>CM060398.1:91380557-91722720 GCA_030545235.1 Helianthus tuberosus | reverse complement strand
TTTTTAGTATGCCGTTTTACAGGATTTTAGTATGCTTTGATTTTGTGTGTATGTAGTGTTTTATAGATTAAGTTGTTTAGGGTAAGTTGTTCTTTTAGTGTTTTTTCATGATCATGTTTATTTATTTATTTTTTTTATTTTTGATGTTTAGATGTATAGTGTTATATGCATAATCAATAGTGTTATATTCTATTCACACATCTTAATTTCTTTTTATACATTGAATTGTTTAGGGTAAGTTTTTGTAGTGTTTTATAACTAACAGAGTATGTTTTTTTTTTTTTTATATTTAGATGTATAGTGTCATATGTATGATCAATAGTGTTATATTCTATTCACACATCTTAATTTCCCTTCATAGTGTTTTATACATTGAATTGTGTAAGGGTAAGTTTTTGTAGTGTTTTATCATTAACAGAGTTTTTTTTTTTTTTTTTTATATATTTAGATGTATAGTGTTTTTATCCTCAATATATAGTGTTATATTATGTACAGGCATCTTAATTTCTTTTCATAGTGTTTTATCCCCTATCAATATTGTTATATTCTGTACAGACATCTTTATTTGTATGGTTCATAGTGTTTTATTATTATTAAGTGTTTTAAATCAACAGATTATTGATAATTAAGCTGTATAGTGTCTTTACAGTAAACAGATAGTGTTATATCTTCATATAGTGTTATATCAAATTCAGAAACATGTTATCACTATTTTATAAACGACTGATGTGTCGATTTTTTGTTGTAGACATCTCTACATACCAGCCCGTTGGTAATGTTCACGTGTCCCCAAATTCTGGAAGGAGGACATTTATACCAGATGTCGATGATTCGATTAAACCTCAGATGCATATGATGTTTGATTCGCTCGAAAATGCCTTTCTTTTTTACCAAAGATATGCTAAGGCGGGAGGTTTCACAGCTAGGAAGGGTACTCAATACGAGCCTCGAAAGGGTGTTATACATAATAAATGGTTCGTATGCTCAAAAGAGGGTACTAAACCCATTAAGGCGATTGACTCGACTCAGGAAGCCGGTAGTTCTAATGATAACTCGAAGTCTAAGATTAATCGCAGGGTTCCTTCTATAAGGACCGGATGTGAAGCGTGCATTCGGGTTAAGTTAACCCCGGATAATCTTTACGTGGTTTATTACTTTGAGGAGTCGCATAATCACTCATTTGTTGCTGAAGATGACAGGTACCTGCTTCCTGAAAACAGAGGAATGAATTACGTACAGGAAGAAGCCGTGAATGCTTTAAGTGCCATAAACGTTGGTCCAGTTAGAGCGTTTAACATTATGAGGACTCTTTATGGAGGTTTTGACAAGGTAGGTGCCACTAAAGTTGACTTCAAAAACTTCAAGAGAGACTTAAATAGGTATATAGCTGAGTACAATGCTGACATGGTTATTAAACGCCTAAGTAGGAAGAAAGAATTTATGCCCAATTTCTCTATGGAATACCTAACAACTGCCGATGGCGTTTTACGTGCGTTGTTCTGGGCCGATGGAGATACAAAGACAAATTTTCATATGTTTGGGGATGTTGTGTCTTTCGATGCTACTTATCGTCGTAACAAGTTTGTATCCTACCTTTATTTTTAGATTCATTCCATCCATAATAGATCTATAGCATAGTGTTTTATCACCATGATAATGTTTTTTAGTGTAGTGTGATATGCATGAAAAGACTCGTTAACTTTATCTCATACTTATAGTGTTTTAATTTCAATTTATTATTTAAATAATGTAGGTTGTTCTATGTTTTTACACTTGTATGCATTTTACAATATCAAATCAGTTATCACACCATTTTTTTTTATTTTTGGTAGGTACAATATGATGTTCGTACCTTTTACCGACGTTGACAATCACTATCGTAATGTTACCTTGGGTGCTGCTATAATAGGTAATGAAACTGCCGAAACATATAGCTGGTTGCTTAACGCATTTCGGCAGGCATTTGGGCGCGCACCACCTGTGATTGTAACTGATCAAGACCCAGCGATGAGGAAAGCTATTCAAGATACTTGGCCTGAAAGTAGGCACAGGCTTTGCATGTGGCATATAATGGATAAACTTACTACCAAGGTTTATTAAATACTAAAATTATTGTTTACGACGTTTATTGTTTTAATGGAATTCTTTTGTTGGTTTTTTGTACTTTTTATATCTGAATATGTCGTTTTTTGTTTATCGATGTTGTTTTAATTTTATATAATGTTTTATCATGTATTTTGTATATTTAATTTTTTTATTGTTGACTCGTTGTTTATTAGGTTGGCGCCTACTTATGCAATAACACCGATTTTAAGAAGAGGTTGTGTGATATTGTTTGGACTGATGCATTACTACCCAAACAGTTTGAAACCGAATGGGGTGTTATATTGGCTGATTTTGATTTGGTGAATCATGAATGGTTACAATCAATTTATCAGATTAGGGATACATGGATCCCTGCGTACTATCGTGATGAACACATGTCTGGGCTGATGCGTACTTCATCACGTTCGGAGAGTGAGAACCATTTCTTTGGGCAGTTTTGCAACCCGAACTGTACGCTTGTTGAATTCTTGGGGCATTTTGACTCTGCAATTGAAGCCCAAAGACACGAGCACATGAAGAATGATCACGATACTAGGCACACGAACCCCCAAATATTTGCAAAAGAGTTTGTCTTAGAACAACAGGCGGCAAACATATACACACGGACAATTTTCTTCGATGCGCAACTTTAAATTCAGACAGCCATTCACAAGTGTGGTATTGGAAAATGGGATGATAGAGAGGATAACTTTGTGAATTTCTCTGTGAAGGACTTTTCTCAAACATGTACTACACTTTTTCAGGTAACCATAGAATGTAACAATTGTTTGTTTATAATTTTTCTTGTATATGGTGTTTTATCTTATAGTTTTAATTGAGTATATATTTTTGTTCTCATTTTTTTTGTTTTTATGTATTAGGTTATGATGCGGCAGCTAGACATGACCATGAGTTGTTCATCCAATAGGTATGAATAGTTTGGGCTTTTGTGCGCGCACATTTTTTGCGTTTTGCGGTTTCTTGATATCAGGCAGTTCCCTGAAAGGTATATAATGCGACGGTGGACCAGGGAAGCTGTTCCTAATAGTGCTCCTAGAGCGATATTGGGGATTAGTGAAAGTGATGATCGGTACCAGCAAGTTAATGGTGTTGTACGGGAGATAACAAGGTCAGCCGAGTCTCTTATTAACAGGTTGGTTCATAACTTTGATGCGTTGTGCGCTTTCAGGGACCATGTTGTCCAGTATCAATCGACGGCTGATCAGGCAGTCGTAAACGCACCCCCTAGGAGTCGTCGCGATAGGTTTGCTGAAATAACTGGATACACCCAAGAAACACCTGTAACTGTACGCATGCCGAAAACCACTAGATTTTAAGGTATGGGCAAGCCTTCGAGAATGAAGAGTAATCGTGAAATTGCCATTATTCAATCTGTCAAGAAAAAAAAGGGTCGTGAATATAGCAATTGCAAACGTCGGGGGCATAATATACGTACCTGCTCGTACTTGGCAAGGGAAAAGAACGACGACTCCTCAGAAAGTGATGAAGCGGCGGGTGAAGGAGATGACGAAGAGGAGCTAGAAGATGCGGCGGGTGAAGGAGATGACGAAGAGGAGCTAGAAGATGAAGAGCAGGAGTAGTTGATTACTAAATTATGCAAACTTGAGTTTTTTTCCTATTTTTTTAATGACGTTTAATTTTTTGTTGGATACATTGTGTTGGAGTTTATAGATTTTGAACTTGTCTTTTCTTTCATGTTGGCCATGAATGGAAACATAATGTTTTTTACGTTGTTTTTTCTTAAATTCGTTTATCATATTCTAAATATAGTGTTTTATATTGAATTGTAGTGTTATATTATAGGTTCGATTTCACATAACATGAATTAAATGTGACCATGCTGGTAATCTGTATGTTATAAATGCAGTATTAGACACGGTGTTATTGTGATATACAGTTAGTTTAAAGTCTTACATTTACTTATAGTGTTTTATATTTATTTATAGTGTTATATTTTATGATTTTGTAGGTTGTCAAGATGAATACAAATTGTCATTTTTTTAAATTGATCTAAATGAATTCTTTTTTTATAATATAGTGTTTTATATTTAAACGTAGTGTTATATTATAGTTTCAACTACCACAACAATAATAACATGAATCAAAACACTTACATGTTGCCACATTATACCTGCGGTGTTTTTATACTGAATTATAGTGTTATATTAAGGAAAATAGACTATTACCATCACTTTGTACAGTGTGTTCCGTTTACCAGACAAAATGAAACCAGTCTAAGGTACCCACCAGTCTAATATCTAAATTAAATCATGTATCAAAACATTTCAGAACCAGGCCACCAGGCAAATATCTAAAATAAGACATGTATCAAAACATTATCAGTTGTAACGAAACTATGTGCTATTCTTCATTCATTCGTAACTCGATCCTTTCCTTTGCAGTTTTAGCATTTTCCATTCTCTCATCATCACTCAAATTTGCGTACTCACGTACTTCTTTCTCCATCTTAGATCGCAGTGAGTTTATGTCACTTAACAAGATTTTTGATAAGTACTTTATTAGCAAGTCACATAGTTCTTTCGATTGATCTTTCAACACCTCCCCCATGATGTCTCGCTCTGGCGATAGCCCGCAGTTCCATTCGCGCACACTTGTCCCTAGTGAACAGAAATACAAATCAAATTAGCGTACATGCCAGTTTCAACTTTAATAATTAAACTATAATTACAATAATACCTTTAATAGTCTCCATATGACGCATGACGAATATTCCACAATCTGTTCCGTTATACAATGTTTGCCACGGGAATTTCAGACTAACCGGTGATGTTGATCGCAGTTTTTTAGCGATAGCAGGCGAGTGGTTTTTGACATACGAGCAGAATGCATTGATCTGTAAAATTTACGACGTCAAATGGGGTTTTTTAAAACTTATAGATATTGTATGTCAACTATTATTTTACTGTTAGTGTTCTTACAACTTTTCCTACATAGCCGCTGTATCGAATGTTGATAGGGACATCACCCTCGATATTGTCGATCACCAATATTTGGTATTGTGCTAGATTGAAGAACACTAGAATGTAGTGTTTATTATACAGCACTGGAACGAATACCATTTGGAAGTTTCTGACGTCCATGCTATCTGCCTGGCCTAATATTGCTTCCATCCGGCTACAGAACTTTGAGATTCTGTCTTCCTCGGTCCCTTCAAAATCAGTTGCCACCTGTTTTATAATAAATCACAGATTTAAGTTGATTTAAGTTTCTCGGTCCCTTCGATATTTTGACGATATTCAAAAACTAGTTTGTAGTGTTATAAGTTGGTTTGGTTATATAAAGGCATAATATTTAGTTTCATAGGATACATATGATAGTTGATTGTAGCATATAGTGTTATAAGTAGCTTATTTCTTTTATTTAAAATGCTATGTAGTTTTACACATTATTACATAGTGTTATATGCTTATCCTATTTTTTTACTTAGTGTTTTTTTAATGTACCAGCTTGTTATATAGTGTTATGTAGATGTTCTAATTCTTTTTAGTGTTATAGTGTTATATTATGTAATATACTGTTCTTATAGTGTTATATAAGTTGTTTTAAAGTGTTGTTTAGTTATACACATTGTTACATTGTGTTTTATTTTTTTCTAGTGTTGTAGTGTTATATACTGTCCTACACATTATGTAGTGTTTTCTTTTATTTAAAATGCTATGTAGGGGGCTATGTAGGTTTACACATTATTACATGGTGTTATATGCTTATCCTATTTTTTTTATTCAGTGATTTTTAATGTACCAGCTTGTTATATAATGTTATATACATGTTCTAAATTATTTTTAGTGTTATAGTGTTATATAAGTTGTTTTAAAGTGTTGTTTAGTTATACACATTGTTACATTGTGTTCTATTTTTGTTAGTGTTGTAGTGTTATATACTGTCATACATTATCAAACAGTGTTTATAAAGTGTGAAAAGTGCCTTACCATCATTCCGGCATTGCAAAACAGCCTCGCGGGTGTACCCGGTGCCCTTAACCGCTCCTCGTGGTTAAGGACTGCAGCCCATGCTGATATAATATCTGCATCCAAGCATAATTCCGGGTAGATCGTCTCAAACGAGCCTCTCAAAATCGAAACACCTGCTGGGCAATCGAATATAACATCCCTACGTAATAACACGAAATACAATCATTAATTCGCAAGCAGATTCGTTCAATTATTTAATTTTTGAGTGTTGTCGATACTTGCCATTTGTTTCCCGTTGCGCTGAGTATACAGCTAGCCAATGAAGATTCCAATAGCTCCCGTTTATCTGTCAATGAAACCACACGCTGCACGTACGGTGACCTCAGCGCATCTGGAAGATTGGTGTTTCTTTTTGGCCTCCGGAGTTTATATTCCAATAAGGCATTTCCTTCATTTTCAGTGTCACAAATACTTGACGTTGTTGCGATGTTGTCCAGTTCACTTTGCAAGTTTACTGGTTGGATCCCCTCAGCTTTCTATCGTGTGCCTGGGTGTCGTATGGATTGTATTGCAGATATCAGTTGATCCACTTCTGCGCAAAATGAAGAAGTCATGGGCGAGAAAGGAGATTGATTACCTTGAGTCAACAGTCCAGTGTTTTTGACAGGTGTGGGGGTTTTTTCTGAGACAACATCGCCTTCCTCATCATCCGCAACGTCCTTCAGATGCTTGCAGACCGTCGCAATCCATGACGCTTTCCTACTCAATATCATGTCACTGTTTGGGTGCAAACGTAAAGCTTCCGTCAGTGTAATTTTGATCTTCTCAATGCAATCTTCAAATTCCTTAAATGCATCATCCAGAATTTGGGCCTGATCCTGTTAACCAAATTATATAGTGACATCCAAACCGTTGTCAGATGTATATAATTATAAATAGGTATGATATCATACCAAACGTTAAAAAGGTTATCAATTCCTGTACCTCTTCACTTTCTTTTTCTTCTTGTGAGTAGACGGGCGGCGTCCCATACTGTGATACCATTGGGACCCGAAACTCGCCATCTGCCCCAACTACAAACGGCAACTCCTGTGTACTTGGTTGCGACAACAGATAATTTTTGCAATGTTTGAATATTCCCAGGTGGTCGTCGTCCCCTTCATCGTACGGTCCGTAGTCTTCGTTGCCCCCATCCACATTGTCTTCCGCACTTTTTTCAGCCGCCGTTTCAACTTTTTTAGCGTTGGTGGATGATGATTTTTTTTTCTTCAGGTATCTTCTTAACCTTTTCACTCCTCGGCTTATCTTCATCTACATGAATTTTAGGTATCATTGGGGTGTTATGCTTTATGTGGTCTGCCCAAAGTATGTCGTCAAGCTTTCCGAGCAGTTCGTCTAGCATCAAGTCATCTATCAACTCAATCGGATGAGATCCTTTCTAATCCCGCTTCAAAACATCCATACGGTCGTACGCGTATGCAGCTTGCATATATAACCATTCAATTCTAAGAATTATGTAGCCAGGTAAAGGGTTATGCATGCTGATTGTAGTTTTATACAAGTGAATAGAGTGTTTTACATAGTGAACTGTCTGTAAATGTAGTGTTTTATAATGATTGTAAATATAGTGTTTTATAATGTCTGTAAATATAGTGTTATACAAGTGAATATAGTGTTTTACATAGTGAACTGTCTGTAAATGTATTGTTCCAAACAGACTTGTTTGTAATCTAATACAAGTGACTGTAGTATTATACATAGTAACATAGTGAAATAGTGTTTTAAAAGACTTTAATGTTTTTGTATGCAATTTAGCTGATGTAACCAATTTTCTGTTGTTAAATAAAGTGTTTGTGGTGTTTTATGCATGTAGTGTTTCATTCTCATATCAGGAACAATAGAGTAGAGTCACATACCGCTAGTAACACGATCGGGCCTCTAAAAGGGTCAGTCCTCTTCCGGTTCCATGCATTCGCCGTGCGACCTAAACAGGTTATCATGTAGCTGCTCCAATCAAAGCTCAATATTTTAACATTTGGGTCCACGCATCCCAAGAATCGCTGATTAACTGTGTTGCATGCGCTTATCTCCCCAAGCATAGTATTATACAACACCAACCAGTTCAATTCAAACACCCGGTCACTTGAAGTGTCTGCAACCATCATGTCCTTCAGCCCGAGTGGCGACACTTTAGTATAATCATTGAACTGGTCCCTCCATTCTTTTACAACCGGATTGTTGTCCCTTGCTCTTATTTTTTCTACAATCTTTATACCCCCGTTTGGTATTCTGAATATTTTATTCACCAAATTTGCTGTGATCCGTACACGGGTTTCGCCAAAGTTCAACACTCCTGCGTTGTCGTCATAGTTTCTTGCCAACCAATATGCAAGCCGCGTCGGTACATGTCGTATGTTGAAATTCAGCAATGTACCGAATCCCATTTCTATGACCTTCTTTTTTTGTGGTTTATTCAAGTTGTTGACCAATATAACAAGGTTCTCCGAAGACGTCTTCAGTTTAATTTTTGGCCCGGTGAAGGGCTCATATTTTTTTGATGGAAATGACGCTGGTGGTCTCATCGACTTCCTCCTAGCCGCTGTTGACTTACGTCTTTTTCCGTCGCCTGGTTGTTGTTTGTCAACATCGTCGTGGACCGACGCGGATTTGGCAGCTGGAACCCATATATTCACATCAGTTAGACTATATTTTACAATGAAATGAAAAGACTGATTTTGGTTCCAAATTTTTTGTGCAAAGTTACCTGATTGATTTGTGATTGGTGGTTGCTTCACGAAGTCGTCGTCGGCGGCTGAGTCACGGTGTCTTGTATCAGCTGGTGTAGGGTGTTTTTTTGAAACTAAAAATAAACATTTATACATGTTATACTATGATCCCTATCATATGGAAAACACCGACAGTTCATTTGAATTAATCAACTTCTTACCTTCCGCGAATGGTACTGGAAGCGGTGTCTCAAAGTCGTCATCGCTGTTCGCATCGGGTGATGTTGTAGCTGCAAATCGAACACATTTTGTTACTTTTAAACCAGCAAATTACTAAAATTAAAGTGACCTATTTTTTGGTGAGACATGGTGCAACAATTCCGACAAAACGTGATATTGCATAAGAAATTACTAAAACTAAAGTGTCCATCAAACTGTTTTTTACTTGCGTAGTTTTCTATTTTATATATACCTTCTTGCATTACGTTATCATTATCCGAATCGCTCAACGGGATGCTTTGTCCAATTGTGTTATGGAATCCCTTTCCCATTTTGAATCTGGGTATTCGACCGCTTCTCTGGACTAAAATTAAATGCTTTTACAATTAGTTATCGAACCAGGAATTCCAAATTATAACTATACATTTTGCATATACATAAAAAATGTAGTGTTATATGCAATAAGGTGATCAACAGACACCATCTACATATAACACCATGTCAAACATCATAATGTAGTTTTTTATGCAATAAGGTGTTCAGCAGACACCAATTACATCATAAGTCTAGTGTTATATGCAATAAAGTGATTAGAAGACACCAACTACATCAGAAGTGTAGTGTTATATGCAATAATGTCACAATCAGACTTGTAGTGTTTTATCCAATAAAGTGATTAGAAGACACCAACTACATCAGAAGTGTAGTGTTATATACAATATTATCATTAACAGACACCATCTACATATAACACTATGACAACATCAGACTAATAGTGTTTTATGCAATAAGGTGATCATAAGTTAGCATCTACATCAGACTTGTAGTGTTATATGCAATAAGGTGTTCAACACACACCATCTACATATAACACTATGTCAACATTAGATTGTAGTGTTTTATGCAATAAAGTTATTAGAAGACACCAACTACATTAGTAGTGTAGTGTTATATGCAATATTGCCATCCACAACCACTATCTACATATAACACTATGTCACCATCTACTTATATGCAATCAGGTGATCAACGGATCTACTCATAATTGTTAAGGATAACCCAATCATCAAAACCAATTAAAACACCAAAGACCGATTTAAAATAGAACACCCATTAAAACACCCTTCATTCTTGCATATAACACAGCAAAAGACACTACATTTGTAAAACCCCCCATTAAAACACCCTTCAATCATCAAAACAGAGGAAACACACCACCGACCGATTTAAAATACAACCCCCATTAAAAAAAACTTAATTCTACTTATATTACACTATCACCCCATCTACATCACAAATAAAACCCAATAAATCCCTAAATAAAACCCTAAAGTGCTAACCGGGTTGTTAAGAACATCCCAAACATCAATAGACACCATTGACAACCATGCACTGTACCCAACATCAAACCCCCAATAAAACACTAACCTGGTTTCGAAATTGCTTCTTCTCGCTTCCTCTTCGAACCCGATGGCTTCCTCGTTCCTTTGTTTGAATCCATAGAACACTCTTTTGATTCTTGATTTTACTGTTAATAGAACAAGAATGTGATGCGATTAGTGAAATATAAAACCCTTTTGTTCAACAGGAATTAGGCGACGAAGATTGTGCCCCGATTACCTATAAAACACTTCTAGGTTTTCTGCTCTGTTGTTAGATTGACGGAAAATAGAAGAATTTAGCTTTTACGGGAACCTCGCTTGTTTTTAGGAGATTGATAGGGGTTTTGGTTGTGTAGGATACAGTTACCATATTTGAAATATTGGAAAAGACACTATTGTCCTTCAATTTTACACAAGGTCCTTCTAATTAAAACACAATTTACAATTTTATACCCTATTGATCTCAACCATTAGATCAAATATCCAATGGTTTAAAACACTTCTTACCCTTCTTACATTTTAGACACTTTTTACCATATCCCTACCCTATATATATATATATATATATATATATATATATATATATATGAAAAAGCAAAATATATATATTTAACAAGTGTGGTAAAAATACATATATTAAACAAGCCTTAAAAATATATTATTTTTAAGAAATATAATTCCGAAAAGTATAAAATCATAAGAAATGATTTTTGACATTAAATACAAAATACATAGGTAATTATACCTAAATAAATGTATACTTGCCTAAGTATACACTTGGTAAAAATTACAAGTATATTTATACTAAAATGATATTGAAAATATGTAAGGCCATATAACTGAGTAGGTTTACGCTTGTCTTTATCAAACACATTTATATTAGGTTTTGGGCTTTTAATAAGTGATTGGGCCTTGTCTAAGGCCATGTGGGCCAGGCAGGCCCAAGGGGAGCCCATGTAGGGTTTGTGCTTTCCCAGGTATATAAACTAGTTTGTTTCAAAAACTAGGGTTTGAGCCTCATTGTTACACAAGTTCTAGAGAGATATAGAGGGTGACGAATTGTTTGTGGTGTACTCATACCAGACGTTTTTGCTAGTGATAGTAATATAAACGTGTGTGAGTTAAAAGTATTTTCAGTGTTCTTCTTTGTTTTTGTTTTTCTTGAATCTCACCAAGTTTGGATTCCGCCCATCCTTGGTGATTGTTTGATATCATTGTTAGATCCGTTTTTAGGACTTACAAGTGGTATCAAAGCCTTCAGAACTTGTTTCTAGGCTCAGTCTGATATCAAATATTCAATTTTTTTGTTATTTTTAGGTTGTGTTCTTCGTGCTCTTCATCGTGTTCATCAGTATCAGTATTTGTGAGAAAAAATGTCATATTTTGGTGTGTTGATTATTTGAAAAGGTGTAGAAAGATATACTTTATTTTTAAAATATTTTAACAGATTTGAAAACCTTTTCAATATTCTGAAAAATATCCTGAGATAATTGCTTTGATTTGAAAAGATTATCACTTTCCAAAAATCTTAGAGAGTTAAATGCCCGGATAGTCCCTGTGGTTTAGCCTTTTTTCACCTTTAGTCCCTAACTTTCTAAAATTACAGCTATAGTCCCTAACTTTTCAATTTTCGTTCCCGGATAGTCCCTAGGCCTAACATCAGTTATTTTTCTCAGTTAAGAGGTTGTGAAATGACATAAATACCATTTCCTTAAAATATATAAAACATTAATAATTAACAAATAATTTATTAAGAGAAATGAAACATACTACTATTATTTAAATATAAACAAATGGGACCCAGCTTCCTTTCCTACTTCATCTCCTCAACCCCCATCTCTCTCTACATATCTCCACCTCACTCCTACAATCACCGGCAACCACCCCCACCATATCCTGAAATCGTGAGCTAATTCCGAGCATATCGCCGGTCAAAGGCATATTGGATTCAACCCCTCAAAATTGTGACCCAACTTTGATTAGATCTGAACCCCACCAATATAGCCGCAACCAGTCGCAGTTGACTGAAAATCGTGAAGCGGTTGCGATTCAGATTTTTCTGGGTTTGGTTTTCCAGCCGCCGCAAACCCATCTCTCTAAGTCTCTACGGTTCGTTTTCGGTGCAGTTGCAGGTGGCGTCATATTGGTTCAGATCATATACCCAAATTGGAGGTCGGTTGTGCAGCTGTGTGGTTTGAATAGGGCTATGGTGCGGTGGTGGTTTGAAGACGGTGGCAGCGGTGATGTTTGATTGAAGAGGATGGTGGTGGTGTTTCAGTTTAGGTGGAAACAGTGGTTCATTGAAGAAAGTATATGATGTTGAGATGACGATTATGACAGTTTGTTCATGAATAATCATTTTTGTGTAATTTTTATTAGGATTTAATAATTAAGACTTACCAACGGAGATGCCATTTATATATTTGATACTAATCTCTGGCTGCAATTTGTTAACACATGCGGCCGAACACCATACTCGTTAAAGGGAACTGCAGGAGAGATATAACATATAGCCTTAGTTTTCTCACCCCGTCGGAAAATCATTTGTGTTGAGCTTGAGAAAATTAAAATCCGGCAGGGTAGTGGTGGTGGTGGTGGTGGAATGTGGTAAAGATTGGAGAAGATGATGAGGTGGGGTGGGTGGTGGGTCTCGCATCATTTGTAAGTATTATTTATATTTCTTTTAAATTTTTAATTATTAATTTAACAAGTAAGTGTATTTAGGTCATTTCACATCAACTTAACACTAAAAACTAACTGATGTTAGGCTTAGGGACTATCCGGGAACGAAAATTGAAAAGTTGGGGACTATAGCTATAATTTTAGAAAGTTAGGGACTAAAGGTGAAAAATTTCCAAAACACAGGGACTATCCGAAATACTATAAAAAACAAAAAAAAAACAAAACAGTGTTCACTTTGACTTTTTCAAAATTGCATATCATTCATCATCATCATCTCAGGCATCATCATCAACGCACCATACACCTTCAACTCCGATTAACATCTCCAATCATACTCACCGATCACCGTATTTGACCACAATAGCCTCCGATCAATTTCAACCCGCGACACTACTCCACCCCGCACACAACAACTTCCGAACCCGCACACCACATCACTGCACACAACCCTGCACACCACATCACTGTTCAAAACCACAAACCGCATCACCACCTTGATCACCACCGTCTCCTCCGACCACCTCGCCTTCGTCATCTTCACACCTCCGGCAACTACCGTAACTCCGATCATATTCTCCATCATCAGCGGTAACCGAACACCACTTAAGCTTTGTCACCGGTAATTGAACACCACTTAACGACCATCTTCTCCGGTGACCATTGTGCAATCGACCGATCACCATAACACCACTGTACCATCTCCGGTTATCTTCCTCGTACTTAGCTCTCATAATCGTCATCGTGCTTCCCCACCGTCGGACCTCCAACCATCACCAATGCTACATCCATCCATCACCACTGCTACATCCATCTCCGTCGCACTCATCATTCTCGACCATCGTACACATCATTGTTTATCCATAACACGTTTTTTATAGGTTATCTGAAATAGTTTCCGGATCCATTATCGTCATCCGAACTCCATCATCGTCATCTTCATCGATACCGATCAACCTCCTCACCTCCGATCACCTTCACCACCACCTAAGATCACCGTTCATCTTCACCGAAAACCTTAACTCCCCTCCAACCACCCGTGTTCTTTGGACTTCGACTACCGTCACGATACTCTTCACCGTTAACCCTCTCCATCTCCACCACATCCATTCATCATCGTGTCTATATCATCGGGCTTTCAAGGTGTTAATGTCGATGATAAGATAAAAAGATAAACGAAGAAGGAGGTGTGATGACTGGGGTAGCCCAAGACTAAATAAAATGACTTAAACACATGATCGCTTAAAAGGTTAAAAGGTTCAAAGGTTAAAAACCCAGGAACTAGGATAAAGCAGCACGTGTACAGTAATCAGTCATGTCTCTGATTACTTCAACAACTCTCCTAGCCGCAAAAGTAAGACGAGTGCACAGAGTGTAGTCTTTTACCCACAGGTCAATACGCTTCAACCCCCAAAAGGGTAAGTCCCCCACTACAAGCATGTTTCACTAGTCAATGGTTTCCTCTTTGAGTGGTGACCTTCCCTATATATATGACACTTCATTTAGTGCTGGAGACATTCCGATCAGCTCTGATTCCATTGGGATCTCTGGTCTTTGCTCTTAAGTACTTGTTCCATGCAAGTCACTCTTCCTTACATTCAGCACACATATTTCCATTGGTCCCACATCCGAGGCTGAACACACTTCAGTGGAGGATCTCGAGCAAACAACAAAATCTAACTAGTGAACCTCTTTCCACGTCTTGCAAACATGGGGGGACCCACGACCTGCGTTAGGCAAAACTAAACCCTCCAAACCTTTTGCCTAACCAGCCCAGCTACTACCATCGGTCTAGTATTTGTTGCATCAACAAGTTGGCGCCCACCGTGGGGCTACGCCACTAATTTTCTTCAAAAGACCTAGTAGTGTAGCTCCATTTCTGCTCTAAAGTCAGCATGTCGGAAGGTGAGTCTCCGGGAGAGGTAAATCAAATGCCTCGTACCTCTACCCCAAACACTAGCCAAACTTCTGTGGCTATTCCAACCTCTATCTCAACACCGGGAAGCACTCCAACTGGAGCAACATATCCCGAGTTTCTCACTTTCCAAACGCCGACACCATCTCGTTCAGGGGTACCATCTCTCAACGTTGGTGCCTCTAACACTCCCTCACGTGTTGACCTTACTCCTGAAGGGGTTGCTAATAACTTTCTTGAGTTAAGGTCCCTTCTTAACCAATACGTGAGTAGGGAACGAGACAAGGGAGTGAGGATCCGCCTGTATTATGATGAGCCAGAACCATCACTATCTCCTGGGCCTCCCGCTCTTCCTTTTGTAAGCTCATAACCAACTGTGTCTAGGAATGAAGCTGGTCCCAGCAATCCTCCTCCAAATCCTAACCCATATTTATACACGAGGCCAGATCCAACGTCTTTTCCTCTCTTTTCCTCCCAACCAATTGCAACCGGTGCTCCCTTGGGGCACGAGCTGACTCTGGACCAGCTCCTACAATCTCCAGTAGCAAGCCTTCCACCCTCAGCAACAACTACATGGGAACAGGCTTTGTCTGTGCTTCCCTTGGCCTGGAGTGACGTTATGAGCACTCCCTTGGGGGTAAACTGCCCATTTGCACCTAGAAGCCTTCAAGGCTTCAACCTTATGCCTCAAATGATGGCTCAGATGATGGCAAGCTTCCCATGGAAACCCTTTATTAATCAAGTGTTGGCCACTCAGGGGAACAACAATAACAACAACAAAACAGGTGTAAGGGTGGAAGAAGATTTGGTCAACGCATATAAACCAAGCAATTTGTCATGCTTCTCTCAGCAAATCGCTGATTATGATTTCCAAACGAAGATCAAAATGCCATCCCATATCAAGACATATGATGGGACTGAGGATCCAAAGGATCATCTCCAGATCTTTACTGGTGCTGCTAGGATTGAAAAATGGTCAAATGTTGAATGTTGTCTAATGTTCATGCAAACGCTTGTCGGATCAGCCAGGATCTAGTTCAATGATTTACCTGCCAGAAGCGTTCGAAGTTTCGATGACCTTAGCAAGGGGTTCCTGGCCAACTTCTCCCAGCAAATGCGGGACGTTAAAGATGCTACAGGTATCTTCCAGATAACACAAAGGGATGACGAGAGCCTTCGAGAGTTCATAGAAAGGTATAAAAAGGAAGGTCTAACGTATGTGGGGGCAGATGAAAAGATGAGAGTGTCCGGTTTCATGAATGCAATTACCTCCAAGTACCTTACCAGGGATTTCAACAACTCCCTGCCAAAAACCTTAGAAGAAGCTCTCGAAAGGGCCAAAGCCCACATCAGAGGAGAGGAGGATGTAGACATAAAAGAACAAAGAAAAAGGGGATCTGACTGGCGAGGCAACAGTCCAACTAGAAAGAAGGGGAACTTTCATCCCTATGACAGATGCCAAAGGGGTTCAGAACAACGAATGTCTGAAGGCCGGAACCCTCCAGGCAGTGAGAAGGCCATGAACTTCACACCCCTTACCAAGACCCCTCAAGAGATTCTAGCCACGGAGGAAGTGAAACAATGCTTCCGACCTCCTAGACCTCTCCCTAAAAGCAAAAGGAATTAAAATTCCACCCAATTTTGTAAATTTCATGAAGATATGGGCCACCATACTAATGATTGCTTTCAACTCAAAAAGAGGATTGAAGAGGTCGTCAAGTCCGGAGAGCTTGCTCACTTAGTAAAGGGGGTAAGAGACAAAATGGCTGAAGGAAAAGGCAAGGAAGTTAACATGGTGGATTTTGATGGAAAGGTGCCTCACAAACGGCAGCGGTTGGAAGCTTGGGAGCTTCAGTGTGTCTGCTTTCCTCCAACGGAAAAGGACCCACTCTCAAACCCCCTTGTGGTCGAAGCAACTGTGGGTACCTTGAAGACAAGCAGAGCATACATTGACACTGGTGCCGCCACTGAAATTATGTTTGAAAAGTTCTTGAACCGTTTGAGCAATGAGGAACGTTCGAAGCTTCAACCCTCCGGAACCTCCATAAAAGGTATTGCCGACATACCCCTCAAGCCTTTAGGGCAACTAACCCTTGATGTCCATTTCAGTGAAGAAAAAATGGAGAGAGTTCAACCTCTCACTTTTGTGGTTATGAATATACCTTCCAACTATGATGTCATCAAAGGAAGGTCGGGTCAATGTGCATTCTATATAGCAGTTTCTGTTGGTCATGGCACAGTCAAGTTTCCTACCGAGAGAGGGATTGCAACCCTTCAACCTACTCAAGAGGCCTACATGGTTGAAGGGGAAAGTTCCAAGAGCGAAGAAGACAAGAAAAGGTTAATTATAAACCCTAAGTATCCTGAATAAAGGATAAGGGTTAATCCAAACCTTTCACAAGAAACTCTCTCATATCTTGAAAAGCTGCTAGTACATTATAGCGATGTCTTTGCTTGGTGCTCGGAAGATATGACGGGTATCCCTCGAAGCATTGCTGAACACGAGCTAAAAATACCACCCGATGTCAAGCCTGTTGTCCAAAAGAAGCGAAGCCTAACACCCGAAAGAAGTTTGGCTGCATGCTAAGAAGTTGAAAAGCTTGTATCAGCTGGAATTCTCCGAGAAGTCAAGTATCAGTCCTGGGTTGCAAACCCAGTCATGGTTAGAAAGCCCGATAACTCTTGGAGAATGTGCATAGACTTCAAGGACTTGAACATGGCTTGTCCAAAGATTGTTACCCGTTGCCAGAAATTGATCTTAAGGTTGATTCCCTCACTAGTTACCCTTTCAAGTGCTTTCTCGATGCTTACAAGGGTTACCATCAAATTCTCATGAAAGAAGAAGACGAAGAGAAAACCGCTTTTCACACGGACAAAGGAATCTTTTGCTACCAAAAGATGCCTTTTGGCCTCAAAAACGCGGGTGTAACCTACCAACACCTAGTTGACAAGGCTTTTGCTAGTCAAATTGGTAGAAACATGGAAGCATATGTTGACGATTTGGTAATCAAGAGCAAAACAGAATACCAAATGCTTGATGACATCCAAGAGACCTTCAAGAACCTAAGAAAGGTCAACATGAAACTCAACCCCGAGAAATGTTCGTTTGGATTTGAAGAAGGTAAATTCCTGGGGCATATTGTGGGAAAACAATGTATAAAGGCTAATCCAAACAAAGTAAAAAAAGTTGTCCTCGAAACCAAGCCACCACGAAGCAAAAAGGAGGTAGAAAGTTTAAACGGGAAGCTTGCAGCCTTAAAGCGTTTCACCTCAAAATTGGCTGAAAGGTCATTGCCTTTCTTCAAAATGCTCAAGGGATGCTCCGATGTAACACCTCGAAAATTTCGGGTTAATATTAAAACGACACGTGTCATGCAAGACAAAAACGCGTTGGAAACCCGGATATAATAAAGATGTTTTCGGTAGGATTTAAAGTGGCGTCATGTTGAATTGTTACCTCTGAACACCTCAATAATAAATCCCAAGACCCGATTAAATGTTATATACATCTAATATACCCTCAATTCAGAAAAGGGTTCACAATAATGGACTTGATAATGCATGATGAGGTCCCATGATGAAATGAACGATAAACCGTTATTTTCGGGTCTTGTAAATGCAATAAATTGAAATAATGGATGATGGTAGGGTATGTTATAGTATTAGATACTTATTGAAGGCCCCTACTGATAATTTAAGTCAACAAGTCGATTATAACGGCTGCCCTTTCGATCCAACAACAAACAACAAAAATCTGCCAAAAGCAGGGCGTCGCGTGGCGCGACGGCCCCTCGCGTCACGCGAGGGTGCGCCCAGCGACAGCAACTTGCTGTTGGCTGTTTTTCGCACTTGTGACCTTCTTGGCCGGTTTTCTCTTGCACATTCATGGCCCTTAGACACCCCTACATGCTAGTGACATGTGTTTATCTCTTGTGGTTGATCATAGACTCTTGTGTCAAGGGATTGTGGTGTGTAAACCCACTATAAGAAGACCCATTCATTCACCACATTCATTCACAAATCATTCCAAGCATTCTGATTATTGGAGAGCTTGCAAACTGATCAAGAGCCTTCCTAGTCATCCACTAATCATCTAGTAAGTCTCTAATCCCTTCTAAATTAATTCTAGTTTAGTTTTTAGCTTAAAAGTCAACATATCGTATTAAACGGTTGACTTCGGGTTTAGTTATCGATAGCTCAGTCGTAACCCGAATTAAAAGTACCATTAGATAGGTAATTATATGGGTATTAAACCCTTATAAGGGCAAGTACCAATTCCAGACCTAACTAGGTCGTTTGTCGGGTCAAACGTTGACCGAAAAAGTCAACAGAATTGACATTTATGATTTAATGCATGAAATGCAATCCGTAAGGCGTGTAACTTGTTCTAACCTTAATATAACTTGGTAATAAGTATAAAAACTTGTTTGCGCTTGCCCGACTCGACAAATTTCTGTTTAAACCCGGTTCGGAACCGAAAGGCGCAAAACCTTGACTTTTGCGTTGACTTCGGTTCTGACCCGTTTTAGTTGGTATTAGACATACCTTAAAGTCTCATTAGGATTGGGTTGCATGTTAGTATAAGTCTTTATACTTGTTTCGTTGATTATCCGTTGCATGCACACGTTTCCGTTAATCGCTTAAAGTGGACCATAACGCCCTTATGACCTTATAACGAGTATTTTGAAAATGTGGAAATGCAATAATCTTAGTTACTGATTAGTTAGCATGTACGTAAATTTTCACGTCAAGCGGAGGTCTAGATTAGGAGATATGCGCATTTGCGTAAATAATAAGATTTTTATTAATTAAACGGCGCGATTAACGCATAGCCTATCTAAACCCGATTTTCGGTACCAAAACTATTACCCGCTGATGTTAAATAATACTTTAGGATTTTTGGAGATTTTTAATTATTTTTAAGCTGGTCTTAAGCTAGGCTTATCGCATTGATTCGGTTAACACCGAATATGCCCTTTTAAGCCATAAAACGAGTTTTACAAACCCGATTGATACCAATCCAATTGCCACTGATTTAAAATAATAAATATAGCATTTTGAACCTGTTTTGCTGATTAGAAAACTCAGATTGGTATTTTAACCCGTACGTCGCTTAAAACGGCTTTATACGCGTATTAAACGCGTAGTTTAGTATTAAAACCATTTTGCCACGTAAGACTTAATACCATTAGACATAACCTGTTAAGTTAAGATGTTTTTCTGATTTATCCAGACTCGTATCTCAGAAGTACTATAAATCTCTTTTATAACTCTTAAAATGACCAAAATACCCCTACGGGGCGTATTTAGGGATTAAACTCGTTATGGGCATTATGGAAGATATCATAATGATATCACCACACATTTAAAGCGTATTAACTTAGGAAACCTGTTCGCGACCTTTTCGGTTACCCGTTATGCATTATGCGCGTTCGGTTCGGTTTATGTAACTAGTTTACATAAATTAGCCGAAACGGGTCAAACCTTATCGGTTTATTCTCAAAATCCAGAATGTGTATCATATACCCATATTAAACAAGTCTTCAAACTTGTCGGGTCTAAATCACATTCTATCCGGTCTTCGCTTAATCGTGCGTACGAACCGTATCCTTAAAACTAACCGGTCTAAGCTTAAGCTTAATTAAAGATCCATTAGTATTCTAATAGGTTATTATAAACCTTCGTTCCAGATTAGGAGAACCAGTAAAAGATACCACACTCGCTGATTTTGAACTATACTTGCTCAGGTAAATACTTTTAACTTATTTCCCTATACGGGCTTGGGTAAGGTATATAAAATACCACTTGGTCGGGCATTGAATATTTAATCTTATTATGGTTAAATTATTGAGATGACTCCGTTTAATTTGTTTTGTTGCTTAAAGCCTTTGGGGGGTTAATGACCGTGTCCCGGATATCCCTGGCATCATTTTACGAAATGGCCACGACCTTAGCACTCAGGTGTAGGCGTACACCTGTAGTGTCTCATAATTAAAGTGGTGTGTTAATTGATCTTTAACCCGGCTCGATCCGGGCTACTGAACGCATAAGAAACATGTAAATCCTTTACAAGTTTATATATTAAATAATTATCCCAAGTTATAAAATATTTGTGCCTTGTGCCTTAAATGCATTTCTTAAACTCTTTTCAAAATGAGTCGGTTGATTGTATTTACCAGTGTAAACTGACGTATTTTCTTAAAAAGACTGAGTGCAGGTACTACGCGAAATAGGCTGGCTTGTCTCCTAGCATCCACATTAAGTCTCGCCAGCTTGGATGTCATATCTGTTGAACATTTGTTTCCTCTTTATTGTATTTGATCTACCTGTGGATTATATTCGACTATTTGTGATACTTCATATTACAATATCGTTTGGTTGAATTAAATCTATATATTGCTTCCGCTGTGCATTTAAATATTGTGTTGTTTGACTATTATGTTGCCAACCACGTCACGATACTCCCCCACCGGGCCCACCGGTGACACGTGGAAATCCGGGGTGTGACAGGTTGGTATCAGAGCCAACTCTGAGTGAATTAAACACTAGCCTTTTGTGTTTAATCTCAGTTACACAATTGCACATATCTAAACTTTCGAGTCTAGACTTATAACATAAGACAAATTCCACTATTCGGTTTTTGTTTTGTTCTTTAAAACTTTATATTTTGTTATTTGTTATCTTATGTTTTATTGACAGGAATAACAAAGATGCCTCCGAGATTCTTACGTATGCGAGGACGAGGAGGAAAGGGGCCGACCACCGCCCCCAACGACCATGAAGCTGGGCCGTCAAATACACGAGCTCCTACACCTGCCGAGAGTGATGGTACTCGGCGGAACCAAAGAGGTCTATTTCAACCGGCAAGACGGTCGGTTTCAAACAGCTCTACAACTCCCGCTCAAGACTCATACGGGCCACATTCGGAAAATGAGCCTAGAGACCCCCACCATTCACAAATACCGTTACAGCGATCTATGTCGCACCGCCCTTTTGGAGACCCCACTCCAATTTTTCAAGGCCAGTTCAACCCGGCGGATTATCTACAAGAACCAGTGGGTTTTAACCCATTGGGGCCGGAGGACCATTTTTCTGGAGGAAACGATATGGATGAGGAAGATGACCCCGAAATGCCCGCATCAGGAACTCCCAACCACCCAATCGAGGTCTCGGATAGTTCAATTTATCACGGGCCACCCTATAATGGTTCAGATAGCTTCCAGGCTATCTTTACTCGGCAAGAATGGTATTATACACCTTCTCACCATTCATCGCCGCATGAGCAGCATCAGCCTCACTATTCTTCGCCGCATGGGCAGCAGCAACAGCATCATCAAGATTCCTCTGGGAATCACCAGTTTGAGGCAGTTACGCCACCGCCTCCACCGCCACCAGTTCAGCCGGCGCCTCCACAGCCGCAAAGACATAGGAGATCCGGAGCCCGGATGTCCACACGAAGAGAGGAGTTTCACTTTAACTCTCCTCTACAATCAAGTGGCAGAAATTATCAGCCGCTTCCAGAAGTTCCACAGATTGGTGGACCATCAAACCCCTACGCGCAGCAACCGCCACCAATGGGTTTCGATAATCAGATACCAGCATACACGGGTCCTGCGATGTACAACCCGTTTGAGCCACCGACTCACCCTAACCTCGGATACGCTGAAGCCGACCCGTATATGGTAGCAGCTAATTACAACGCCCTTAACCAGGAGGGACCGTATGGAGGTCCTTGGGGAGTAGGCTACCCAGCACAGGGATACCAGATGCCTACACAACCCACGTACTACCAACAACCCCCGCCGTCTCTGCAGATGTCGCCACCATTGCATCAGGAAATCCTACAAAGTATTAGGGAGGTGCGGCATGAGGCGCGGGAAGACCGACGGCGTAACCAGGGGATGTTCAAGACCTTGACGAACTTAATCAAGGGGAAGAGTAAGAAGGATCAGTAAATCCTTTGTGTGTGTATGTCTACTTTAAAAAATCAAGTCCCTACGTGGACATTTATTATTTGTATGTGTATGTAGTCCCTGCGTGGACATCTACCTTTTGTACTTAGTCCCCTACGAGGACTTGTTTCTATTTTAGCCCCTGCGTGGGCACATCTTTCTGTAAGACCCCTGCGTGGGCATGTACTGGTTTAAACCCCTGCGTGGGAAAGTTTATTATTTGTAAAAGACCCGTTTAGGGCTGTGTGTAATAGTATAATAGATTAATGGAATGTTTGTTTTATAAATTTCATAATTGCCATTTGTGCATATATAATGTATAAAATGAAATAAATTAAAATCATTCCTTTTAAATTAATCTGCCTATGAAATTAATTAATTAAGGATCTTAAAAGTGTGAACCCTAGCCACGTGTCAAATATAAGACCGGGCCAAAATGGTAAGACCTGTCTAAAAGATTCAATTTCCTGTTAACATCTTAAAACATGTTAACACTCCTGACAGAGGTGATTCGTTAAAATCACATACGTCATATTATAAAGGAATTCTTTAAAAGATTCCTAACCTAGTTTAATGATCTCTGAATCCTAGGTTTACATCATCAATTAAGATGATCATATTTTAACCATACTTGGTAATATAATGCCTACGGGCCCTTCTCATCTTCATATGAGACAAAAGACAGTAATAGTCTGTGACCCTGTCTGAAAAAGGTAATGAACTTGGTTCAAACCTTAAAAAGCCTTGATTCTCTTGAATTCATAGCTTATAATTTAAATTGTCCCTGTGACTAGGCCTTATGTGCTAATAAAACTGTTATTGTTTTATAATTAGGATAAATTATTTTAAAAATCCTAAATAAATGTGAGAAATAAATTAACCATATATGGTCTATGTTTACCATGGTTAATAAAATTGCCATAAAAGACAATTATATAATAAACTCACCAATAAATTATTGCCAATGTGTTACAGTTCAAGATACATGGCAGACTCAAACGAGGTCAACAGTCACCCAGGAATAGTGCCTGAAAATGCCCAAGTTAACGTAGCAGGTCCAGAGTTGCAAGCTATGATAAATAATGCGGTTAATATAGCTATGGGTAGACAGCACCATGGATCAAGTGGTACCCATACGAGGACCCATTCTGCATCACACACTAGAACACCCTCCAGGACCCACACTGCCCACAACAGTAATTCTCACCACTCGTCAAACCGAAGGAGTGCTCCATCCCAGAGGGTCATTCAGGATCAAGGACCCCGTAATAGAGGGTGCACTTATAAATACTTTGTGTCGTGCAAACCCAGAGACTTCAATGGGGAAAAAGGAGCTGTGGATTGCATGACGTGGATGGATGAAATGGATACTGTGGTAGATATTAGTGGTTGCCATGAAAGGGATATTGTGAAGTTTGTCTCACAGTCGTTCAAAGGAGAAGCCCTAGCCTGGTGGAGATCATTGATCCAGGCTACAGGAAAGGTTCCATTATACAACATGACCTGGGAGCAGTTCATGGCACAAATCAAAGAAAATTTCTGCCCTCAACATGAGGTTGAGAGAATTGAATCTGACTTCCTGGCGCTGGTCATGAAGAACCTTGACTGTCAGGCCTACCTAACCAGTTTCAACACTTTGTCGAGGTTGGTTCCTTACTTGGTAACTCCGGAGCCTAAACGTATAGCTCGTTTCATTGGAGGGTTGGAACCGGAGATTAAGGCGAATGTGAAAGCCTCGAGACCAACTACTTTTCGGTCAGTAACGGACATTTCATTGTCCCTTACCTTGGATGCTGTTAGGCAAAGGTCACAGAGGAAAAGTGACACCGAAAAGAGGAAGCGTGAGGATGACAACTCACGTCGTGCGGATAAGAAACAGAAAGGAAACAATGACCAGAAGAAAGGGTCAGGTTTTAGGAGGGATGGCCAGCAGTCGGGTGAAAAACCCAAATGTAAAATCTGCAAGAGGCAGCACTTTGGCAAGTGCAGGTTTGAATCCAACTCTCAATCACAATCGAAGCCTTTTGCTTGTGGTTTATGCAAATCCAGGGAACACAAAACCGTGGATTGCAAGAAAATAAAGGATGCAACTTGCTATGGTTGCAATGAAAAAGGGCACATCAAGAGCAATTGCCCAAAGTATGCCAAGAAGCCGGAAGAGGCTAGGAAGACCAATGCAAGGGTCTTCAGAATGGATGCAAAGGAAGCCGTCAAGGACGACAACGTGATAACAGGTACCTTTCTCGTGAATGATGTTTACGCGAGAGTGTTATTTGATTCAGGAGCTGATAAGTCGTTTGTAGATAGTAAGTTTTGTGAATTGTTAAAACTACCTGTTAGAATTTTAAGTGTGAAGTATGAGGTGGAACTAGCCGATGGCACAATAGAAACCGCTTCAACCTTATTAGATGGATGTTTCATATCCATTAGGAATCACTCTTTTCCTTTGTCTCTACTTCCTTTAAAACTAGCCGGTTTCGACATAGTTTTGGGTATGGACTGGTTATCACATAACCAGGCTCAGATTATTTGCAATAAGAAGCAAGTGATAATCAAGACTTCGTCTGGTGAATCACTTACTATCCAGGGGGATACCCAGTATGGGCTGCCCGAGAAGATGTCAATACTCAAAGACTCAAAGTGTTTGAAGAAGGGCTGTGTCATCTACATGGCACAGGTGATTATTGATGAACCGAAACCCAAGATTGGAGATATCCCAGTCATTTCTGAATACCCCGAAGTATTTCCTGAAGAACTACCTGGTTTGCCACCAGATAGGCAAGTGGAATTCAGGATTGACATTATTCCTGGATCAGCACCAGTTGCAAGGGCGCCTTATAGGTTGGCACCAACGGAGATGAAGGAACTGAGGACGCAGCTAGATGATCTTCTAGCCAAAGGTTTCATAAAACCTAGCTCGTCTCCTTGGGGAGCACCAGTGTTATTTGTCAAGAAGAAGGATGGATCGATGCGTCTGTGCATCGACTACCGCGAGCTTAATAAGGTTACTATCAAGAATAGGTATCCTTTGCCCAGAATCGACGATCTGTTCGATCAACTTCAAGGGGCAAGTTTCTTCTCAAAGATTGACTTGAGGTCAGGCTACCATCAATTGAAGGTTAGAGATGAAGATGTGCACAAGACAGCATTTAGGACTCGTTATGGTCACTACGAGTTCCTAGTGATGCCTTTTGGGCTCACAAATGCACCAGCCGCATTCATGGATCTCATGAATCGCGTCTGTAAGCCTTACATGGATAAATTTGTCATCGTCTTCATCGATGATATCCTCATATACTCAAAGAACCAAGCTGACCACGAGAAGCATCTTCACTGTATTTTGGAACTACTTCATAAAGAGAAGCTCTATGCCAAGTTCTCAAAGTGTGAATTCTGGCTTCGAGCAGTCCAATTTCTTGGACATGTCATTAGTGAGCAGGGCATTCAAGTAGATCCCGCTAAAGTTGAAGCTGTCATGAATTGGCATGAGCCAAAGACGCCTACAGAAATTCGTAGCTTCCTAGGCTTGGCAGGATACTATAGGCGATTCATAGAAAACTTCTCAAGGATTGCTGCACCCCTGACTTCGCTGACACGTAAGAAGATTAAGTTTGACTGGGGTCCTAAGCAGCAGGAATCCTTTGATATTCTGAAACAGAAGCTGAGCAATGCTCCAGTACTGACATTGCCTGAGGGACTAGAGGAGTTTGTAGTTTATTGTGATGCATCACACACCGGGATGGGATGTGTGCTTATGCAAAAAGGCAAAGTCATTGCCTATGCTTCACGCCAGTTAAAGGTGCACGAAAAGAATTACACCACCCATGATCTAGAGTTGGGTGCCGTTGTATTCGCACTAAAACTGTGGAGGCACTACTTGTATGGAATCAAATGTGTGATCTATTCTGATCACAAAAGCCTTCAACATCTGTTCAACCAGAAGGACTTGAACATGAGGCAACGTCGTTGGATGGAAACTCTTAATGATTACGATTGTGAAATAAGATACCATCCCGGCAAGGCGAATGTAGTCGCCGATGCCTTGAGTCGGAAAGAAAGAGTGAAACCCATCCGAATCAATGCCAAGAGCATGGAAATAAAGAACAACTTGATAGAGAGATTGTTAGCTGCACAGAAGGAAGCTGTGTTGGAAGCTAACTATCCCAATGAAAAGCTTGGAGTAACTGAGGAACAGCTATCCCTCAGCAAGGATGGAATTTTACGGTTAAACGGACGAATATGGGTTCCGATTTTTGGAGGACTTCGTGATGTCATCCTCCAAGAAGCCCATAGTTCCAAATACTCCGTTCATCCTGGAGCTGATAAGATGTACCAGGATTTAAAGGCAAATTATTGGTGGATAGGCTTGAAAAAGTCTGTGGCCGCCCATGTAGCAAAATGCTTGACATGTGCGCAAGTCAAAGCCGAGCATCAGAAACCGTCAGGTTTGCTACAACAGCCTGAACTTCCTACGTGGAAGTGGGAGATGGTAACTATGGATTTTATCACCAAGTTACCCAAGACAAGGAAAGGAAATGACACCATCTGGGTGATAGTCGACCGACTGACTAAGTCAGCACATTTCCTACCCATTAAGGAGACCTACAGCTCCGATATGCTAGCCCAACTGTACGTTGATAAGATTGTAGCTTTACATGGTATACCTGTAGCTATTATCTCTGACCGAGATACTAGGTACACGTCGCACTTTTGGAAAAGCTTCCAACAATCTCTGGGCACACGTTTGAACTTTAGTACGGCTTACCATCCTCAGACTGACGGTCAGAGTGAGCGTACTATTCAAACGTTGGAAGACATGCTACGTGCATGTGCGATCGAATTGGGAGGTAGCTGGGATAAGAACCTACCCTTGATCGAATTCTCCTACAACAATAGCTACCATACCAGCATCAAGGCTGCGCCTTTTGAGGCATTATACGGTAGAAAATGTAGATCGCCAGTTTGTTGGGCGGAAGTGGGAGAAGTCCAGTTATCAGGACCGGAAATCGTGTTCGAAACGACGGACAAGATTGTCCAGATTCGTAACAACCTCCAAGCTGCCCGGAATAGGCAGAAGATTTACGCTGATCCAAAGCGTAAGGATTTTCACTTTGAAGTAGGTGACAAAGTCCTACTTAAAGTGTCACCCTGGAAAGGAGTGATGCGGTTTGGTAAGAAAGGCAAACTAAGCCCGAGATACATAGGACCCTTCGAGGTTATCGAACGTGTCGGGTCAGTTGCCTACAAGTTGAACTTACCTGAAGAGCTCAGTAGTATACACAATGTGTTCCACATCTGCAATCTGAAAAAGTGTTTCGCTGACTCCGCTGACGAATCAGTGATTATACCCTATACAGATGTGCATATCGACGAGAGCTTGAAATTTGTTGAAAAACCTATGTCGATTGAAGATCGACAGGTAAGGAAGCTTCGAAGGAAGCATATACCTTTTGTTAAGGTCAAATGGGATGCCCGTAGAGGTCCCGATTTCACGTGGGAGTTAGAATCCACCATGAAAGAAAAATACCCTTACTTGTTTCAGTAAATCTCGGGTCGAGATTTATTTTAAGGGGGTGAGGATGTAACACCTCGAAAATTTCGGGTTAATATTAAAACGACACGTGTCATGCAAGACAAAAACGCGTTGGAAACCCGGATATAATAAAGATGTTTTCGGTAGGATTTAAAGTGGCGTCATGTTGAATTGTTACCTCTGAACACCTCAATAATAAATCCCAAGACCCGATTAAATGTTATATACATCTAATATACCCTCAATTCAGAAAAGGGTTCACAATAATGGACTTGATAATGCATGATGAGGTCCCATGATGAAATGAACGATAAACCGTTATTTTCGGGTCTTGTAAATGCAATAAATTGAAATAATGGATGATGGTAGGGTATGTTATAGTATTAGATACTTATTGAAGGCCCCTACTGATAATTTAAGTCAACAAGTCGATTATAACGGCTGCCCTTTCGATCCAACAACAAACAACAAAAATCTGCCAAAAGCAGGGCGTCGCGTGGCGCGACGGCCCCTCGCGTCACGCGAGGGTGCGCCCAGCGACAGCAACTTGCTGTTGGCTGTTTTTCGCACTTGTGACCTTCTTGGCCGGTTTTCTCTTGCACATTCATGGCCCTTAGACACCCCTACATGCTAGTGACATGTGTTTATCTCTTGTGGTTGATCATAGACTCTTGTGTCAAGGGATTGTGGTGTGTAAACCCACTATAAGAAGACCCATTCATTCACCACATTCATTCACAAATCATTCCAAGCATTCTGATTATTGGAGAGCTTGCAAACTGATCAAGAGCCTTCCTAGTCATCCACTAATCATCTAGTAAGTCTCTAATCCCTTCTAAATTAATTCTAGTTTAGTTTTTAGCTTAAAAGTCAACATATCGTATTAAACGGTTGACTTCGGGTTTAGTTATCGATAGCTCAGTCGTAACCCGAATTAAAAGTACCATTAGATAGGTAATTATATGGGTATTAAACCCTTATAAGGGCAAGTACCAATTCCAGACCTAACTAGGTCGTTTGTCGGGTCAAACGTTGACCGAAAAAGTCAACAGAATTGACATTTATGATTTAATGCATGAAATGCAATCCGTAAGGCGTGTAACTTGTTCTAACCTTAATATAACTTGGTAATAAGTATAAAAACTTGTTTGCGCTTGCCCGACTCGACAAATTTCTGTTTAAACCCGGTTCGGAACCGAAAGGCGCAAAACCTTGACTTTTGCGTTGACTTCGGTTCTGACCCGTTTTAGTTGGTATTAGACATACCTTAAAGTCTCATTAGGATTGGGTTGCATGTTAGTATAAGTCTTTATACTTGTTTCGTTGATTATCCGTTGCATGCACACGTTTCCGTTAATCGCTTAAAGTGGACCATAACGCCCTTATGACCTTATAACGAGTATTTTGAAAATGTGGAAATGCAATAATCTTAGTTACTGATTAGTTAGCATGTACGTAAATTTTCACGTCAAGCGGAGGTCTAGATTAGGAGATATGCGCATTTGCGTAAATAATAAGATTTTTATTAATTAAACGGCGCGATTAACGCATAGCCTATCTAAACCCGATTTTCGGTACCAAAACTATTACCCGCTGATGTTAAATAATACTTTAGGATTTTTGGAGATTTTTAATTATTTTTAAGCTGGTCTTAAGCTAGGCTTATCGCATTGATTCGGTTAACACCGAATATGCCCTTTTAAGCCATAAAACGAGTTTTACAAACCCGATTGATACCAATCCAATTGCCACTGATTTAAAATAATAAATATAGCATTTTGAACCTGTTTTGCTGATTAGAAAACTCAGATTGGTATTTTAACCCGTACGTCGCTTAAAACGGCTTTATACGCGTATTAAACGCGTAGTTTAGTATTAAAACCATTTTGCCACGTAAGACTTAATACCATTAGACATAACCTGTTAAGTTAAGATGTTTTTCTGATTTATCCAGACTCGTATCTCAGAAGTACTATAAATCTCTTTTATAACTCTTAAAATGACCAAAATACCCCTACGGGGCGTATTTAGGGATTAAACTCGTTATGGGCATTATGGAAGATATCATAATGATATCACCACACATTTAAAGCGTATTAACTTAGGAAACCTGTTCGCGACCTTTTCGGTTACCCGTTATGCATTATGCGCGTTCGGTTCGGTTTATGTAACTAGTTTACATAAATTAGCCGAAACGGGTCAAACCTTATCGGTTTATTCTCAAAATCCAGAATGTGTATCATATACCCATATTAAACAAGTCTTCAAACTTGTCGGGTCTAAATCACATTCTATCCGGTCTTCGCTTAATCGTGCGTACGAACCGTATCCTTAAAACTAACCGGTCTAAGCTTAAGCTTAATTAAAGATCCGTTAGTATTCTAATAGGTTATTATAAACCTTCGTTCCAGATTAGGAGAACCAGTAAAAGATACCACACTCGCTGATTTTGAACTATACTTGCTCAGGTAAATACTTTTAACTTATTTCCCTATACGGGCTTGGGTAAGGTATATAAAATACCACTTGGTCGGGCATTGAATATTTAATCTTATTATGGTTAAATTATTGAGATGACTCCGTTTAATTTGTTTTGTTGCTTAAAGCCTTTGGGGGGTTAATGACCGTGTCCCGGATATCCCTGGCATCATTTTACGAAATGGCCACGACCTTAGCACTCAGGTGTAGGCGTACACCTGTAGTGTCTCATAATTAAAGTGGTGTGTTAATTGATCTTTAACCCGGCTCGATCCGGGCTACTGAACGCATAAGAAACATGTAAATCCTTTACAAGTTTATATATTAAATAATTATCCCAAGTTATAAAATATTTGTGCCTTGTGCCTTAAATGCATTTCTTAAACTCTTTTCAAAATGAGTCGGTTGATTGTATTTACCAGTGTAAACTGACGTATTTTCTTAAAAAGACTGAGTGCAGGTACTACGCGAAATAGGCTGGCTTGTCTCCTAGCATCCACATTAAGTCTCGCCAGCTTGGATGTCATATCTGTTGAACATTTGTTTCCTCTTTATTGTATTTGATCTACCTGTGGATTATATTCGACTATTTGTGATACTTCATATTACAATATCGTTTGGTTGAATTAAATCTATATATTGCTTCCGCTGTGCATTTAAATATTGTGTTGTTTGACTATTATGTTGCCAACCACGTCACGATACTCCCCCACCGGGCCCACCGGTGACACGTGGAAATCCGGGGTGTGACATCCGACAAAAAGGATTTCAAGTGGACTAAAGAAGCTGAGGAAGCCTTCAACCAAATGAAGCAACACCTAGCTTCACTCCCAGACATTGCAGCCCCAGAAACGGGAGAATTGATCTCTGTATACCTTTCGGTTGCCGAAGAAGCAATAAGTGCGATCCTAACCATCGAACGAGACAAAGTTCAGGTACCCATTTATTTCTTCAGCAAAACTCTAAAATTGGCAGAGATCAAGTATCCTCCTTTGGAAAAACTTGCTCTAGCCCTAGTCTAAACGGCTAGAAGGCTTCGAAGGTATTTCCAAGCACACCCAATACAAGTGGTCACCGACCAACCCATTAAGAGTGTGCTTGAAAAAACGGAAAACTCGGGGCGATCAGCCAAATGGGCAGTGGAACTGGGTGAACACAACATCACCTATGTCCAAGAAAAGCCATCAAAGCCTAAGTATTGGCTGATTTCATTGTAGAAGTCCCAAAGCAAACAATCACTGAAGTTAACACAGCTGCCACTGAACCCTTCGACCTTGAAGCCTGGAAGCTTTTTACCGATGGGGCTTCAAGCGTTGAAGGGTCAGGGGTTGGGCTCATTCTGATCAACCCTGAAGGGTTAGAATTCACGTATGCTCTTCAATTTGAATTTCAGACCACCAACAACGAACCTGAATACGAAGCATTGATAGCTGGCTTGAGGTTAGCTGTGACAACCGTCAAATTTGCATACATCCGTACAATTATTAAATGACGATTAGTGCTTAATGACTGTGCTGATTTACAATTTATGACCGGAATTACTTTCTGATTACTGCATTATACTTACATATGCATCACATACAGCAAATGACACATCATTGACTGCATGCAAACATATTGACATAAATGATGCACAAAGCACAGTTAGCACAATTAGCGGATAACCCAGAAAAATGCTGACGAAGTTCAGTACATAGACAGACAGTGTTTTGAGACCCAGTATGGGCGAGAGACTAAGTTCTACACTAGGATGGCATGTAGGGAAGTAAGGACCACAAAACTGCTCTTCTAGGTGTTAGATAAAGTGCCGGAAAGTTCCTAAAACCCACATAAAGTGCAGAATTCTGCATAATTCAGCAAAAATCAGCATTTTAACATGCTTGTATCATGCAAAAATATGACGAAATGGTCCTGAATGTTTTCCTAAGTGTTGGGAATTAAAAGTGTCACAAAAGGGTATGTAAAGAGCACTAAACGATATAGTTTGACACATTAACGAACCGGTACCTAACCAAACAACCGGACACTACCCGAAACACCAAAATTATACTAGAAGCACTGTTTTATTATTTCTGAGCTATTTATGATCCCCGAACACCCTAACACACTATATAACACATGATATACATAACACCCTAGCTAATACTTGAAATTAATCTAGATTACAACTTAATGGTTTAAACCAATACTATACCCCCCCACCTACATTACGGCCCCATACAAAGGCCCCACCATCAAGATCCTACTTGATCTTACAAGATCTCATTTGATTCCATTAGATATGTTATTAGATTTTCCCTTTTACTTTAGATGACATCAAATCTTTGGAGATCTTGATACAATGGATAATAGGTTATATAAACCATGAGTTAACCCTCCATTCTCATTCATCACCAACATCAAAACCTTTCTCCTCCCTTCCCCCATAGCTCACGGCCACATACCACCTCCACACCATCTCCATTTTTGACCTTCTTCCATACATTCCAAGGTGATCTAGTGGTGTAAGGAGCTAAGTTAGTGTAACACCCCAAAAATATTTAGTATTATAATAAGTGAAAATATAAACAAAGAATTTAACCTAGTTAAATGAAATATGGCCAAATGGTAGTTAGTTATGGGAAAGCCTAAATTAAACACTCTTTCAAAGTAAGAGGGTTCAATGTGTAAATAGTAAACTAAAAGGTTTTAGTAATAAACAAAAAATGAAAAACACCACATTTGGGTGTCTGGGTTTCGATCAGAGCAGGGGGGAAGAACAAGCAAACCCTTGTTTGCAAAATTTCAGCAATATACTTGCAATCTCAAGGAAAATCTAATGCATGAGCCCCTATTTTCGAGTATATAACCCTGCTTAGTGAAGTGGTAAGTTTTATTTTCTGAAATTATGATTTGAAGGATGAGGGTTTCAACCCAATCTCGAATTCTTGTGTCTAAATGTGAAAATCTGAGTTAGGATTACCTTCTAGAACAAGATTCAGGTTTGATTTTAGGTTATTTGAAAGATTCTAGTAAAAACCCACTTTATGAAATTGAGATGTGAATTAGGATGATTATGTAGTGTCATGCATGTGAATCATTGATGAATAATTCTGTTAATGATGTATAAACACTAGATGAATTGATATAGAATGAGGTTTGCTTGATTATTGTTGAATAATTAAAAGAACTAGCTTAAATACATGTTTTAGTTAGTTGGGTAAATGTCCCAAAAATGTGAAACCCGCCAAGTGTTTGATGGAATGCTTAAAAGAATAATATGCGTGATTTGGAAGAAGAATGAATGAAATTTAGTTGAACTAAATAAGTGAATGAATGTGTTGTTATAGGTGTGAAAGAAGAAGGTTCCAACGCTAGAAAGTCGAAAAGCTCACAAGATCGAGGTACGCTAGTGTACACCATATTTCTATTCTTATTTATGATGTTGTCATATGTATAATAATCCCAATCGTATTGTGTCATTAAGTTGAAGTTGTATGAATTGAAATCTATGGTCGTTTGAAAGTAAAAGTAAGATCCGTCATAAACGTATTATGAGAAATGAATAAGTTACGAAAGATAATGCATCATATCCGGTTCTTTCTAGTCGAACCGGGTATGGAAGGTTAAGTATGTAACGAATGAAAGTTTACTTGATCCGTCTTCTCGGATTGCAATGTAAAGAATGTGATTGTTCGTCATGAACAATTCGAACGAAAGATATGTTAAAGATACAAGTATCCGTTATTAGCGGGTATGTTATGAAAGTTATGTTCAATCTCTATTATGAGGCAAGCAAGTAATGAACCGTTTAATGGTTAGAAATGTAATGGAACGATGCAGAACCATGATAGAGACGAATCGGTGTATTAAATTAATTGTGTTAGTGACGAATTACTAACTTATTTGTTTATGATGAATGTAGGTAAATCCTCATCTTAGGCGACTTGGCAAGTTGGAGTAAACACACGCATACGCTATGACCTTCAAGCGCTTCCGCTATTTTGTAGTAGTATTATGGGTCAAAACACTTGTTATGTTTAACCTTGTTAGTAGCTATGCTTTTCAAACTTGATGTTATGTTTTTGGTCGCGTCTGTCAAACGGGTTGTAGATTTCTTTTATATAGGTGATGGTCAAAACAGGGATACACTCGTCGTATAGACGGGTCATGCCCAAATTTTGTTAAAATTGCGCATCAATGTTATTAATATTTTACCTTTCAATTGTGACAAGTTTGGAAATTTTTAAAAGTTTATGTTTCTAGTGTCTTTTGGATGTCATTTCTTTTAGACGCGAATGCGGGCCTTACAGTTAGGAAGCTTGGAGCTTTCGGAAGTTGAAGGACCTTCACCGTTTGCTTTTATCCACTTGTTATCTTCACTTGAATTATCCCTAGCCTTGAGCTAGTGGTAAGAACTTCATACACTCCATTGTTCATCTTATATTAGTGGTTAAAAGAAGATTCATGTTGATTATTATGAAGAACACTAAAGAACATTAATGAACATGAAGATGAAACTTTAACATAAGCTTGAAAACCATAAAAATAGATGTTGATTAGTGTTATTTTGCTTCTTGGTGATTGATTATTTGTGTTATGATGTTAGACATCATATGGAACCTACTAGATTGTGATTAAACACATGATCTGGTAAGTTAAGGTGGTGACCTTGTGAAAGACCAAGATCATCATACTATATGTTTCACATGAACTTGAAGAATGAAAATGATTCTGTAAATGATGAAGCATGTAACATGTTGCTAGACATAAACTTGGGTGATTTAAAAACTAGATTTCTCAAGAAACAAAGTGAAATCACAAGACTTACATAAGCATGGATTTTAAAGAAACTAAATATGTTTCTAGTGGTGAAACAAGTCTAAAAACACATTGTTAACAAGGAAAATTCAAAAAGATATATCTTTAGAAAATATGTTTGGAAGTTGTAAAGACCTAAAATCTTCAAGAATGATGATATTAAACAAATGACCACACTTTGAAGGGTAACTAGGCTTACTAAAAAAAACACTAGTAAGTTACTACAAGTTTTTCTAAAAATTCAAGTTCGTGTTGTTATATAAATTGCAATATTTTGGCACTTGGTAAGTGTTGATTGAGTTGTTAATTGTTTGTGATGATTTTTGAAAAGAAAATGATATGCTTTGATAGCATGGACACCTCCATTTTTAGGGGAAACTATGGCAAAATTTTCTAAAAATACAAACACTTAGAAAAATATTTTCTAAACAAATATTTACAAGTATGTTTAAACTATGGTTTTCAATATAAACTTTGCCATATATTTTGTTACAAAACTACAAGTATTAGGAGGTTGGTTTTTACAAACAAAAATGGATAAATATGTATTTAGAGTATATATTTACATTAAAGACATGATGTGTGTGAATACTTGTATACGTTGTGTATTAACTATATTATTTTAGGGATAAAATAATATAACTTCACAAATACCAAGAATTTACAATCCAAAATATTACCAAAAATCACAAAGGAATAAATATATAAGTTACACACATTATATTGTGGAACCGAACGATAGAACGTAACTTACAAAATATTCCGGAAAACACCGTTATAAATATATTTTTGATAAATATTATTTTGGATACGAAAGAAATGAGAATATGAGTTTTGTTATTATTACAAAGTATATCATATTTTCGAAAAAGGGAAAATATATTATTTTTGGAAGTAAAAATATATTTTCCTAGAGTATTTAGAAGATATATGATTTTTTGAAAAAATATATATTTTCTGGAAGTACAGTATTTTTGGGCAAAATAAGTTTATATATATATTTTCTAAGTAGGAATTGAAAATATATTGTTTTGAGAATATATTGGATATTTATTAAGAAAATACGTACACACTGGAATACGGATATACATGTATGAGATACCCCCCATCCTTGGGAAGGAAATACGAGTATAAATACTTGAGAAGTATTATTACAAAATATTGTTTAACAATTATTCCAAAACTAAATAAATATAATTTAAGTTAAAATAATTATTATTTTAACAAAGTAATTATAACTTGGAATAATAACGAAGACACTTTGAAACGTAACTCAAAGGCACTAATTAATACTAAGTCAAGGCACGACCCGCTCGTCTAACAGACCATAGTACGCATGTAGGTAGTCGTGCGTTCTACAGGAAGCTTTGAGTTACATCGGATACAAGGAACGCAAAACTGTGAGTTCATGTCCCCCCTTTTCTCTTACTGTTTTCAGTTTTATAACTTCGGGGGTGAAATACATGTTACATACTGTTTACAACCCGGGGGTGCTAGTCACCGATAATGGAAAGCAATTTGTTGAGAAGCCTTTCAGCATTTGGTGCAAAGAATACATAATTGCTCAGGGTTTCAGCTCAGTTGCATACCCACAATCAAACGGCCAAGTTGAAAGAATGAATCGAAGCATAGTTGAAGGAATCAAAGCAAGATTGGGAAGGCATGAAAGCAATTGGCTTGAAGAGTTACCAAGTGTCCTATGGGCTATAAGAACAACTGAATAAACAAGCCACAAAAGAACCCCTTACAGCTTGGTGTTTGGATCTGAAGCCGTGATTCCAGCTGAAGTAGGAGTTGTAACCCAAAGAATGGTCAACATGGATCCCAAAACAAATAACAAAGAGACCATGTTGAACTTACAACTCCTTGAGGAAGCACGAGACCAAGCTGTAATTCAAGAAGCCAAGTACAAACAAATGATAGAAGCCTATTACAACAAAAGAGTCAAGCACGAACGCTTCATGCCAGGAGACCTGGTGCTCAGAAATAATGAGGCTAGTAAAAAAGAGAACCAAGGAAAGCTTGGCCCAAAATGGGAAGGGCCATATACAATCCATGAGGCACACAAGGGCGGATCCTATAAGCTAGCCGACACAGAAGGTAAAAAGCTTCCTAGACATTGGAATGGAAAGACCCTTAAAAGGTTCCATGTCTGATCAAGAAAAGATTGGTTTTTATTTCACAAGCTATATTTCAAGAGTTGTCCTATGATCACTTTTTGTAAAACAATATCTCTTGAATGAATGATGATGTTTTATCAAATTTGTCTTTCTATCCTAAAATCAGGTTGAGAACCTAGCAAAAAACTCCATGGCAAGGGCCATGTAAGGGGATGAGCTCCCATGCCATATTGCTCAATAGGTTCAAGGGTTGAATGAACCTATATAAGGGGTGAGTTCCTAAATCAATACAACTCGATGAGACTTATAATAAAAAACAAAGTTGTCTCATAGACGGGCCTGAACAGCCTACACCAAATGTTCCTTAAGCCTTAGTAAATTTATCAAAAATAGGCTTACGAAACGAAATCAAACTAAGGAAAGTAGTGAATAGGATAGGTGCTATGTCTTCTTGTTAAAAATACCAAGGCTAAGTGACTACATGTCACACCCCGAAATTATCAGAGCATTGGCGTGACTGGACTGGTATCTTCATTGCACAGCGGAAGCAAATAAGCTAAGACTTCTAGAAAATGAACGCCCACTAAGTACTCGACTCTTCATGGTTCTCCTATTCCAATCGTGCCTTGTCTTAAAAATGCAACCTGAGAAAGAAACATGCAAAAAATCAACATAAAGTTGAGCGAGTTCATAGTTTGTTTGTAAAAGATATGAAGTAAATCTTTTTTAATAACCGGTTTTTGAAGTATTGTTGAGAAAACGAATTTAAAATCATTTTCTTGTCAAGTTATATGGAAACTTTGTATGAAAACATGGTATGCATCTTGTATAAATCAAGTATTCTTGTATGTATCATGTTTTCTTGTATAAATCAAGTATTCTTGTGAAATAACGTATTCTTGTAAAATAAAGTATTCTTGTGAATTAACGTATTCTTGTAAAATAAAGTATTCTTGTGGTATGAACCAAATAAAGTATTCTTGTGTACGAACTTCGTACAAATAAAGTATTCTTGTGTAGTTAATGGGTTGCAAGGCCATTAACATGTGACACGACATAGGAAGTCACCAAACCATAGGCATTTTTCTAGTTGTCGATTCACGACGGAGACACAAAAGCACTACTCGGTACTAGTGTTCACCGAGAGTGTGGCTGCCCGGACACCCGTTAGATCTAACCTATTGTTCTGCGGTCTAAGTATGTACACGATTAATGGTGCTTATGGTACCCTATTCGTGACACGATTTCTCGTATCATTCCTCAAAACGCATCATACTTGGTACTAGTGATCACCAAGAGTGCTTCTTGTTTATGTATTCATCATGTCAAGTATCAATTCTCGTTTATTATATCAAGTATCAATTCTTGTTTATTATATCAAGTATCAACTCTCATTTATTATATCAAGTGTCAATTCTCGTTTATTATATCAAGTGTCAATTCTCGTTTATTATATCAAGTATCAATTTTCATGTGTTCGCCCCAAGTTTAAAAGTATGTAAAAGATTAAAAGTGGGGACACGAACTTTCCTGTAAACATTCAGTAACATTTATTTTACCCCCGAAGTTATAAAACTGAAAACAGTTAAAGAAAAGGGGGAGCATGAACTCACTTTTCTGTAAACCATTTGTGTTAGTTAAAACTTGCTTGTAAAATGGTTTAGAAATATGTAATTCTTGTATGCCTTGCAAAAAGTGCATGCCTTTCCACCCCGAAACATTTAGAAAAATGTAAAACCGTAAAAAGGTGGGGTTATGAACTCATCTGAATATTCCTGTGCAAGGCTAGCTAAATACGACTTCGCGATGTCGTTTCCAAGACGAGACTCGCTAGCGTGCATTCTACAATATTCCTACCACGGAATATTTTATAAGTTTCTAAATAAACGCAGTAACTATTCTACGTGTCATCGAGCTCTACCGAGTCGTTAATTGAATGATTCGACTGTAAGTTATGACGGTAAATGAACGATGGTAACTAAACTATGTGTCGTTTAGGCGTTTTGAAATAAATATAACAACTTATATTTATTTAATAGCGTTTTCGTGTTGATGTCGTTTAAAATAAATACAATAGTTATATTTATTTCATAAAAGAATACGAGTTGTTTGGCGCTTGAAATAAATATTTAAAATATATTTATTTTATAAAAGACTTCGCGTTGTATAGTATTTGAAATAAATATGTAAACTATATTTATTTTGTAGAACGAATACGAATTGTTTGGCGCTTGAAATAAATATATAAAATATATTTATTTTATAAAAGACCTGTCGTTTCCGTATGTGATAAAGCGTCGTCGAGAGTGATATACACATTTATATTGGTTCTCATAAAAGTTGCTTTTCAATAAAACATGTTTTGCTTTTACGGGTTTTCTCGAAAAACGGGCAGAGTTTCCTCTGTTTTTGGACGATCCCGACATCTAAGTGTCGCTATATTTTTTAAAATTCAACCAATAACCAACGCAATGTAATCAATTATATTTCGTCAAGCATTTCAAAATATAAACTAAATTATAACGAAATGGTTCGAGCTTGTTCACGTTAATAAAATAATGAATAATTAACGAAATAAATGTTCGCGTCCTAAATTCTTTACCGAGTCTTCGTGTCGGATCGCCGAAAAGGGTTGACTTGAGCTGACCGAGTCAACTGAGTTGACTCGCTGTGTTGACCCGAGTTGACTCGGTCCGACCGAGTCGTCCCGAGCCGCTTCATAATCTGACCCGAACCGTCTTACTCGAACCAAACTGTTGACCACCTGACCTGCTATTGACTGTTTGACCTGGACTCGAACCGAGTTAACTCGGTTTGACCGAGTTGACTCGACTGTCCCGGGTTGACTCGCTTGTTTCCTGCGTAACCCGAACCGAAACCCAAGCGAAAATCAAAATCAACCCTTGAACTGAAATAACCTTGGATCTTGAACCGAACATACCTCGAACCAGAGCTTCTGTCATCGGGCCGAACCACCACCGTCGCTGCTACTGCCGCGGCGGCGACGCCGCTTCTTCTCCGTCTCTCTCTCTCTCCTCCCGAGTCTCTCTCTCCGTCTCGTCTCTCTCTCTCTCTCCATCTTCTCTGTCTTCGTCACCGCACCACCACCGGACTGTGGTGGTGGTGGTCGTTTCTGTTGTTCGAAAGAGGAAGGGGGGCTCTCTGTCGTCAGCTGGAATAACCGCCGCCGGTAATACGACCGGCAGCCGCTCGTGTCTTCGTCGGAGGGAGAGAGGGGAATCGAGAGGGTAAGGAGCTGGGGGTTGGGTGTTGACTGCAGTTGTATCGAGAGAGAGGAGAAGGGTTGTGGTCATGTTATTGTGAAGATGGTGAATTTGTCTGTGCATATTATCAATATGAGGTAAGGTTTTATACTCACTTATGTGGGTATTGTCTAGTTTTATTTTCTTATGTCTTGTGTGTTAAGATCCATAGAGATTATTATACGATTTTATAAAATTTTAGAGACAAAAATCTTATAAAGATTTTATATAGATTTAGTAAATATTTTGCAAGATTTGTAGAGATTTTGCCTATTATGTGTAGGCTTAGGCTTGTGGTTTTCGGGCTTGGGCCCAGGGTCCACAAGCCCATCTTATGTGTAAGCGGTCCGTAATTCCTACGGGACCCGCTATCGCAACCCAAACTCCATATTTGTCGTTGTCGTCAGTATTTCATACGGTATCAGTTCGTTGTTGCGTGATATTCAGCAGGTTTCCTGTAAATCACCACACGCGCACTGTATATTCGAATAAACGTTCTTGGGTACTCCCAGGGCCTGGTTAAGTTAATTAGCGTCGTAAACACTATTTATCATCGCGTTAATCACCTGTTAATCATGTAATTAAGAGCCGTAAATTACCGGTTGTCACACTGCAGCACTGAACCCTTTAAGGTATAAAAAACATAAAGACAACACAAATCAAAGAAAGACAATACCATAAAGATAAAAAATAATTCAAGGGGCAATGCAACAACATAAGTAAAAAGATTGCATACAACCTAATCTCAAAAATGCAAACCAAGACATCAAGTCATAAAACTAAAGTAGTAACCGGAAGCCTTGAAGGCTTCAAGCTACAAACATTCAACAAACAGCCAGAAGCCTTGAACACTTGAAGCCAAACAAGCTGCCTTACAAAAACAGGCACAAGCACAAGAAATCACAACAAGGCAAAAAGTAAGAACTTGGGAACATAAGAAAAGAAGCCTTAAAAGGCTTCCAAACATCCAAACAAGTTAAAACAAGCCTTAACGGCTTGTAAACCTAAGAATTGTTCAAATGGCCACATGCCACACCACAACCACAAAACAGGAACCTTAAGGGTTCCTGCAAAACCTAGAATTGTTTAAAGTAACGTACAAACCATTAAAGTGTGCTAAGAAAGCTACGAATATTGTTCAAGCATCAACAGGAGGCTTAGAAGCCCCAGAACCATCACCTTTAACCTTCTTGGCCTACTTTGTCTTCTTAGCTTTCGACACATCATCACTCCCAACAGCTGAACCTTGGAGGCTGGCTTCCTTAGAAACATCGGCATCTTCTGAAAAGGTTTCATCACTATCTCCTGAACGAGAACGTTTCTTGGACAGGGAATCAAAACTTTAGCACAAACTTTTTTCATTAAGCCCAGCCGGCTTCAGTCCCTGTAAGACGGAAAGAGGTTTTCCAAAGAAATTTGAAACTTGACTTACATATGGGTAAGTCAACCTCTCCATCTACTGGACAGATGCCTTATACACTTCGGAAGCATCAGGACGAAAAGGGGAGATTGCTCCAAGGCCTGGCCAGACTCGTGAAGTTTAAAACCTACGATAAGGCCTTGATGTTTCATCAAATTCAACAGCTTCGTATAGACCTCTCCAAGGGCAGAGTTGAACTCATTGGAGTGAAGGAGGTAGGTAACAACCTGGTGAAAGCCTTGCTCAATGAGCCACTGGTTATCACCAGTGGCTTGAACAACCGAAGCCTTCAGACCTTCTTTCTCTTCATCAAAGGCCATTTGTTGAACAGTTAAGGCCTCCCTATCAGCTTCCAACTTCAACCGGGCAGCTTCAAAACTTTTCTTGAGATCATTTATCTCAATTCCGTGCCTCCTTGTCAACTCACCTACCTTCTTGACCCAAGCTTCTTCCTTCTTTGAAAACCCATCAATTTCCTTCTTCATCGCAGCCATTGAAGATTTCATCTTTTCCTTCTTCTTAGAAAACTCCTCATATTCCTGCATCCCTTTCTGAAAATGAGTAACACCCTCGGCCACCAAGGCAGAAAGGTTGCAAGAACTCAACATCAACCTTGATATAAACTGGTCACTCTCCATTTTGGATATAACACCACGAACGCCAGGAGGAGCAAAGTGAGCTAACTGATGTGTGCAAAATCCAACATATAAATTACATCAAATGAGGCATAAAACTAACCCTTTTTTTAGTACTAATGTTGGAAAAAGTGTGCTTTTGTCTTCCTTTTATATTTTCAGGGTTAGAAGAGCTTAATTGAACAAAAGAAGCAAAAATACAGCCAAATCCAGCAATAATACAAGAAAAAGAATAAACGTGGCATGCCCGACCCCTCGACAGCATCTCCCCAAGCAAAAATAAGAGAACAGAAGGTTGAACACGCCCCGTGCTCACTGAGCACTGGGGCGTGCCCAAGTGTCTGCAGAAAAAACAAAGTTGTAGAAGCTTCTATCACCCACCACGGGGGCGTGCCCAGCGGACACGGGGCCGTGGTCAACTCTAAGATTCGCAGAATCTAGGAAAATCTTGATAGTACATATACGCTTCTGCACACGGGGTCGTGCCCAGTGGACACGGGGGCGTGGTCAACTAATGCAGACAAACTGCATTTAATGAAGAAAGAGAAGATGGGTGGACAGGGGGCCGTGCCCAATGGACACTGGGCCGTGTCCGGGCTTCTGTGCAGGCTATAAATAGGGGTGCTTGGCTCATTTGCAAACCACCCCTTGGAAAACCACCTCTCTCACACTTCACCCACCCACCACCACCATCACAACCCATATCCACCACCATCATCCATCATCCATCATAGAGTGTGTGAGTAGTCTCGGGATACAAGATTGATCGTAAGAGTTCTTGACAATCAAAGGCCATGTTTGCCTAAGTCTCTTACATCACTTGGTGAAAACAAGTGTTTAGTGTAATACTTTTTATTTTTAATTTTTTCGCACTTTTTATTTGGTTATGTATTAATGATTTTAATAACTAGTTTCTTATGTTGAAGGTGAGTCTTCCTTATCGTTTGTCCATGGTGTCTTGGCATTATTTTACTGTCTATATAAAATAAAAGATTTTCATCATTCATATCTCCACGGTCTATATGGAGATATGTTGGCTACCAGGTCGGGGGTTAAGGGAACGGTTTGGTAAGAGTTTTGCCTTGTTCAGTGTATAGATCCTGCAAGGACCTGGGTCAACTTTAGTAGGACCTCCTTCAATACCCACTGGTATTGGATGGCGGGGGTCCGAACTCCTTGATCCCCTCATATGTAAACTACTATTAAAACTTTAACCCAGCTACTTAGAATAGTATCCCTGCTGACTCAGACTACTTAGCCGAGGGTAACATCACCTTCAAAAGAGGGGCCTACCAGATTATGTAACACTCCGAAAATGTAAATCTTTTATTTTAAAGAAAAGATCGGTAAATAAATAAATGAACTAACTAGGATTAAAAATAACCTAGTTAGATAAAAGTCTTGTAGTGACTTATAAGTGGGTTAAAAACACTAAAAATATAAACCAAATGAAAGTTAAGGGACTTAAGTTGTTGAAATGGAAACTTGAATGATTAAAACAAAATTAATCACACCAAACACACACTTAGGTGTGTGTCTGGTCGATCTCAACAACAGGGCGACACAAGGGTTCCCTCACAAACCCTAGTTCAAGCTAAATCTCACAAATTGAAGGTCAAGATCAATTCCAAATCAAAATCCGAGCATGAAATAGTGATCTCCATTGAAAAGGAGTCATAAGGTATGTGAATTTTATGGGAAATCTCTAGTTGAATTTCTGAATGAACTTAGAGAATTCGAAAATTGTTGATGCATGTATGAGATATTGATGAAATAGGAACAATAAGTGTCTAGGAGTAAACCCTAGACAAGTATATGTTGAAATCATGCTTAATTCTAGTAAATTCCATGAACACCATTGAAGGTGATTAGTGGGTTTTGTGAAACTTGATAAACACTAGGATTTTGATTGTTGTTCTAGTGTAATCTGATATTTATGAAGTGATTTCAGATTTATTGAGGTTAACATTTATATAAGATAGTTTGATTGATGTTAATTTTGGCTATATAACAAGTTATGAACTTGATAATGAACCATGTAAAATAATGCCCTCTAGGTGTTTGTTGAAATGCCTAAAAGAAGGCTAAATATAGAAAATTATGAATAAAAACGCATATTAGAATGATGAGATGAATTATGCGTGATATGTTGTGAAAGGAGTTCTAAACAATATATGGTTGAACTCTATAGGCAAGGAATCCGGATCCTCAAGCGGACAAGCCGGTGGAGACACGCGTTGAAAGGAGCGCTCTAAAGGTACGTAACTACGGTTTCGTTACGTTATGCTCAATTATGTATTTTCGTTAGTAGACTTTAAAATTAATATAATATATGAAGTTGGTATTTAGTTGAAGTGACGAAGATCACTAGATAAATAAACGGGTCAAATATTGGTTAGAATAAGTTTGGTGTGTTGTAAAATGTGGTTTCCATTAAACAACCAAACGGGTCGAACAATGGTCGAATTTGTAGTGTTGAAGTGACTAAAACGTCATTCATTAAAAATTGAGTTATAAAAGCGTAAGCCATGGAACGGACATGATACGCTAAGGTTGACAAGCCCGGGAATGGGTAATTATGGTTAGAAACTAATGTTGGTGAATTATGCAAGTATGTAACTTGTTTCGTTACATTATGCAAATTAGATATTGTAATCGTTCAAAGTCGTGTTTTAGAATAAAGATTGGTATTAATTGAAGTGACAATGTTCACTACTTGATTTAATGAGTTAAAATTATATTAGAAAGTATTTGGTAGTCATTAGAAATGGAGGATTCCATAAATGAGCCAAACGGGTCGAATAATTGTTTAGTAAGTAGTAAAAGTGTGTTTCGAATAGCATTTAGCAATGGCGGATTACAAGAGCGTGAAACCATAGATTTGGTATTGAAACGCCGGTGATCATAAGCCCCGGATGTTGGGTAAATACGTCTTGCGAACATAAAAATTTGTTAGTGGTTAAGTTAACGCAAAAGCTAAACGGGTCAACTAAATACATAAGGCATTTATTGACTTTTAGCCTGTACATCTAAATTTTGATATAATAATCTTGATAGATGCATTGGTAATTTAATTACGGACGCGTAGGAAAAAGAATCGGCTAAAATGGATATGTAAATAAAAAGTTATGAGAAATTAAGCGGAAAAAAAAATAAAGAAAGCTGAGCTGGGAAAACCGTGGGCCATGGTTCTGAGCCGTGACTCACAGTCTGGCAGTTCTACTTTGAAGTTGGGCGAACCGTGGGCCACGGTTCTGAACTGTGACTCACAGTCTGGCAGTTCTGTTTTGAGCTTGACAAACCGTAACCTACGGTCGGTTTGAAATAAAATTTTGATTTTGTTTGTTTTTCGTTGTTTAGCAATAGAACTTGAATTTATTTGATATTATGATGTCAAAACTAATAATTGATGTGGTTTTGACCCTAGGTAATGCTCGTTTTGTTGTGGATGTTGATCAAGCAAGGAAATCAAGAACCGAACACAAGTTTTGAATGCTTCCGCGATAATCTAATCTAGTTCAAACCATGTTGTTTTGTAAACACTTCTAAACGTTGAATATTTTAATCTAGTTAGTTGACTATGTTTAAATGCTATAATGAAGTACATCTTAGTTTATTAACTAAGTTTTTGTTAGCTATGTATTTCGTTTTAAAAAGCCCGTTATTTTATGATTAAACAATAGTATTATAAGTTGAGTGTTACAAGTTGGTAATCTGAGCTCAAGGTTGTCAACAAAGTGTGTTCAGTTCAAGCTTGATCGATCATCCGGCAAGAATTATTTATATGAGTAGATTGTAATAAAACAATTAGGAAAAGTATTTGAATTTAAGTGCATGGGAGGAGTGTGTTGATACACACAAACCCGGAAAGTGCACTAAACACGAATGGTTTAAGCAAGTTACAAACTTGGCTAAATCAAAAAGAAAGATGCAAATGATAATGAAATGAAATGTTTGACAATTGATATAAACATTTCAGATTCGAGATGTCTAGTGTTGGTAAAAGACGATTAAGTAGTATAAAGCCTAACCATGGATTGATTATAAAATAAGTATAATTGAATGTCATGTATAACAATACGGGCAACGTTGAATAACAAGATTATTGATAAATTAGAAATGTTCGGATGATATGATGACCACATTTGAAGATGACGGGAGTTAAATGATTTAAATGGCGGAAGGTTTGGAGGCATGACAGAGAACATGCCAGCAAAGAACCTAAATCAAGTGATGATTTGAGACAACGGAGTACATCAGGGCGAGTATAAACCAGGTACACGTTCTAAATTAAGATAAGACAAGTGGAATGTAAAAAAAATTCACATGATGAATGATAGTTGCATATGGGAATATATGGTGAGTGAAATGAGTGAATTGTGCTAAACAAATAAATGGTGAGCATGTGAAACCGAGGTAAGGGTAATCTTGATAAATACTGGAGCGGGAAGGAGAGCGTGTGCACTCGAACCCGGGAATGTAATAAGAGATAAGTGTCATAATGGGAAGGAGTGCACGTACACTCGAACCCAGGAAACTTAATGAAGTGAATAAATACCGTATTGGGAAGGAGTGTAATTACACTCGAACCCGGAAATTTGCAATAGTAATAAATGGCAAGGACAAGGTTATAGACTTGGCCAAACCAAATAAAACATGTAGAAACATCGTTTATATTAATAAACGATGTGGGAAAGTTCCATACAACGACATGGAATGATAAAATGAAATGAATCAATTCCTGGTTATTATTAAACAATGGATTAAGGTTAAGAATGAGAAATAAAAACTCGGGCGGAAAATATCCTCAAGGAAAAACTAAATGGATGATACGTAGTATTCTCTACTGTGAATAATGAAGTATCAATGAATACGGATTTAGAAACTTGGGTATGGGTAACCATCCAAGTGACACGTTATTAATAAAACCCTTATGAGGAAGAACGATGATCACATTGATGGGTGAGATCGAATAAAAGATTATTAAAATAAACGAATCTTAGGCTTAAAAGGGATGCCATGACACCCAAAATTGTATTTCTAAGAGCGAAATCACACGGGTAAAAGATGATCTACGAGATCACCATAACCTTCGGGATTATAAACAATGTAAAGGTTTAAAGGACTAGATGACACTCGCGTCACCAATAGAAAGAAATAAGTTATATCGGGCCTCGCCAAGAAGGGTAAAAGCCTAAAAGAAATAGCCTACAAGGCTAAGCGAAAGAACCTACGGGTCACTTGGGTAAAGCGTGGGAACTAGTTATGATTCCCCGCATAAAATAGTAACGGAAAAGAATAATTCTTGTCGTCAATTTCTCGATATGAATAATTGACATTTGTTAAAGAGAAAAACGTTAGACTAAAATTCAGTTTTGTAAGAAACAACGTTCTAACAAATATGAATATTATGAGAGAGATTAGAAAATGGTTAATACTAAAGGATATAGGTCTTAACGCCGATAGGTGTAAGACGATACATTCGAAAGAAAGACTCTTAATAATGAAAAGCCGACAGAAACTTAAACATAACGTGATGTGATCACGGACCCAAAAGTGATATAGAATACAACCACGTTGTAATGAGAGTTACTAGATATGAAATTATAAGCACACAAAAGGCCGATGACGGCAATATAGTATACCCGAATGACGAGGTATAAGGTAAAACGGTGACTAATCAGTCTAGCCGGTAAAACCATTTATAGTCAAAGCAGTGTTGTGACCTATGTAAAGTGCTTGTCAATGTAGGATTAGCATGAAGTAAACATGCTGACAGACTCAGCGACCGGGTGGTCAAAAGACAACTCGGTCGAATAGGCGACAAGGATAGGAAATAGATGATAAAAGGTTACGGTCCATGAGGACATATGCCCAAAAGCCGCACATGTCAATACAAATGAAAACTTTATACCGGAGAACAAAGAATGTCTTGAAATGCGAAACTAAGATAGTTTAGTCCAAACCAAAGGACTACTTAAGGAAGGTTTCGAGGAAGAAACCTATTTAAGGGGGGTAGACTTGTAACACCCCGAAAATGTAAATCTTTTATTTTAAATAAAAGATCGGTAAATAAATAAGTGAACTAACTAGGATTAAAAATAACCTAGTTAGATAAAAGTCTTGTAGTGACTTATAAGTGGGTTAAAAACACTAAAAATATAAACCAAATGATAGTTAAGGGACTTAAGTTGTTGAAATGGAAACTTGAATGATTAAAACAAAATTAATCACATCAAACACACACTTAGGTGTGTGTCTGGTCGATCTCAACAACAGGGCGACACAAGGGTTCCCTCACAAACCCTAGTTCATGCTAAATCTCACAAATTGAAGGTCAAGGTCAATACCAAATCAAAATACGAGCACGAAATAGTGATCTCCATTGAAAAGGAGTCATAAGGTATGTGAATTTTATGGGAAATCTCTAGTTAAATTTCTGAATGAACTTAGAGAATTCGAAAATTGTTGATGCATGTATGAGATATTGATGAAATAGGAACAATATAGTGTCTAGGAGTAAACCCAAGACAAGTTTATGTTGAAATCATGCTTAATTCTAGTAAATTCCATGAACACCATTGAAGGTGATTAGTGGGTTTTGTGAAACTTGATAAACACTAGGATTTTGATTGTTGTTCTAGTGTAATCTGATATTTATGAAGTGATTTCAGATTTATTGAGGTTAACATTTATATAAGATAGTTCGATTGATGTTAATTTTGGCTATATAACAAGTTATGAACTTGATAATGAACCATGTAAAATAATGCCCTTTAGGTGTTTGTTGAAATGACTAAAAGAAGGCTAAATATAGAAAATTATGAATAAAAATGCATATTAGAATGATGAGATGAATTATGCGTGATATGTTGTGAAAGGAGTTCTAAACAATATATGGTTGAACTCTATAGGCAAGGAATCCGGATCCTCAAGCGGACAAGCCGGTGGAGACACGCGTTGAAAGGAGCGCTCTAAAGGTACGTAACTACGGTTTCGTTACGTTATGCTCAATTATGTGTTTTCGTTAGTAGACTTTAAAATTAGTATAATATATGAAGTTGGTATTTAGTTGAAGTGACGAAGATCACTAGATAAATAAACGGGTCAAATATTGGTTAGAATAAGTTTGGTGTGTTGTAAAATGGTTGTTTCCATTAAACAACCAAACGGGTCGAACAATGGTCGAATTTGTAGTGTTGAAGTGACTAAAACATCATTCATTAAAAATTGAGTTATAAAAGCGTAAGCCATGGAACGGACGTGATACGCTAAGGTTGACAAGCCCGGGAATGGGTAATTATGGTTAGAAACTAATGTTGATGAATTATGCAAGTATGTAACTTGTTTCGTTACATTATGCAAATTAGATATTGTAATCGTTCAAAGTTGTGTTTTAGAATAAAGATTGGTATTAGTTGAAGTGACAATGTTCACTACTTGATTTAATGAGTTAAAATTAGATTAGAAAGCGTTTGGTAGTCATTAGAAATGAAGGATTCCATAAATGAGCCAAACAGGTCGAATAATTGTTTAGTAAGCAGTAAAAGTGTGTTTCGAATAGCATTTGGCAATGACGGATTACAAGAGCGTGAAACCATAGATTTGGTAATGAAACGCAGGTGATCATAAGCCCCGGATGTTGGGTAAATACGTCTTGCGGACATAAAAAATTGTTAGTGGTTAAGTTAACGCAAAAGCTAAATGGGTCAAATAAATACATAAGGCATTTATAGACTTTCAGCCCGTACATCTAAATTTTGATATAATAATCTTGATAGATGCATTGGTAATTTAATTACGGACGCGTAGGAAAAAGAATCGGCTAAAACGGATATGTAAATAAAAAATTATGAGAAATTAAGCGAAAAAAAAAATAAAGAAAGCTGAGTTGGGCGAACCGTGGGCCATGGTTCTGAACCGTGACTCACAGTCTGGCAGTTTTGCTTTGAAGCTGGGCGAACCGTGGGTCACGGTTCTGAACCGTGACTCACAGTCTGGCAGTTCTGTTTTGATCTTGGCAAACCGTAACCTACGGTCGGTTGAAATAAAATTTTGATTTTGTTTGTTTTTCGTTGTTTAGCAATAGAACTTGAATTCATTTGATATTATGATGTCAAAACTAATAATTGATGTGGTTTTGACCCTAGGTAATGCTCGTTTCGTTGTGGATGTTGATCAAGCAAGGACATCAAGAACCGAACACAAGTTTTGAATGCTTCCGCGATAATCTAATCTAGTTCGAACCATGTTGTTTTGTAAACACTTCTAAACGTTGAATATTTTAATCTAGTTGGTTGACTATGTTTAAATGCTATAATGAAGTACATCTTAGTTTATTAACTAATTTTTTGTTAGCTATGTATTTCGTTTTAAAAAGCCCGTTATTTTATGATTAAACAATAGTATTATAAGTTGAGTGTTACACATTATGCATTAATAACTTAATTAATTATCTTTCAATAATCCAACCCTTTAGGATTGTATCCTTGCTGACTCAAACTACTGGGTTGAGGGTAACGTCACCTTCAAAATATGGGCCTACTACAATAACTAAGATAATCTCTTAAAAAGTGCAAAAGTGCGGAAATAATCAAAGGTTACACTAAATACGAGTCGGATCTAAGTGATTCATCTTGTCTATCTGTTTTTATTTTTATTTTCATTTTTCAGCATTTTAGTTAGCTTTATTTTTCTTGTTTAAAAACCTTTTTCTAAACTTTTGATTTGATTAGACGTTGAGGATAAACCGGTACTAAAAGCTCTTGTGTCCTTGGACGACCTCGGTATCTTACCAACACTATACTACGCTCACGATGGGTGCACTTGCCCATATGTGTGTTTAGTGTTAGTAAATATCGTGTTTTATAAATTTAAAACTTGGCTAAAAGTGTTAAAGAGGGCTTAAATATACATTAAAAACTATACAACACTCACACGCATCAAGTTTTTGGCGCCGTTACCGGGGACACAAGGATTTTAAGAAAGTTAGGAATCAACAGCCTAATCATTTTTTTCCTATTTTTCTATTTTTTAAGGATTTTTCTTAGATTTTCAGCTTCTGCAGAACTCAGCACGGGCCGTGCCCGCTTAACACGCCCCCGTGCCCAATCTTTGGTACTGACAATCCTGTTTTAAGTCAGACTGTAGCTGAACACGGGGCTGTGCCTACTCAAGACGCCCCGTGCCCAAGCATCAGTTACTAAAAACAGAACGTAAGATCCCGACGGTTGGTAATTTCTGACGCAACCATGAGTGATACTGGTTTTTTTTTACTATCGGCCCTCTTATGGTACGTGGTGTCAAATATGTGGTGGCAATCACAAAGAATTAGAATGTTATTTTCTAAATTATAAGTCCCACTATATAGACCCATTGTTTTCCTGTAGCCTTAAGAGGGGCGAAAGTAAAAATAATCCCTATCTCTCCCTCGAATGCTCCCAATCAAATCTTCTAGGAGAAATGCTTCTTGATGAATTATTTCAAATGGAGGATTTGATTCTTAATTGGGTAAAGGAACTTGAAATAGATTTCATTAATTCACCTCAAGAAGATACCCAAGAAGAATTATTGGGATCGCATTTGAATAAAAACAACTTCGTTGTTCCCGATACCACTTCTAACTCTCGTGAGGACTTGAGCGATAGTCGTCCCTGTGTCGATTGTGTCGTGAAGGACTCCTCATCGGCTTCGTTCGGTGCATACATAGACCTGAGCGATTCGGTATACACCTTCTTTAACGAGAGCCCAGGAAAGGGTTGGACTTGTCCACCTGCATTTAGCATAGGAATCACCCTCACCGACAACCTCTTGCGTTCTCGTCTAAATCTAGAGCAATTAAGGTATCTCAGGCACTTCGGGGTTGTTCCATCCAGTAAGGAACCACCCGATCCGGATAAATTCCTTAAAAATAGACGAAACTTCATAAACAGCCTCTAGACACAGGGCCGTGTCCAGGTCAACACGCCCCCGTGTCCACCAAAAGATTCCTTTCTGACTTTTTGTCAGAATACGGACAAAATGTGTCAGGATCTTACCTGCACATGGGGCCATATCCAGCCGACACGGGGCTGTGTGCAGTGTGCTATCGTTTTCTATAAATGCAGTCAAGAATCCTGCACATTTGGACCATTCAAGGAACAGAGATTTGGTGGGATCTTCACACATACCATCCTAGGTATTTTCTAAAAGAAGGTTCTCAACAACCATCTTGTCCTTTCCTCTCTTGTCCATTCCCTTCTTCTTCATTTTTTCACCTCAACACCTCCATTGGAGCTTGAAATCTCCATGATTCCAAGTTTTATTCAAGAAATCTTGTTAAAAATAAGTTCTACAACAATGTTTTAAGTTGTTTCTGTTTAAAAATGCTTTAAAAATCACGAAAATAATTTAAAACTCCAAGATTCCTTGTTCCAAAAATCTTCAGACATCTGAACACGGGGTCATGCTCAATGAGCACGGGGCCGTGTCCGATGTACTGTTTGGATAAAATTGAACTCATTTCGGTCTGTTTTCTCATACTGGCGAGCAGAACTATCGGAACATCTTCATCGCACTCCAGGAACAACCGAAAGGGAGAAGGTCATCAACGGTTGAAGATTCTCTTGTAAACTACGTTTACGCTTTAAGAGAGGCTATTGATGAAATGACGGGAGTGGAAGAAGCATTGGTCGACCGTATCAATCATTTGATGGTGGGACTAGAGGGATGTCTTCGAGAGGTCAACCTTTTGCACCAAAGGTTGAACATTCTCGCTTCTCCTCCTTTGGTACCAATTATCACCCAAAGGGAATGGAATGTGGTACCGGAAATCATCATACCGGCCGAACGATACACCATACACCCAGAGCCCCCTCGAGACATACTACAAGGGGTTCAGGTTGGTGTCACTCCCCCTACGCAAGATGTTGAGGAAAACAAGCCCGCCTTCTTCCTCCCAAGAGAGATAGAAGAATGGCTTTAATAACATTTAGGGAATACCCCTCGGTCTAAAGGTTCTACGAGGCTTTTAAATACCGGAAAGCTATTTCCGGAATTTTGATTCTTATTAAGTAGAACTCCTTAGGATGATTTTAGGTACCATTTGACCCATCTATCTTAGGACCTTTAGTTTTTATTTTTCCGCTTTGTCTTTAAATTCTCTAGGACCTTATGTAATGTGCTAGTTTTAATGAATGATGGTTTTACAAATTATTTGGTGTTTGGATGATGATGATGTAATGGATAAAACACACTCGGGATGGTGAAGGATACCAAGGGAAACTTGCACCAACACCCCATGCACAAAAAAGGGCCCCCGGCAATTTTTCTTCATTACAGCAAGTTCAGCACGGGGCCGTGCTCATCCAACACGCCCCGTGCTCAACCATCTGTAGAAAAATGCCCAGTTCAGGTACCTGGACATGGGGCGTGCTCACTGAATACGCCCCCATGTCCAGCCTTCTGTTACTTTGATTTATTTCCTGTTATTGGCAATCTGAACACGGGGCCGTGCCCGGACACCACGGGGCCGTGTCCAGACGCCCAGCAACATAAAATTTGGCTATTTCACATCTTTTTACACATTTAATCAATCTAAAAACTTATTTTTGGGACACATTGAGGACAATGTGTAATTTAAGTGTGGGGGGGATGCTAAAACCTTGAATTTTGCAAGTCCTAATTACAAGCCTTACACAAAACTCTATTGGAACCGCTAAACACCCTAAATTTTTTCAAAAAAAAATTCATTTTTTTTACTTGTCTTGGTTTAATTTGGGAATTACAAGTTCTAAAAAGGTGATATTTTTACAAATTTACAACCGATAGCGTCGTGATAAAAATAACCAACATAAGAAAATTATGAAACGGCATGACAAACCTAGTTAAAATTTGATTATATATACTTGATCACATAAAAACCCATTCCCACAAAAAGTGAGTTTTGAGCCTTTATTGAGCATATAAATACACATCTTTAAACTAAATGCTCATTTTTCGTTTCTTGTGTGAATAGCCGCTTGGTTCTTACGACTCTAGAACTTGCCACGACAATACATTCCCGGCCCTTACCAACTTAAACCCAAGTAAGTAAAGGATGGAGGCATTAGGACTAACCCTTTTTATTTCAACATCATTATTTTTCTTTTTTTTTTTACCACCTACCCAAAATCCCCCTAGTTAACCCCTTTGAGCCTAAACCTTTTCATTTCTTAACCCAAATCAAACACCCTTTTACCCACCAAAAACCTTTATCATTTTAAACCCTTTCTTTTAGTAACAAAGCTCGGTTTTCTTGTGACTTTATTATGTTGGAAAAAAAATTTATGAAGTTAGCAATAAACAAACAAAGCTCATCAAAAGAAGGCTTGTTTGAATAAATGATTCATTGAAATAAATTTTTTTTAAAATAAAACGAAAACCGACGCTTTTTACGCCTTTCGCCCTTTTCTACTAACCACTAACCCAACCACCTACCTTTAACCCAAGCCTAACCCTTCCCCAAAAGTCCTCTTGATATTTACAAAGGTTTTTAGTTAAAAAGGAGGAGGATTGATTACTTGGCAAGCTTATGGTAGGAATAAGTTCTATGCCGCTCTCGAGTGTTTCACAAAAATACATCTTCGGCCGAGTGTTGAGTGATCCCCCGTGAGGTATGTGAACTTGTATATAAATGAAATTTTAAAGAGGCATGTTATACCCTAATAAGTAATTTCTCTTATGTAATGTTTTAAATTAATCATGACGAATAGGATTATAAATAAAATAAAAAATAAAACCTAATAAAGAATCTTGGAATCCCGAAACTCTATGACAAGCCCAAAACCTTCTCTTCTACCCATTCCATTTGGGTGTGTAAGCCACAAAATAAAGAGTTTTGCTTGAGGACAAGCAAAGATTCAAGTGTGGGGGTATTTGATGTGTGCAAAATGTAACATATAAATTACATCAAATGAGGAATAAAACTAACCCCTTTTAGTACTAATGTTGGAAAAAGTGTGCTTTTGTCTTCCTTTTGTATTTTCAGGGTTAAAAGAGCTTAATTGAACAAAAGAAGCAAAAATACAGCCAAATCCAGCAATAATACAAGAAAAGGAATAAACATGGAATGCCCGACCCCTCGACAGCATCTCCCAAGCAAAAACAAGAGAACAGAAGGCTGAACACGCCCCGTGCTCACTGAGCACAGGGGCGTGCCCAAGTGTCTGCAGAAAAGACAAAGTTGTAGAAGCTTCTATCACCCACCACGGGGGCGTGTCCAGCGGACACGGGGCCGTGGTCAACTCTAAGATTCGCAGAATCTAGGAAAATCTTGATAGTACAGATACGATTCTGCACACGGGGTCGTGCTCAGCGGACTCGGGGGCGTGGTCAACTAATGCAGACAAACTGCATTTAATGAAGAAAGAGAAGATGGGTGGACACGGGGCCGTGTCCGGGCTTCTGTGCAGGCTATAAATAGGGGTGCTTGGCTCATTTGCAAACCATCCCTTAGCAAACCACCTCTCTCACACTTCACCCACCCACCACCACCATCACAACCCACATCCACCACCATCATCCATCATCCATCATAGAGTGTGTGAGTAGTCTCGGGATACAAGATTGATCGTAAGAGTTCTTGACAATCAAAGGCCATGTTTTCCTAAGTCTCTTACATGACTTGGTGAAGACAAGTGTTTAGTGTAATACTTTTTATTTTAATCTTTTCGCACTTTTTATTTGGTTATGTATTAATGACTTTAATAACTAGTTTCTTATGTTGAAGGTGAGTCTTCCTTATCGTTTGTCCGTGGTGTCTTGGCATTATTTTACTGTCTATATAAAATAAAAGATTTTCACCATTCATATCTCCACGGTCTATATGGAGATATGTTGGCTACCTGGTCAGGGGTTAAGGGAACGGTTTGGTAAGAGTATTGTCTTGTTCAGTGTATAGATCCTGCAAGGACATGGGTCAACTTTAGTATGACCTCCTTCAATACCCACTGGTATTGGATGGCGGGGGTCCGAAATCCTTGATCCCGCATATGTAAACTACTATTAAAACTTTAACCCGGCTACTTAGGACTGTATCCCTGCTGACTCAGACTACTTAGCCAAGGGTAACGTCACCTTCAAAAGAGGGGCCTACCACATTATGCATTAATAACTTAATTAATTATCTTTCAATAATCTAACCCTTTAGGATTGTATCCTTGCTGACTCAAACTACTGGGTTGAGGGTAACGTCACCTTCAAAAGAGGGGCCTACTACAATAACTAAGATAATCTCTAAAAAGTGCAAAAGTGCGGAAATAATCAAAGATTACACTAAATACGAGTCGGATCCAAGTGATTCATCTTGTCTATCTGTTTTTATTTTTATTTTTCAGCATTTTAGTTAGTTTTATTTTTCTTGTATAAAAACCTTTTTCTAAACTTTTGATTTGATTAGACGTTGAGGATAAACTGGTACTAAAAGCTCTTTTGTCCTTGGACGACCTCGGTATCTTAACAACACTATACGATGCTCACGATGGGTGCACTTGCCCATATGTGTGTTTAGTGTTAGTAAATATAGTGTTTTATAAATTTAAAACTTGGCTAAAAGTGTTAAAGAGGGCTTAAATATACATTAAAAACTATACAACACTCACACGCATCACTAACACATTAGCACAAACATTCGGATCTTTGAAACTATCACTAACCTTCACAGACCAATCAGGAACATAAACTTCATCTTCGTTCAACCCTTCAACGTCTCTGCTTGACGAACCTTGAACAAGAGTGGTCACAACCTTCTTGGCCGAAGCCTTCTTCTTACCATGAACAACTAACTTTTTCTCCTTCTCAACATCAACATCCTGACCTTCGGAAGCCTCAATATCATCACTTAACTCCACCGGATCAGAAGAAGTAGATTGAGGTGCACTCCTTAACAAACGACGAGCAGAGCGACGGGTTGAAGCCTTGGGAGCAGCAGGCTTAGTAAAACCCTTGACGTTAGAAACACTAACATAGCCAGCATCCTCAAACCTCTGTTTTACACCCCTAGCAACAACATCATCCCCTTCAACAGCTTGAGCATTCGTAAAAACAACATCAGACGTATCATCACTTTTGATAAAGTCCAAAGCAGACATAAATGTAAAACATTTTAAAACAAAAAACAAATATGCTACCAAACAAGGATATCCCAAAAAGGCAAAGTAAGGAAAAAGCATACCCTGGCCATTCCTCATAAGAACCGGATCTCAATTAGCTTTATCCCACAATTTGCTAACACCTAATAGAACTAGCAAATGTTCGGGAAAGGGACGAACCCTTGAAGGGCACTCCCGGATGGCTTTAAGAAAAACTTCATTCAAATCAGACTCGGAAGGTTCAGGTTCATTGAGAACGGAATCCGGGTGTCTCCACACCATTTTAAAGGGAACAATAGAATCAGAAACCCAGAAAAATCGATCTTTCAAGGCACCGAGTGTGGTAACCATGGAAGAGATTAAACAAATGTCAGCCTTGGATGTTTCAAAGGTAAACCAGTCACCATTTTTCGCCAGGCAAAAAAATCGACGCAATAATAAGAGCGAAGGGTCATAACCACAAGCCCGGCATAAAACCTCGAAGTGTAAAACCCTAGCCATACCCTTCGGATGAATTTGACCAAAGGAAACCTGATAATACTCCAAAACGTTCAATACAAAAAGCGAAAAAGGATGACGAAGGTTGGAAAATTCAAAGTGATGACAGTACAAAGCAACTGAACCAGGGGGACATTGATCAACGGATTTATCACAACCCAGTGCAACCGGATTAAATTTAAGACCAATGCCCCATTCAACACAAAAATTCTCCACTTCCTCTTGAGTAAGGTGTGATAAAGTAACGGAAAGATCTTTCCGTGCACCCATGATCAAAGTAAAGAACAAGTAAAACACACAAAGATATCGGAAATAACCTGGGTAAAGGAAGGGAGAATATGGAAGGAAACTTGAGGAAAATGGAGAAAGATTGTTGGTTGTCTCAAATGATAAATGAAAAATAAAACAAATAAAGGTTATGATTACACGGCAGTTAATTAACCTGCCCTCTGCAGAAACCGCCGTCAATCACATCAACTGTCTTATCAAAATTCAAATTTCAAAAACTCAACTGTAATGAACCCTTCAATCCTTCAAGCCTTGAAGACTTTAAGCAATGCAAATAAATGTGTAAAAGTCAGAAGTCTTTGAGCTTATTTCCCAAAAACCTCTGACTTGGGGGGCTGATGACGGGGGTAGCCCAAGACTAAATAAAATGACTTAAACACATGAACGCTTAAAAGGTTCAAAGGTTCAAAGGTTAAAAACCCAGGAACTAAGATAAAGCAACACGTGTACAGTAATCAGTCATGTCTCTGATTACATCAACAACTCTCCTAGCCGCAAAAGTAAGACGAGTGCACAGAGTGTAGTCTTTTACCCGTAGGTCAAAACGCTTTAACCCCCAAAAGGGTAAGTCCCCCACTACAAGCATGATTAACTAGTCAATGGTTTCCTCTTTTAGTGATGACCTTCCCTATATATATGACACTTCATTTAGTGCTGGAGACATTCCGATCAGCTCTGATTCCATTGGGATCTCTGGTCTTTGCTCTTGAGTACTTGTTCCATGCAAGTCACTCTTCCTTACATTCAGCACACACATTTCCATTGCTCCCACATCCGAGGCTGAACACACTTCAGTGGAGGATCTCGAGCAAACAACAAAATCTAACTAGTGAACCTCTCTCCACGTCTTGCAAACGTGGGGGGACCCCATGACCTGCGTTAGGCAAAACTAAACCCTCCAACCCTTTTGTCTAACCAGCCCAGCTACTACCATCGGTCTAGTATTTGTTGCATCAACAAGGTGAAACATTTATGACACTTGGTTGGTTTCTGTCGACAAAAAGAAAGAGAAGAAGATCGCAATCTTATTTGTGACGGTTGAAATGTGTGGAATAATTGTTTCTTTGGCTGCTGACGTTGACGTTTAGGAATTCCTGTTTGTTTGGATTAAGGTTTCTTATTAAATATTTAGGTTATTATATAATAATAATAACAACAACAACAACAACAATAACTAGTCTAGTTATTTATATAAAAAAATAGTTTACGGTTAGTTTTTGTACGGTTTTAACAGTCCGGTTCGGTAAAACGCACATTTCCGGGGGATCACATCTTAGAGTCTTAAAAATGTCTTCTCAGAGAGAGGTGCTTGAGTAGAAACTTGAAGGATTCAGATACTTAGCTGGTGAATCTATAGAAGCACTTACGGGCTGGTTTGTTGAACTACTTTCTGAAATGGAAATGGCAGACATTGTTGTGTCAACTCATGTGAGCAACAAAAGGCTTCTAGATGCTCTAAAAGGCATTCTAGATCAGGCAAAGTGCAGTTGGTTTAGAAATGTTAATCAGATAATATTGACAACCAACTGTTACAGAATGAAGACGGCTGAGCTGATCTCGCTCATCAAATCATATGATACGGTTGACAAGCAGAAGGCTCAATGCAACACATCTACTACAGTTTGCTCATCCACTCTTGCTCCTGCTGTTACTACTGCTCCATTTCCTGCTGCGGTTTGCTCATCTACTTCTGCTGATTCATTGCCGAATTCAGAATTAGGTTGTGGTGCAGGTTTTCAGATTCATTAATTCACTGCTACTCCTACTGAGGTATGTGCAGATAACATTTGTTGTACTATTGCCTGTAGAGAGAAGGTAAGCGGGTATAAAGAACAGGCCAATTCTTTGACTATGTAACTGCAAATATCCAAATCTGACTTATATCAGATTAAAAAGAAAATCGACGGACATAAGGACATGGTGGAGGCACAAAAACTTGATATCTGACAGTTGCATAAGGATTTGAGTGATGAGAGATGTAGGTATCTCCATTTTGAAAAACTTTTTGAAAAACTAACCGCTGAACTTGATAATCTAAAATCAACTTTTGATAATACTAAATTCAATTTTAAAAAGTTTGATGTGTCAAGTGAAAAGGTTGAGAAGTTGATAAATCAACAGTTAAAGTTCAGTAAGAAAGAACTTGGGAATAAGGGATTGGGATTTGTATGCATGGTGTGTGAGAAGCGTGATATGTTTTTATTGATAATTTAAGCCCATTTTACGCATTAGTCAAGTTTTAAATTTATAAAACACGATATTCTACTAACACTAAACACACACTTGGGCAAGTGCACCCATCATGAGCGTAGTATAGCGTTGGTAAGATACCGAGGTCGTCCAAGGACACAAGAGCTTTTAGTAGCGTTTTATCCTAAACGCCTAATCAATCTAAAATTTTTGAGAAAAGGTTTTAAACATGAAATTAAAAACTAAAAATGCATAAATAAAAATAAAATAAAACAGATAGACAAGATGAATCACTTGGATCCGACTCGCCTTTTAAGTACCCCTTGATATTTTTTTCACTTTCGGACTTTTTAAGAGATTATCTTAGTTATAGTAGTAGGCCCCTCTTTTGAAGGTGACGTTACCCTCAACCCAATGGTTTGAGTCAGCAAGGATACAATCCCAAAGGGTCGGAATATTGAAAGATAATTAATTAAGTTATTAATGCGAAAAGTGGTATGCCCCTCTTTTGAAGGTGACCTTACCCTCGGCTAAGTGGTTTGAGTCAGCAGGGATATCCTAAGTAGCCGGTTTAATGTATTAATAGTAGTTTACATATGAGGGTATCAAGCTATTCGCACCCCCGCCATCCAATACCAGTGGGTATTGAAGGAGGTCCTAGTAAGCTTGACACGGGTCCTTGCAGGATCTATACACTGAACAAGGCAAGAACCTTACTAAACCATTCTCTTAACCCCCGACCAGGTAGCCAACATATCTCTATATAGACCGTAGAGACATGAATAGTGTAAATCTTTTACTTTATATAGACAGTAAAGTAATGCCAAGACACCACGGACAAATGATAAAGAAAATTCATCTTCAACATAAGAAACTAGTTATTAAAGTCATTAATACAAAACCAAATAAAAAGTTCCGAAAGATTAAAAATCAAAAGTAATACATAAAAGACGTGTCTTCACCAATGATGTAAGAGGCTTAGCCAAACATGGCCTTTGATTGGCAAGAACTCTTACGATCAATCTTGGATCCCGAGACAACCACACACTCTAAAGATGGATGATGGTGGTGGGTGTTGGTGGTGTAGTGGTGATGGAGTGGTGGCAAATTGGGAGAGTAGTGGTTTGCCAAGGGATGCCTTTGAAGTGAGCCAAGCACCCCTATTTATAGCCTGAACAGAACCATGGCCACGGCCCGTGTCCAGCGGGTACGCCCCCATGACCAGCCTTTTCTCTTCCTTCATTAAATGCATGTGTCAGCAGAGGGCTCCACACGGCCCGTGTTCAGCGGGCACAGCCCCGTAGGCGGAAGCGTATCTGTACTATCAAGATTTTGCAAGATTCTGCGTATCTTAGCGTTGACCACGCCCCGTGTTGAGCTAGGCACGCCCCCGTGGTGGGCGTAGAAGCTTCCACAGCTTTGTCTTTTCTGCAGACACCTGACCACGCCCCCGTGTCCAGTGGGCACGGCCTCATGGTCAGTCTTCTGTTTCTTTTTTTTTTTGCTTTGGGGATGCTGCCAAGGGGTCGGGCATGTCACGTTTATTCTTTTTCTTTGTATTTATATTTGTTTTGGCTGTATATTTGTTCTTTTTGCTCGTTTAAGCTCATTTGGTCCTGTAAATTCAAAAGGAAGACAAAAACACACTTTTTTCCAACATTAGTACTAAAAAGGGTTAGTTTTATGCCTCATTTAATGTAGTTTATATGTTACATTTTGCACACATCAATGTATACCACCACCATACAATCACAATTACACATATATTCCTATATGTGATGAGGAGATAGCCAATTGCCTGACATGGAGTATGGAAAACCCAGTGATGTCAAGGTTAAGCCGGTAAAACCACAAAAGTTAAAACTCAAAACCTAAAAGGAATGGAACAAAGACAACTGAACCAGCATCTGCACCTGTTTTTGTTAAATCAGAAAATGTCTCTAAGCAAACAGAGACATTGAGTTTTGAGAAAAATGAGGAATCGGCTAATAAAATGACTTAGCCAGCTACACCATCTGACTCCAATTGTGAATCACCTGAAGCAACTAATTCTGAAAAATTGGAATCAGTTGAATCTAGTGAATACAGCTGTGAGTCTTCTGAAGTAGCTAACTCAGTAGTAGAGGATTCAGTAGAGCCACTACAAAAGGAATGTAACTCAAGTGGTTCAGCTGAATCAAGTAGTGAAACAGTGACTGAGCCCACAACGTATGAAATTGAAACAACAAGGCCAGTCCCTGATTTAAACGTGTGAATGTTATTGATGCTTCTACCTCATGTGAAGATGAGGTAAAAGTAGAGGATTGGGTTGAGGGGGATGATATTGTTTGCTAAAAAGTTGCCGATGTTTGTTTAAAAACATCAAATTTATCTACTGAAGTTCCTCCATATGTAAGAAAGGTTGTTTCTGAGCAAGCTTTGAGAGGCCCTTCAAATAAATATGTGCCTCCAAAGCCAACAACTAAAAATGAAAATGCTAAATCTAGTGAATGTACTAACTATTGTAAACAGAGACATATGAAGCAGGGCAGAAAGGTTGAAAAGTCTGCAAACAATTCATTCAACAAATCTTATAACTCAAACTTATCATCAGTTGGATCGAATGGATCAGGATATGCTCCTTACATAAAGAAGCACACATGCTACAACTGCGGCATACCCGGTCATATTGCAAGGAATTGCACACATCTTCCCTATGTGCCATACTATACACAAGATCAGAAGGTTACATCAAGGGATAGATCTTATTCTAAGCCAATGAAGGTTGAAAAACCTAAGGCAATGATGAATAAGCATCCCAAGGTTAAACCATCTGATGGGGATTGGAATGCTACAAAAGCAAAAAGAAAACAAGCTTTGAAACCTAAACAAGTTTTTAAAAATAAAAGAGTTGATAAGCAAACTGTTTTGCCCAAGGCACCTAAGAAATTAGAAAAGCCTAAACAAGTTTGGAAGGCGAAACATAAGCAGCGACATCACCAATCCCTGAAACAAAAGGGGACATGCGCTTGTGGGAAATGTCTTATGTTGATGCTTCAGGACAACCCAGGACCACGATGGCCTGGGTACCAATGTCTTACTGATCTCCTTACTTTTCAGGGACAACCAAGGAGGAGCTGTTGACAATCTTTGGATGTTGATAGTGGTTGTTCCAGAGACATAACGGGTAACATTTCACTGTTGCAAAAAGTTTTAGTTCTTTACACTTGATATGTTTCGTTTGAAGGAGATAAGAGAGGTGAAGATCAGCGAAATGGTGCAAATTTGAATTTGATGTTCTAATTTGATCTTGATTAGTCTTAAATCTTATGATAGAACGGTTAAGCAAAAACCACAAAAATATTTCAATTTTCTTTTGTCTATATCAAATTTATATATACAGTTTTCTTTATAAGTTAAATTTGCGCATAAGATTTATGCACAAATTTAGGGGGATATCTTAGAGAGATATCTTTAAATATTAGAGAGAGAAAATGAGAAAAATACAAAAACATTGAAAAATTAGAAAAATACAAAAATAGTTTTTGTTAAGCCTTTGATGCAACCTGGGAAATGAAATGAATTTTCACTATGTGGATTAAGGCTGACTCATGTAAGACCAATAGTGAAATGGTCTGACTCTAGAGCGATATGTTTGTAGGCTTTATCCTGATGGCTAGACACTTTGACTGGTTCTGTGCAGAACACTAAATTACTCTATGAGCTCAGGAAAGAACATCACTTGGAATTAGCACATAACTATTTGAATACGTGTGTGACGTCCCGATACACAAAATTTTATTCTAGTTCTAAAATATTTTCTGACCAACTCATGTATCTCCTCAGTTTTGCGTGAGCAAAGACCTGGAGGTGCTAGGCAACATCAGCTTTTGCTGCATCCAGATATATGCTGATCTAGCAGTACGTTGTAGCGCTATAGATCAATTACACCCAAAAGAGGCCCTCTAGTGCCCAAAAGAAACCCGAAAAAACCTATATCAGACTGAGAAAACTCATTTGATCTCTATATTATATCCATCTCTACTAATGATCTATTATGTTCTCTTCTCAACCCAGTCCCAGTCAAGGTTTCATAATCCTAGAACAGGCTTGTGAAAATATGTGGTGGGGAAACTGCATGTATGATAGCGTGTTCTGATTAAAATTCCAGGATTTTATTGTGATTGAATTGAGTGTTCAGATTAATTAAATTAAAAACATGATAAATCGGTTGCAGAACGTTATATGAAAAAGGCCTAAGGAGATAAGTTTAAGTGGACAAATATACTGGCAATCGCTCGGATCATCCAAAGTAAATCAGTGTCGATACGTGTAGTCTGGTCTAAAATACTGTGACTTGATCCCATTGAAATTGTAATTGTATATTAGTTTTTTTGTTTATTTGTGTTTCAGTTTATATTGTTAGATTTAAAAATAAAATAAAATTTTCAAAAATAGTGTTTTATTTTTATAAAATCAAAAATCAAAAAATAGAGTGTTTATTTGTTTTATTAAAAATTTAAATTTGAATTGTGAAATCTGTAGGACCGGTTTTGACTCCGAAACGAACGTGAAACGTGCGGAATCCGTACACGAACGCGACCTAAACACACATGATGTAATCTAAACGTGATTCTATTAGAAATCTGAAATTGTACAATCACTTGAATCACTTAGAGACTTTCTCTCTCTAGTTTCTCTCTCTAGAACTAGAGCTCTTCAAATCTCTAAAATGCCAAAAGTCCCTAAACTAAACATAAAGCTCCTATTTATAGGCCTTGGCTTTTAATGAGATTTCTCATTAATTACAATATTGCCACCTTGCCATTTGTCTAGCTATTACATCATAACTACTCGTTTTCTTCTGTTTCTCGCTACGGCTCGGATTGACGAAGGCTATAGACATAAATGCACTAACAGACTCCCCCTTGGATATTGCCGCAGTCAATCTCGATCATTGAGTCAAACTCGTAGCGTCTTATTTTTCTCTTTTAGTCTTCTTGAACAGAATCCCGGTGGATCTGTATTCAGCTTCAGCTTCTTCTCCTTTCTGTAGACTCTTTTCTTCATCAGGCTCCCCCTTTCGTCAAGCTTCCGTGCTTTGGGATCGACACCTTGTTTTCCGTATACAAGCTCCCCCTTGCTTTGAGCTCGTCTTCAGACTCCCCCTTAGACTCAGCTTCCGGGATCGTAGTCTGGAATCTCATCTGCAATCACTCAAACATTTATAAGTAACATCATTTCAAATTTCAACTATCCAGGAATTGTAACCTGGCTCACTCAAACATTCTAAACAAACAATTTTCATGAATTTGGCAGTTTCATCGAATCGAATCGGAAACTAGCTCTATAACAGTATAAACATCCAAATCCCTCACAGTTAATCATCCAAGTCCAAACTAATGACCTTGGAGATATCACAAACTGTTTTTGATTTTTTTATTTTTAATTCAAGTTTCAAATTAATGAACTTGTTTTATTTTCAGAAACACAATCAGCTTACTTAGATTTTGAAACTCAGCACTCAGACATCGGTTGTCGAAAATAAAGCAGAATCAAAAATCTTTTTGTATTTTCTGAAAATATAAAGCAGTAAAGAAATATGTACAAACATATTTACAGACAATATTTTTGTTTAAGTTTGCGTCAGAGGATCATATCAGTTTTTGACAAATCACAAGTACCATTGAGCTTAGTAACACTTTAAGTATTAAACAATTCACTTAGATTGTCGATATACTGATCCACTTAAATTTTCATACAAAGTTCAACTGATTCAGGATACGAATTAGATGTATTAAGAACTTAAACTCATTCATGTGTCCCACCTCTTGAATATACTCCCGTATCCAGATCCCAATATTCAGTCTTACAGGTAAGTATAACACAAATGATATCTGTAAGGGGTTAATAATTTATGAAGAATCATGAGAGCTCAGGTCAGAACTACCGTTCAGCAGAGAGATTATGACTCAACTTATGGGTGTGTCCCCTTTAGAGGATCTTTTTTTACAACAGCATTGCTAAGCAATTTTATTGTCTTATCATATATGCTGAGGGTGATGCTATGTTTCAAGCATTTGCGGAAAGTATTATTCGAGGACTAGGTCAGAACTTCCATTCAGCAGAAGTCCTGGAATAATACCCCAGACATCATTGAGTATAAAAACCTAGTATATCAGAATACGAGACCTTTCAAACGAGATTTCAGGGGTTACCTATATATCCAAGTAGTGTTCCCCACAAAATAAGCAAGTTTGAATTTAGGTTTATATCCCGAAAAAGTTTACTAAGTGTATAAAAACCTACCGGCATATCCACAGTGAGATCGTTTAACACATTTAAACTTTCCAATTCTTTAGCGTACTGTAACTGTCTACTGATGTACTATCATTTCCTCTTTTTACGCAAAAACTCAATTTTTGAATTTTATCATGTTTTTTACTTTTTCAAATTTTCAAATGTTTTTGTATTTTCTAACAACATTACTCCCCCTAAAATGCAAAACCATTTAAAGAAAATTTGACAACCAATACTGATAGCTTTGTCTCGCCATCCATTTTCTGCTAAAAGTGTACTGATTTGCAGAAAATCTAACATACCCCCATGATTTACAACACATTGATATTTTACAGTTTGAAAACCGTTTTTCAATCTGATGAAAGTAATCATGTTTGTTCAGCCGTGAGGGTTTCGGCGTATTCAATCAACACTCCCCCTTACAACAAACTATTTTCCCATAATGATTTCAAAACACTTAAGTTTGTTTTAATCAGAATGGTTTTTCCGGAAAAATTAGTTTGTTTACCCATCACTTGTGGGTTCGGGGTCATCTCATCACCTTGTTCTCTTTTAACCATTTTGAAAATTTAACATTATTAGGTCAAACACCACTATCACTTGTAGAAAATCAAGTACAACTTAATGTCCTTGATTAACCACTAGTAAGACGAAATATCACAGTTACCATCCTGTGAATTTCTCAAGAATGATGCCGATACCTGCTTCACTCTTACCAACCTGGAAGCTCCGGCAAGTCAGGAATTCAACCAACAGATTTATGTACCCAAGCCTGACCAGTCTTGGGTGTGTTTTGAACATTTCTCTTTTCTTCATAAAACTCTTTCACTCCTTTTTCCTTACCATCAACCATCTTGCTAAAAATATGTTTAACATTGCTATTAAACATTTTTCCAGCATCAACACCTCTTGATTTTAGGTTTGCGGCTCGTAATGGTGGAAAGTTCTCATCATTCATTAACGGAACTGTCTCTTCCTTTTTTACCTCAACTTGTGGCTCCTCTGATTTTGTGGAATCAGATTCCTCGCCAATGACTTTCTTTTTCTTCTTGTTCTCTTTTGTCCTCAGATTTGTATCTGAAGAATTCAATTTGCTTGACTTTGCCGTCGAGTGAATTGATTCATCAGAACTTTTATTCAAACCAACTGGTGAACCCGAAGACAAAATCTTCTCCAAATATTCTCTTGCCTTCTTCCTCTTTTTCCTCAGTCTGTCTCTCTGCCCCTGTGAAAGCTTTACTTTCTTATCTTCCACTTTCTGTTCTTTGGGCTTGACAGTGACTGGTTTCTTTACCATTCTCTGAGATTCAACCCTCGATCTTCCCATCGATCTCCTTGAACAATCTCTGGCAATATGTCCTCTGATATGGCAATTATAGCATCTTCGTGTTTCAAAATTCCAATTCTGGCAGTTAACAGCAATGTGTCCTCTAAAACCACAGGTGTAGCACACTCTGTTATCGTACCATCTACCATCTTCAAACCACATATTCAGATCATAACATTGTTTAGATTTGTGGTAATCATAACTCCTCCTGTAAGCATGATTTGTCCTTTGAGCACTGTGGTCAAACCTGCACCACTTATTACCAACATTTTGTGAGTTTTCAATTTTAGATTTTTGTGATTTTTGATAATGATTGGATGACTTATCTGATGAGCTTTTATTTTCAATTTTAAAATTTTTCAAATTTTTATCTTTTTGTTTCTGTTCTGCATTCTTCTTAACAGGTTTTTGCTTTGAGCATTCACCTATTTCAGTAGATTGCAAAACAGTATTTTGAAATTTTTCTTGTAAATCTAAAAATATTTTTCTTTTCTTTTCTTTTTCATCATTAGATATTTCATCACAATCTTCAATTTTGACTTTGTCAAAATTTGTGACGTTGTCACTTATTGGAACTGAATTGATCGGTTTTGGACACTCATATGGTGCAGAGTTCACAAAACTTTTCAATTTATTCTCAAGCTCTTTGATTTTAATCCGAGCTTTTTCAGCTTCTTTTTCAAGCTGAATGATTTTAGCAAGATGAGAATTGATTTCAATTTGTTTTTCAAGATTATCTTTACCAAAAATATCTCTCTCATCTTCTAAAATCTTTATTTGATTTTTCAAATCATTTTCTAATTTTTTAAAATTTTTGTTTTCTTATGACAAACTCTCAACATTCTTCAAAAGTTTGTCATTTTCAGATCTCAATTTTTCGCAGTTCAAGCGCAACTCCAGAATCTGTTCATCATCAATTTTCTTCCCATCTTTCAAAGCTTTGTTTTCCAATGTCAAATTCTCCGCATCACTCAAGAATTTGGCATTGTCTGCTCCAAGTTTATCACATTTTGAGCACTTTTCATTCATCTTTTCAGCATTAGCTTCTTTCTTTGTTTCCATCCTGTATGTTCCTGCACAAAAAATTTTAACAAAATCAAGAGGATTCATATTTTCATCAATATAACAACCTCTCTTAATATCGTATTTCATAACCCTTTTTGCTACAAGACACACAGAGAATCTTTTTCTCATTTCAATGATCACTTCCAAATTTATCTTTTCTAAATCCTTTTTCATTTCACTCATCAACTCTTCTTTTCTTTTTTCTTTATCAAACATATGTGATCTAAGCATATTGATGAATTCTCTTAAATGAAGCTTTGAGAAATTTTCATTCTTTTTTAGTTCACTCAAAAATTCATCCCATTCTATTGGTAATGCTTCAGCAAATTTTAAAATTTTTTCAGCAGTTGAAACCCTTATCTCATATCTATCTAACCTATCAATCAAATCATCAAACCGTTTATCCAACTTTTCCAAAGATTCATTTTTCATGCAGAAAAAATTTTCGAATCTTTTATTCCAAATGTCCTTCTTATCTCTCTTATCAAACCAAGATCCAGAAGTCCAATCATTTAAATCTTTAAGATTCTCGTTTTCCTGTTCATCAAACACTTTAGCCATGATTTGAAATTCTTGAATAACCTGACAACAAACAAGCAAACGATCAGTTTAAACAAATGGAATACGTAAAAGTGAGTAACGGTTGAATCGATCTAGGACTCGTGTCGAAGATTCGTAGACTTATTTCAATGTTGTCGAAGTGAAATCACTGAATGACAAGACTTGATCGGAACCAAATGGAACAAAAATTTGTGTCAAATGAATGATCTTAATTGGATGAACTAAGTAACATGGGCTTTGAATGGACACAACTTTGTACTTCAACTTTAGATGGGCCTCTCGAATGATTTGGGCCGTGCACAATACTTTGACTAATAGGCCTCTTTAATCTGTCTGAACCTTTAAATCCACTAAGCCAACCAACACTATTTAATGATCAACTTGCACACTTTGGATTTAATATTGTGAAAATATCAAGTAGCCGACAACAACAATTTTCAACAATTTTCTCATTGGACCGCACACTTTCATCCAAGACACATGATTTGGCCTCGATATCCACTAAGCTGACAATTCGATATGAGCTGATGAAAACTTGTGCCGACAACAATTAATATTCACAACTTGAAATCTCAGATTTTCATTGACAAAGTCCGACACTCAGTTTTATCATCAAATTATAACATGACCGATGATCTTTAATCACGTGAACTGACAAGCTATTATTACTGAACTGTTCGATAATCTCAACACACCACACAACTCAGACCACTTTCTTTTGATTATAAATGGCCGACAAGCAAATCAGATTTCAACTGCGATACCCCTTGATATGATGTCACAAAAGCGAACCACACCAGCGAATCTCAAGAGCGAACCTACTGTTAATATGACAAATGAGCGGACCTCAACTATTTTGTCACTAAAAGCGGACCAGATAATGTCCGGATGAGCGGACCAGGTATTGTCCGAATGAGCGGACCAGATATTGTCCGGATGAGCGGACCAGATATTGTCCGGATGAGCGGACCTCTTAAAATGTTCAAATAAGCGGACCTGAGTTTGTCAAATAAGCGAACCTATATTGTTCGTAAAAGCGAACCTGCAATTTTGACAGCGAAATCAAACTGAAAATCTTAGATTACTCCTAAACGGCTAGGAATTTGGATCTGAAACTTGGTAGGGTTATAGATCAGGTGTATACGCACAACATATCAAAAAATCAGACGATTTGGACCGTAAAATCCCGTTCAATTTGACGATTTTCAGTGAAAAACGTGAAAATATGAAAAATATGAAGAACTAGATGAAATCGGATCTGAATCGGCTGAAATCTGGTACGAAAACGATGTGTTTGATCAAGAAATCGAGCTCCTAGCTCTGATACCACTTGTAGGACCGGTTTTGACTCCGAAACGATTGCGAAACGAACGTGAAACGTGCGGAATCCGTACACGAACGCGACCTAAACACACATGACGTAATCTAAACGTGATTCTATTAGAAATCTGAAATTGTACAATCACTTGAATCACTTAGAGACTTTATCTCTCTAGTTTCTCTCTTTAGAACTAGAGCTCTTCAAATCTCTAAAATGCCAAAAGTCCCTAAACTAAACATAAAGCTCCTATTTATAGGCCTTGGCTTTTAATGAGATTTCTCATTAATTACAATATTGCCACCTTGCCATTTGTCTAGCTATTACATCATAACTACTCGTTTTCTTCTGTTTCTCGCTACGGCTCGGATTGACGAAGGCTATAGACATAAATGCACTAACAAAATCCAGGTACAAATACTTGGATGTACCAAATGTTAATGTGGTACTTTCCTCTATTGCACAGAAATGTTTGCTTATGAATTTCTAAGGATGTTCAGAATTTGATTCAAATCAAGAAACAGGGGTTATTGAAGATTGAGATGTTGTTAGCTGCTAATAAAGCATGAAGAATCACAACAACAAGTTGAGCCTGAGTCAGAGGAACCAGATACGAATCATCATTTGACAGTGATAGAACATTTAAAGAAGTACATGTGAACCTGCTTGAAAGAGAAGACACTGAAAAAGAAAAGAGTTGCTTAGATTCCTCCTCTTGCATTCTTTTCAACAAGATTTTCAAGCAAAGCTGGTCATGATTAAGAAGAACAAAGAGCCAAAGTTTGAAGATGAAAAGATGAATTATCTTCCCATAGAGACATGAGATCGACGGCAGTTTGATGAAGACAACATAAACCTAGGGGGGATATTGTAAGGCCATATAATTGAGTAGGTTTACGCTTGTCTTTATCAAACACATTTATATTAGGTTTTGGGCCTTTAATAGGTGATTGGGCCTTGTCTAAGGCCATGTGGGCCAGGCAAGCCCAAGGGGAGCCCATGTGGGGTTTGGGCTTTCCCAGGTATATAAACTAGTTTGTTTCACAACCTAGAGTTTGAGCCTCATTGTTACACAACTTCTAGAGAGATAGGGAGGGAGAAGAATTGTTTGTGGTGTGCTCATACCAGACGTTTTTGCTAGTGATAGTAATAGAAACGTGTCTGAGTTAAAAGTAGTTTCGGTGTTCTTGTTTGTTTTTGTTTTTCTTGAATCTCACCAAGTTTGGATTCCGCCCATCCTTGGTGATTGTTTGATATCATTGTTAGATCTATTTTTGGGACTTACAAATGGATGAGCACTTTGACGAAGGATGACGGAAATAAACCCCCAAGGACCACTACTTTAACCGGTAAAGTCAATAATAAACCGGTCACTCTGTCTCCTGTTACTATGAGACTGTTGCCCAAATTTGACTCAAAAGCCGACAATTTCTACCGGTTGTGGATCCGAATTACTATTACTTACACACGGAGAAGCTAGTGGAAGATAATGTAATGTTCTCCGAATTGTTCATTCTAGATAAGGGGTTGGCAAAGAAGCGTGCTAATCTGAAACCGGTTGTTCGTTTACTCCTAAGCTTTATGATTACCAATGTGACACCTAGGACGGGTGATCGAGTGGCAATAAGGAAATGGGAGCTTCCGGTGCTGTATGCACTGGTGACCGGGCAGTTGCATTTTTCATTTCGGCAGATGGTAATCATGCACGTGTGGCAAGCTCGGAATCAAATGAATAAAAAGCTAATTCCACACGTGCGACTGTTGAGTGCTTTACTGGAGAAATACGGGGCAATTCAGCCGGGTGAATACCTTGCAGCAAACCGCACATGATGTTTTCAATTGCGGATGTCTGTAAGAGTGATCGGTTAACATACAAAAAGATGAAGCTATGGCATAAGGTTTAGTTCAGCGATAAAGCGAAGGCGAAAGTGCTTCAATGGGGCAAGGAAGCACCCGGTCGGGGGAGATGGATGATCTAGACTCGAGTGATGAAGAGTTAATGAGGCGAAAAAGAGAAGCTGGGTTGGTCACTAGTGAAGGGTCGAGTAGGTAGACTGAGGAGCCGAGACAATCGGGTTATTCTTGGGGGATATTCGATAACGAGATGCAAGCGAGGGTGGAGAGTAGTCGTCCACCGGAATATGCGACTTGGGAGACTTTACAGAAGTCTATTTGTGAACATGGTTCAAGGCAGGATGCGGAAAGAGAGCGTCAGCATCGGAAGTTGTTGGAACATAACACCCGACTTAACCGGATGCGTCATCTGAATCAGGAAATGGAATTAAACATGCGGGCATACGACGAGAATCAATGGAGGAGGCACCAAGATTATTACATGGGTGTACCTTATGTGGAAAATCCACCATACGTGGATTACAGCAGCGAGCCTACGTATCAGCCCGGCATGGCAAGGCATCCGGCACCGCAGGTACATGGGTCTATGTGGGTGCCATCGGAGTATATGGCACCCCATTACCAGAGTTCTTACCCGTACCAACCGCCGCCATACGAATACCTGTTGTAGTAGTCGCAGCAGCAGCAGTCATCACAGCAGGGAGAGCCAGCAGCAGGTGGGCTGGTAAATATTTTCGATATGAGTGCGTTCTACAAGCACCTTGGGGGGTACCACGGTCACCCATCAGGTCCGTCATACCACTGAGCACTCACTGATCCTGCTGTATACTTGATCAGGTCCACGTGCTTGATCCTTTGTACTTTTCTCTATTTAGACACTTTTTATTTTTGTTCGCTTTGGTGGTGTAACTTATCTGTGTTGGGAATGTTTGTTTAATTGTTTTGTTTGGTTGGCTGGGTTAGTTTTGCTCGTGGGTTGATATTGGTGGTACTCGAGTTAGGTTATAAAAAGCGCTATACATTGGGGACAATGTATCCCAAGTGTGGGGATGTGCTAGCCCGGGACGGATTAGCGATTGAAAACGCTTGAAGGGTTGAAAACGGTTGAAAAAAGTGAAAAAAAATGAAAATTTTTGTCTCAAGTATGCTTGAACTACATGAAAACCATAATTTTCATTTACTTAAAGGTTTCTTGCTGATATTGAGCTAATCTAGATCCCTAGTGATGGTTGTCCCTTTAAGTTTCATGAGAGTATTTCTGGCAGGTTTTAGAGAATAGTTTAGAAGAGATGCCTAACTAGGGGTAACATGCTTTAGGAATTTCACATGCTACGTGTCGATAACCCATATTCCATTCGTTCTGTGAGATATTTGAGCCTACTAGAAGTGTTAGTTGAATTGCAATAACTGTTCATTTGCTGAGAGTAGGCCGTATGTTGCTTTGTGTTAGAACTTGTGTGGTTTAATACATGCTGAGACTGTGGTTCAGCGTATGCACATATATGATAAAGGCATTAGGATTCCTTCATTCTTTTATTTGTTGATTATTTACCTATTTCACCTTAGTTACCCATGTTGAGCCTTATATCTTTCGTTTGTTACACCTCATGTGACCCGTATGAATTACCAACCATGAATGACAAGTGTATTTAGAAGTGTGTATGAAACATGAAAATGAAAAAAAATGAAAAAAATGAAAAACATGAAAAACATGAAAAAAAAAAACAAGAGAGAAGAAAGAAAAAGAAAAACAAAAATCATTACTATGTTCGTGTTACACAAGTGGGTCGAAAATAACCCAACGTGTTAGTAGTTTATTGTGAATAAAATTGTCATGGTTTGGTATATTCGGTTGTGTTCGCCATATAAATATAAAATTCCAAAAACATTTCCTTACTTTTACCCTTAACCTAAAACCCAAAAGTCCTTTTGATATGGCTATGTTGTTTGTTACAATGGAGGTGTCATTGCTATACAAGCTTATGATTACAAAGTAGCATATTTGGTTTTGAGCGATACATATACTAGCACATTACACGCTAGTTTAGATAAAACCGAGAGGAGTGCATATTGTGAGGGGTGTGTGGCATGTGTGTAGTATCATAAGCATGTTAGTTTTAGTTAGCCAACTCTTAAAGGTGTTTTAAAGATGTATTATCTAACTGTCAGATTGTCAACCTCGATTGTGTCAGTCTATGGGCCGGGTATGACTTGGGACCTTGAATTGTGAATTCGGTAAGGGATTTGAAGGTGATTTGTTAATATGGTGAGTAATGTTTGTGATAGTTGCTTGAGGATAAGCAATATTAAGTGTGGGAATGTGATGGAGAGGTTGAAAACCGAGCGTTAATGTTCTTATCTTACGTGTTTTATTGCGTTTTAGGTGTTTATATGCTTTGAATGTGATAACTACGCGAGATTGTGATTATTCAGGATTAAACGCTTAATTCGGTGAAGATAGAGTGCATGGAAGTGGAATGGAATGATCAAGAATGATAAAAAAGGTGAACAATAATTTGCGGGATGTGTTTTAGGTCGAGATATAGCTTGTATGTACAAGACATGGAAAACATTGAAGTCCAGGGGTATTTGTATCAATTATTGAAAGTTGAATGTAACTAAGAATGGACTTCAAACCCGTGACGTAAGCTATAGTCAGTAAACAGTAGCCTACGGCTTGTCTATTGTGAAAATACTATTTCCAGCAAGTGTGTAATGTGGCCTACGGTTGGAAAACGTGACTTACGGTTGAAACAAGATTCAGCATTTATAAGGGGACAGTAACCTACGGTCTACAGACCGTAGGCTACGACGGGAATCCACAAGCCGCACATGTTGACTTATTCGAAGGGTTTTAAGGTATTTTAAACCCTAATTTCAGGGATCATTCATTATCTATGAAATTTCAAGGAAAATAGGACTTTTGGCTCTCATTCTTCATCACCATCACCATAATTTTCACAACACCGACCGAATCAAAGATGCAATCATTCACTTCCCAAGCCTTTTAAGATCAACCAACCACCATGAGCGGCTAATTGTTTTATGGTTTCCTCGGATGGAGGATTCTTGTAAGTTATTGACTTTTATGTGTTTAAAACAGTTGTGAACTTGATAATCTAAGCATTCGATGCTTTTTACCTTTTGATTTGATTAATTGAATTGTAAACAATTGGTTTTACTTTAATTCTTGATTCTAATTCATTCAATTCCCGAGATTTCTAGTAATTGGGATACATTTGACAGGGGTTAGGGTTAGTAATGCCAATTGATTATTCTTATGATAACCTTCCGTTGTTTTTACAATCGAAGTAAGTAGTCTTAGGGTAATCACAATTAGTTAATCGAGTTCAACAATCATGCCTATGTGATTGTCACAGTTTAAACACGTAATTTACGTGACTTTGAATCTAAAACCCGGAGGAACCATTGTTTCTCCAACTGTTTACAACTTCATTTTTAGTAATTCGTAGTTTAATCAACTCTCAAACAATCAAAGTTTATATTTTTGCAATTAGTGTTAGTTCTTAATTCATAACGCTTTCCACAATACTCCTTTGGTTCGATACCGTTCTTATACTATCTATTTAGGTTAACAAGGTTTTTGATTGACACTCACGACATTCATCAATGGGGAGTGTGTGCTAATGACTTTAGGAAAGAAAGTATTTATTGAAAGTGAGTGAAGCACTCGCGTCACCGCTAGCGCATGTCATGTAATTTTTCAACTTAACCCTTAAAACTAACCATCTTGTGTTAGCGCTAACGCGGAACATTTATGTTTTCTATGTCCATGTGGAGTCAAAAGTTGTTAATTACTCAAAAGGGGGTTAATGGTTTTGGTGTGGGACTTTGGGTTGGTAAGCTTTTACCAACGCGTAGCGATAAGATCAAAGTGCGGAGGACTTGGTTTATATAAAAATAACTACCTTTGGGAAATTGACACCTCTCCAAGGGAACCATAGTCATAAATAATATAAACCCCTTAAACTATTTTCTTAATTAATACTAAGCCATAATGGTATATGGTTTCCCTGCTGATTCGGCAATATATTTGTGGTTTGATTGGGCCTTGTGTGGCGTCACCCTGCTTATTCAAAGCTATATGGTCGAGTGTGTGATGGTCGCTAATATAGAACACCACAACTTTATGGGTTAATAGAATATAACTTCTCGTCTCGCAATCGGGCACTTTTTATCCATTGTAAGTTTTCTTGACGAATCATCTGGAGGTAAACATATCCCAAACATCCATTTTCATTGATTACAAAACTATTTATTTTACTCTTAATGTATTTTATGAACCACTTTTTACCATTTAATTTTGGTTAAATAGACGTTGATGAAGACTCGGTACTAAAAGATGTGGTATCTTTGGATGATATCGGTATCTTACCGTCACTATGTTACGCCAACGATGGGGGCACATGCCCAACATGAAGTGTAGTGTACGTGATGGTATTTTATCGTTTTTTTAATATTAAAACTTGAACCAGTGTATAAAAGGGCTAAAAATATACCACATTTATTTGCACACCCGCTCACGTTATATTGTCTTTTTAGTTTTATTTTATTTTATCAACAAACCCCCATACCTTACTATACAACTAAACAATGATATGTATACTTGCCTTATTACATGTAGTTGTCTATTAAAATTAAAACAATATTTATAAATTCAAAATGAGATTTTGTGAAAGAAAACCGCATAAAAATGTACACACTTTGCACACATCAAAGTAATATCATATATATTGCAAAATTAGGCTTTCAATGTTTGTCATTTATATCTCGCGTATACGAATCAACGGCTAATAAGTAATCATCACTATTTCATCTAACCGTTAAGATCACCGAATTCATGATCCGTGTCTTTCCCTATCAACCAATAAGATCATTTTAAATGGCCTATATATACGCATAAGATATAGATTTGTTTCAAAAATCCAAGTATTTTATTTCCCTTTTCGTAAACCCTAGTTCTTTCTTGAAGTTCTTTCTAATAATCCATCTGAAAATGGCACCCGGTGCATTGATCTTCAAGCACACATTATCTAAAAATAAGTTAAAATATGTGGAGAATCCCTCAAAAGGAAAATTGAAAATGCAGAGGGAGAAACAACGAAAGAAGAGTAAGAAGTCGTATGAGACTTACAAACCATACATCTCCAAGTTATTAAAGAAAGTACACAGTGGCAGCATTGGGATCTCCAACAAGGCAATGGAGATCATGAATTCGTTCATCAACGATATGAGCGAGAAAATTTTTCTTGAAGCTTCTAAACTTGCAAGGATATCCAAGAAAAGCACAATATCTCGTAGAGAAATCGAGTATGCTGTAAAACTTGTGCTTCCTGGAAAACTGGCTAAGCACGCTTTGGAGTGCGGCACGAAAGCGACAGAGATCTTTACAAGTATTTAGATTTATTATGCTTAGTTTTATGTATATGGTTGTTTTAATAATCCTTAAATGAAACTAAATAAAGCCATGACTTTGGCTATGTTAAAATTAAGTAAATGCAATGAAATAAATACCAAATTTTATATCCTTTGGATTCTTTGAACCAATTACAAAGCCTAGTTTTTATGAGGTTACTAACAATTTTCTAAATTATAAGAAAATTAAAAGTAAAATCCACTAATATTTAGAAGTAAAAAAGCCAAGTGTGGAGATATTAGACAATAGAAAATAAATTGATAAACTACGAGAGATGATGAATGTTGAAGTCATAAAATGAATTGTGTCAAACATTAAATCTTTGCTGGGGCTACCAATGATGCTCTTTTATCCAATCACTTCTATCTCCTGTTAGACTATGTGTAGTGGTTTAGCCAAATAATGCCCCCACCATAGGGTATTATTCGACACGTGGCAGTCCAGTCAGCATGGGGCGTTATTGCAAAAGTGGCGTAGTGGGAATAATGCCCCTTCCAATCATTAAACAAAAAAAAAACATACTAGTTTCTCATTGGTGGGTCAAACCCAGTCAACCATTCCACAAACCATTGTAGGCGTTTTATATATAACGCTGCAGCAATTTTTTTCAAAATTAATGCCCCAAAACGCCTAGTGTAATGGGGGGGGGGCGTTTTTTTCAATTTTTTTCAAAAATACTGCCCCACTACAAGTGGTCTTACGTCATCAGAGAGGTGTAAGTATAACAAGTGTTCCCCATCCAATGATACTCTTCATATTTGAGTCGTCATATGTCTCCTTTTCACATTCCTAAATTATCAAAATCTTTCATCCCTTTTTTTTAACAGTAAATTATTTCCCCTTTAAATAATGCCCTTAACTAGGTTGGAACCTGGGTCTCCCCAAAGTAGTCTTTGACTACTTACCACTGGCCACAGCCCAAGTGGCAAATTTTCCATCCCTTAAGTTATCTGGATGATCAAATATTGAAAATAAGCACATTAAACGATATAAAACATTTATATTATAAAATTCAAAAAAGAAACATGAAAAAAATTAAAACGTTCTAGTAAAATATACTAAGAGAAAACGAAATATAATGAGTGTTAAAAAACACAAAGGCAAGACTAAAGAAAAAGTTATATAGCAAAAACATACAACTATATAAAACCATAACCTACACAATTTTAGTATTTCAAAATCTAGTTTGTTAAATATTATAATATTTAAAATACAACATGACATTTAAAAAAATATAAAACTAATAAAGTTCATCACTTTAAACAAGATTTAGTTAAATAATAAATTCTTTTACGAAATAATAAAAGAAAAAAAATAGATCTAAAATATAAATATTAAATCTACCACTATAGAACACAAAAGAATTTTTGGTAAAATAATAAAGGCTGCCAGTGGTGGACCCAGAAATTATTTGCTGGGGGTGCGGATGAGGTGTTCAACCATATTTTCAAGGGGTGTGATCGGGTTTTTTTTGCCTAAAATATACACTAATTTTTTTTTCAAGGGGTGCGGCCGCCCACCCTGGCCAAAGGGTAGGTCCGCCCCTGGCTCCTGCGCAGGTTAAGGGTTGGAGCCATGTGACAGATTGGTGTAAAAATTTGTTGTTTAAAAAAATAAAAATAGAAGGCAAAAAAGAAAAAAAAATTAAAAGATGACGGAACCGATAGGGGACAAGGAGGTTTCTTTGGTATTTCATCATTATATATATATATATATGGTTGAGTTCATTTCAGAACTCTAAATAACTACAGAACTTTCAAAACTCCTAATAAACAATTATTTTATATATAAGTTTTTGTATTTAGGATCTTTTTATCATCTATTATATATATTTCTTTGATTACGTACATGTTAAAAGTAGTTTACATATGTTTAATTGCCTAAATTATATATATGTGTCATAACTAATTACATATATGTAAAAAAACTAGTCTACATATGTGTAATTATAAAATTACATATAAAAAATGATAAAATTACTCTTAACATGTATGTAATCGTAAAAATACACATAATAAATGATAAAATTATCCTAAACATAAAAATATATAAATAAAAAGATTGTTTATTAAGAGTTCTGCGAGTTCTGTAAATATTTATGGTTCTGAAATAATCCTGGCTCTATATATATATATATTAATTTTAAATATTCGTAGGAATAGTGACTATTTTGTCATTTAGTGGGTATATTTATTTTTTTTTTCTTTTTTATTACTCAAAACAAATTCAATGCTACAGTAAGTTTTCATTTTGTCTTTTCCTTTGTATTGTGAACAAGTGATTTTTTTTGTCTTTTTTCCTTCTATTGTGAAGATGTGAAATTTCTGGGACGCACGCTTTCTGCCTTTTTGTTAGCATGTTATATTCGTTATATAATTATAAAAATATGAAGAGATATGAATATTGGAAGAGGATCATGAAAAAACTCTTGTTTCATTAGAAAATTTGAGAAAACTTTATCAAGCAATTGATCTTTGTGTTGAATTTTTCCTGCGATTTAGTTTTTTGGCTTTACTGTTTAGAATTTAATTATTAGAGTTTAGAGTTTAACTTTTAGTTATTACTAAAAAAAACAACTTCAATGCTACAATGTGTTTTCATTTTGTCTTTTTCTTTGTATTATGAATAAGTGATTTTTTTGTTTTTGTTTTCCTTCTGTTGTGATTGTGAATATGTGAGATTTTTCGGACGCACACTTTTCACCTTTCTATTAATAGGATATATCGTTAGTTGATTACAAAAAGATGAGATTCAAATATTGGGATATGATCATAAGAAAACTTGAGAAAACCTTATCAAGTAATAGATAGTTATGTGAATTTTTTTTCTGGGGTTTAGTTTTAGAGTTTACAATTTAGAAATTAATTATTAGAGTTTACACATTAACTTTTAGGGTTCAGATTTAGCATTTAGTTTTTAGGTGTTAGACCATTCACATCCTATCCACCGTCCTCATTTCTATAAGTACAATAAAATTCACTACCTTTCTCTATCTTTTTCAATTAACTAATACTTTTTTTATACATTTATCGTTACCTTGTCTCTCTCCTCTACGGCTCTACTGATAACCACTCTCTAAAAATATTAAAAAATTTATAAGGGTGAACTGTGTTTTTTCATATTCACAGATGAATAATAACATTTTCTCTCTACTCCACTCACAACTCATCATAACTACTATCTCTTATATGGAGGAGTCTCTCACGTAATTTGGTGAACAGGATGTGAATGCTCTTAGCCTTTAGGATTTTGTTATTTTTTTGTGTGGTTTAGGCTTTAGTGATTAGTGCTTAGGGTTTAGGATTTAGTAATGGTTAGATAAAGTTTTTTGTAGTTTTCTCACAAAGATAAGTTTTCCAATGATCCAACCCCAATAAATCTTAAGTACATTATACGTATATTAAAGTTAAAATGTCGGTAATTTAATTTTAAATGTATGTAACTTATTTGATTTTTTTTTTGTGTAATAACTTGCATGTTAATTAAAAATGGAATGCACAGCTGTTTTTAGTTTTTTATAAACGTTTCAATGTGGATTTTTTCTTGAAAATAGAGTTGTATTTAAAGGTAATTTTTTTGTATCGTAGGTTAGGATATATGAGTGATGTTATTGTAACTGTGTCGTGAGGAACCCAACCGCTTATGAGTAAACAACATTATTATATTTTGCCACAATCGAAACGGTATCGGTAACTAAAAAACGGAATGCGCAGTTGTTTTTAGTTTTTTTGTGAATGTTCTGGTGTAGATTTTCTTGAAATAATTCAAATTCGAGTTTTTTTGTATTGTAGGCTATAGCGAGTGACGTTAACGTTGTGACACCATGAAGAACCCAACCGCTTACGAGCGAATAACAACATTGTATTTTACCATAATGGAAATGGTATCGGTGTTTGATTTTATATTTTTCAGCACACCAAGCCGATGATCACCAAATTTCCACCACGTTGTGGGGAGAAAAAACGACCACACTCCTGCTACAAAGCACGGAAAAAAACTAGTTCATAAAAAATTTGAAAAGTAAATTATCCAATCAAGCACTACCATCTACCAACATTCTGCTTCGACCTTAGCTTATCTTATATATATATATATATATATATATATATATATATATATATATATAGAGGCCGGTTATCATACAAATGCCCTTATCGTACATTACGTACGCTACAATCTCAGCCGTCAGATCATCTTCCCGCATTTTAAAAATCGCATGTTGTTTTTTTTATAACAATTTCGCATGTGATAATTTTTATGAATTCGTCTGTTGTTTTTTTGTACCAATTTCGCATGTGATAATTTTGATGAAATAGCATGTTGTTTTTTTTATAACAATTTCGCATGTGATAATTTTTTATGAATTCGCATGTTGTTTTTTTGTACCAATTTCGCATGTGATAATTTTGATGGAATAGCATGTTGTTTTTTTGTAACAATTTCGCATGTGGTAATTTTACAACATGCGAATTCAATGCGGGAAGATGATCGGACGGCTGAGATTGTAGCGTACGTAATGTACGATAAGGAGATTTGTATCCTACCCTTTACCTATATATATATATATGGGTGAGAGTTGGCTACAAAGTCCATTTTTCCTACAAAGTGTAGGAAGTGTTCTAAGGGTGACAGTGAGCATTTAGAGATTTTATATTAAAGGGCATAAAGGTAATTGAATAATTAACTTATTTATGGAAGATTTATTTCTTAAACAAAATAAAGAGATTTTTAAGGAAACAACATATCTTTTAAGAATTCAAAATTGTCAGTTACTTATAATACAAAGAACGTATACAGAACAAATTAACATGACATGCGATCACTCATGAACAAATTCGTGACGTTGTGTTTTAGAAGTTATTGGTTTATTCACGTTGTGTTTATTTCAGTTACAAGTGTAAACAACTTACATTTCCGTATTACACACTGGTATAAATAGTTTAGATTCTGTATAATACTCCAATATAACTAACTTACATTCCGTATAACACACCAGTATAAACAACTTACATTCCATATAACACACCGGTATAAACAGCTTAGATTTCGTATAACACACTAGTATAAACTAGTATAATTAATCTTTGGTTGACTAATTAATTAAAGAGAGAAAAATTAATGATATGAGTTATAAATGAAATAGCATTTTACTAATATGCCATTTCCTTTCTTCTTTTTGTTCTTACATTAAATTTCTTCTCAAATGAACCTTCCCCTATATATATATACATATATAGGGGAAAACCTTACACTACTTATTTGTAGTGAGAAAACCTAGTAAATTGCCATTTTAGTCCCTAAGTTTTGTCCAAATATGCCAGTTTAGTCCAAATAGTTTTTTTTGTGCATCTGGGTCCCTAACTTTTACATTTTGCTGCCATTTTGATCACAATGCCTAACTCCATCCATAAACCCCATCTGTAACCAGGGGTATTTTGGGGATTAACTTAAAAAATGTTTTCAGTTGCCATTTTGATCCAATTCCAAAAAATCAAAAAAATTCCAAAAAATAAAAAAAATAAAAAAAATAAAAAAAATTTCCAAAAAATCAAAAAAATTCAAAAAAATCTAAAAATCAAAAAAATTCTAAAAAATCATAAAAATTATAAAAAATTCAAAAAAATCATAAAAATTCTAAAAAATTCAAAAAAATCTAAAAATAAAAAAAATTCTAAAAAATCCAAAAATCATTAAATGTTTCGGCACGAACCGTTTCGACCCGTACCGTTTCGAGCCGAACCGTTTCGAGCCGAACCGTTTCGACGCGAACCGTTTCGACCCGTACCGTTTCGAACCGTACCGTTTCGACACGAACCGTTTCGAACCGAACCGTTTGGACCCGTACCGTATCGAACCGAACCGTTTCGACGCGAACCGTTTCGAACCGAACCGTTTCGACGCGAACCGTTTCGAACCGAACCGTTTGGACCCGTATCGAACGCGAACCGTTTCGAACACGAACCGTATCGAACCGAACCGTTTGGACCCGTACCGTATCGAACCGAACCGTTTCGACCCGTACCGTTTCGAACCTTACCGTTTCGACCCGTACCGTATCGAACCGAACCGTTTCGACGCTAACCGTTTCGAACCGTACCGTTTCGACCCGTACCGTATCGAACCGTACCGTTTTGACGCGAACCGTTTCAAACCGATACGGTACGGTACGGGCTCGAAACGCTTCGCGTCGAAACGGTTCGGGTTCGATACGGTACGGGCTCGAAACGGTTCGCGTCGAAACAGTTCGGTTCGATACGGTACGGGTCGAAACGGTTCGCGTTCGATACGGTACGGGTCCAAACGGTTCGGTTCGAAACGGTTCGCGTCGAAACGGTACGGTACGGGTCCAAACGGTTCGGTTCGAAACGGTTCGCGCCGAAACGGTACGGTTCGAAACGGTACGGGTCGAAACGCTTCGCGTCGAAACGGTACGGGTCGAATCGGTTCGTGTCGAAAAGGTTCGGCTCGAAACGGTTCGGGTTCGAAACGGTACGGGTCGAAACGGTTCGTGCCGAAACATTTAATGATTTTTGGATTTTTTACAATTTTTTTAATTTTTAGATTTTTTTGAATTTTTTAGAATTTTTATGATTTTTTAGAATTTTTATGATTTTTTAGAATTTTTTTTATTTTTAGATTTTTTTTAATTTTTTGGAATTTTTTTGATTTTTTGGAATTTTTTGATTTTTTGGAATTTTTTTGATTTTTTGGAATTGGATCAAAATGGCAACTGAAAACATTTTTTAAGTTAATCCCCAAAATACCCCTGGTTACAGATGGGGTTTATGGATGGAGTTAGGCATTGTGATCAAAATGGCAGCAAAATGTAAAAGTCAGGGACCCAGATGCACAAAAAAAACTATTTGGACTAAACTGACATATTTGGACAAAACTCAGGGACTAAAATAGCAATTTACTCATTGATTTACTTGATCTAATGGATGAGGAAATAAGAAACTTTATTAATTTAAATAAATTACATTCTTTGGGTACAAAAGCACTTTAAGGGGTATTTGGGTAAAACAAACTTGCTAAGCAATATATTTTATAATATATGTGAATGTGTATTCACTTTCCCAATGCTCTCATTCTCTCTCTCTCGCTTCTTCTATCTATTGTAACCATCAAACCATCATCACTCCATATCTCCTATCCTCTCTCTTCTTGATTCAAAATTTTAAATAATAAATCATACATATTTTGTTGTACTTCTGTGAGTTTGGTGTTTCTTGTGAACTATTGTGAGTGTATGCTCAATTTTTTTGCGTAGTATATTGTTTCTCATATTATAGTGTTCCTCTTATGCTTATTATATTGTGTGCTCTGCTTTTTTTAAGTATATAGTGTGTGTTTTTGCCCTTTGTGATTTCTCAATTCGTTTATAGTCTCATTTGTGTGTTTTTTTAACTAATCTCATGATCACTTGCAACTAGGGCTGTAAACGAACCGAACGAACACGAACAAGGCCTTGTTCGTGTTCGTTCGTTAAGGAAATAAATGTGTTCACGAACGGTTCATGAACAGTTACCGAACGAGATTTTATGTTCGTGTTCGTTCATTAAGGAAATGAGCGTGTTCACGAATGGTTCACGAACACAAATAAATTTGGCGAATGCGACGAGGGATAAAGTGGATGGCCTAGAGAGTAGCACTAGAACTTGAATTCCTTATGGTGGAACGGAGGTCGATCGTATTCGTCTATGTAAATAATAAAAAATGAAACAGATATGGTGCATAAACAAGGTGAAACAAGGTTTTCCAAGTTTAATTCTTAGGGTAATAAAATAAATATAAGTTTAATAATATAAAAGTATAGATAAAATATATGAAAGTACAAAAATCTTTCATTAAAACACAAACATGCGAACATAAACGAACGCAAATGAACGAATGTTCACGAGCACGTTCACGAACACCTTACCGAACGTTCACGAACACAATTGAACGAACGAGATCTTTGTTCATGTTCGTTCGTTTAACTAATTTAATGAAATTCCTTGTTCGTGTTTGTTCGTTTATTAAACAAACGAACATAAACGAACTTCCCGCCGAACGGTTCACGAACTGTTCGCTGAACGTTCGGTTCCTTTACAGCCCTACTTGCATCCATAGACGGTAGGGGTTATGACATTGCCTTGAGATCATGTCCTATGACGAGGGGTGCAGGTAAGGGGAAGGGTAGGGAATATGGTTTGCATGTAGCCTCTTGGAATGTAGGAACTCTAAATGGTAAATTGTTGGAGGTAGTAGATGCACTTAAAAGGCGTAGAGTACACATAGCGTGCCTTCAAGAGACTAGGTGGAAAGGGCATAGAGGGGAGGAGCGCAATGGGTACAAGCTATTGTATTCAGGGTCTGATGGGACAAAAAATGGGGTAGGATTGCTAGTGGATAGAGATTTGCATAAGAATTTGATTGAGGTGATAAGACACAATGATAGAATTATGATGCTAAGGATAGTGTTAGGCGAGGAAGTAGTAGCAGTGATTTGCGCTTACGCAACACAAGCGGGACTGGGAATCAAGGAAAAGATGGTTTTTTGGGAGTGCCTAGATGGGTAGTAAGGGCCATACCTAGAGAGGAGAAATTTTTTTAGGATGTGATTTTAATTGTCACATTGGTAAGGATAGCGATGGCTTCCAGTCGGTACATGGGGGTTTCGAGCTTGGTGATAGAAATGAGCCTGGTAGAGAGCTTCTAGAATTTGTTGTTGCCTATGACCTAGGTATTTTAAACTCGTTCTTTAGAAAAAGGGAATCACACTTGATCACTTTTAGTAGTGGGGGACGTAACACGCAAATCGGCTATCTATTGATGAGGCGAGAGGATAGAGGATGGTGGAGAGACTGCAAGGTGTTACCGGGGGAAACAGTAGCTCAGCACCATTTGCTAGTGGCAGATATTGCCTGATGAAACAATTGATTAGGAGAGAGAGGGAAATTCGTCCTAGGATACAGTGGGGAAATCTGAAGGATGACAAGATTACTATCTTTAGGGATAAGGTAATCTCGGTGACACCGACCCCACTGGATGGGGACACGAACCAGCTATGGGATGCTATGACAACTACCGTTACTCAAGTGGCGGAGGAGACTTTAGGGGTCACAACAGGAAAGACAAGTGGGTATAAGGAGGCATAGTGGTGGAGTGGGGACGTGAAGACCAAGATAAGGGATAAGCAACAAAGTCTTAAGGATCTTTTGGGGTGCAGAGACGAGAATGAGAGAGTGAGGTTGATGGAGAGATACAAAGAGGCAAGGAGGGAGGCGAAGAAGGCAGTAACAGGAGCAAAGAACATAGCCTATAAGAGGATGTATGAACGCTTGGAAACAAAGGAAGAGGAACATGATATGTTCAAGATTGATAAAGTTAGGGAGCGTAGAAGACAAGATATAAAAGTAGTGAGGTTTATAAAGGGAGAAGATGGACGTGTTTTGGTTAAAGAACATGCCATTAAGTTGAGATGGCAAACCTACTTTCACAATCTTTTCAATGACCAAAGGGCTAACTTGTAAGAAAACGAAAACACGGTTGCCCAAAGCCAACAAAGGAATAACTACTATTTTCAGGGTATCACACAAGGAGAAGTGAGGGTGGCACTTACGAAGATGGAAAGGGCTAAGGCAGTCGGTCCAGACAACATACCGATATAGGCGTGGAAGTGTTTGGGAGAGGAAGGAGTTCAATGGCTGATGATGTGTGCAAAATGCAACATATAAATTTCGTCAATTGTGGCATAAAACTAACCCTTTTTAGTACTAATGTTGGAAAAAGTGTGCTTTTGTCTTCCTTTTGTATTTTCATAAATAAATGAGCTCAAATTAACAAAAGAAGCAAAAAGACATCAAAATCTAACATAAATACAAGAAAAGGAACAAGACGTGACATGCCCGACCCCACGACAGCATCTTCCCAAGCAAAGCAAAACAAGACAACAGAAGACTGAACACGCCCCGTGCTCAGCCAGCACGAGGGCGTGCCCAAGTGTCAGCAGAAAAGACAAAGTGGTAGAAGCTTCTATTGCCCACCATGGGGCCGTGGTCAACTATAAGATTCGCACAATCCAGCAAATCTTCATAGTACAAAGATTCTTCTGCACCACGGGGTCGTGCTCAGCGGACACGGGGGCGTGGTCAACTAATAAGACAAGCTGCAATAAATGAAGAAAGAGAAGGATGTGGACACGGGGCCGTGCCCGAGCTTCTGTTCAGCCTATAAATAGAAGTGCTTGGCTCAAGCTCAAACCGTCCCTTGGCACACCACCTCTCTCACACTTCACCCACCACCCACCACCACCATAACACCATCATCCACCACCATCATCCATTGTCCATCGTAGATTGTGTGAGTCATCTCGGGATCCAAGATTGATCGTAAGAGTTCTTGACAATCAAGGCCATGTTTGCCTAAGTCTCTTACATCACTTGGTGAAGACAAAGTGTCTAGTGTAATACTTTTATTTTTAATCTTTTCGCACTTTTTACTTGGTTTTGTATTAATGACTTTAATAACTAGTTGCTTATGTTGAAGGTGATCTTTCCTTATCGTTTATCCGTGGTGTCTTGGCATTATTTTACTGTTTATATAAAATAAAAGATTTTCACCATTCATATCTCCACGGTCTATATGGAGGTATGTTGGCTACCTGGTCGGGGGTTAAGGGAACGGTTTGGTAAAGGTCTTGCCATTGTTCAGCGTTTAGAGGTCCTGCAATGGACCTGGGTCAAATTTAGTTGGACCTCCTTCAATACTTTACGGTATTGGATGGCGGGGGTCCAAACTCTTTGATCCCCTCATAAGTTAACTACTATTAATACTATAACCCGGCTATTTAGGACTGTATCCCTGCTGACTCAGACTACTTAGTCGAGGGTAACGTCACCTCCAAAAGAGGGGCCTACCATAATTTGCATTAATAACTTAATTAATTATCTTCCAATAATCCACCCTTTTAGGATTGTATCCTTGCTGACTCAAACTACTGGGGTGAGGGTAACGTCACCTTCAAAAGAGGGGCCTACTACAATAACTAAGATAATCTCTTAAAATAGTGCAAAAGTGCGTAAATAATCAAAGGTTACACTAGATACGAGTCGGAACCAAGTGATTCATCTTGTCTATCTGTTTTTGTTTTTATTTTTATTTTTATTTTTCAGCATTTTAGTTAGTTTTTATTTTTCTTAGTTAAAACATTTTTCTAAACTTTTTGATTTGATTAGACGTTGAGGATAAACCGGTACTAAAAGCTCTTGTGTCCTTGGACGACCTCGGTATCTTACCAACACTATACTACGCTCACGATGGGTGCACTTGCCCATATGTGTGTCTAGTGTTAGTAAATATCGTGTTTTATAAATTTAAAACTTGACTAAAAAGTGTTAAAGGGGCTTAAAATATACACCTAATATATATAACGCTTCACACGCATCAGCTGACTAGTTTGTTCAACCTTATTTTTAAGTCTGGAAAGATGCCAGATCAGTGGAGGACTAGTGTCGTGGTGCCTTTATATAAGAACAAAGGTGATGCTCAGTGTTGTGGCAATTACAGAGGGATTAAGCTGTTAAGTCATACTATGAAATTATGGGTGAGAGTAATCGAGACTAGAATTAGAAGAGAAACTCAGGTTATGGTAAATCAATTTGGTTTTATGTCAGGACGATCAACTGTAGAAGCGATACACATCCTAATAAGTCTAAAGGAAAAGTATCAGGAAAAAAAGCGGGATCTGCATATGGTGTTCATTGACCTTGAAAAGGCATATGACAGTGTGCCACGTGAACTAATTTGGGATAGTTTGGAGGGTATGGGTTCCTAGGAAGTATATAGACATAATCAGGGATATGTATTTTATGACTAAAACTAATGTTCGTACACCAGAAAGCGATACCAGTTTTTTCCCTGTGGAGGTAGGACTCCACCAAGGATCTGCGTTGAATGTGTTTCATTTTACAGTAGTGTTGGATGAGTTGTCTAGATCAATTCAGGAGACAGTACCATAGTGCATGCTTTTCGCAGATGATATTGTATTAGTGGCAGAGACGAAACAGTTCCTGAATGAGAGATTAAAGAAGTGGAGAGCAGCTTTGGAAGGCAAGGGTTTAAGGATTAGTCTCTCTAAGACTGAGTATCTTTACTGTGATTTTAGTGAAGCAGGTGATGTAGACGATACTTAAATTACCATTGACGGTCAAATGGTTCCGCAGACAACTAAGTTCAAATATCTAGGATCGTTTGTACAAAGTGATGGGGAGATAGATAGTGATGCAGTTCATCGGATCCAAGGTGGATGGCGTAGGTGGAGAGTAGCCACTGGGGTATTGTGCGACAAAAGGTTTCCAAGTAAATTAAAGGGGAAATTCTATTGGGTTGCAGTTAGACCTGCTATGTTGTATGGAACAGACTGTTGGGCCACCAAGAAGACGCAGGCGCGTAAGATGGAAGTAGCAGAGATGATGATGTTAAGATGGATGAGTGGGCATACAAGATTGGATCGGATAAGAAATGAAGTTCTTAGGGAAAGGTTAGGAGTGGCTAGTATATCGGATAAGATACATGAGGGAAGATTGAGATGGTTTGGACATGTTAGAGGAGACAGATGACAGTGCTAGTTAGAGCAGTGGAATCCTTGACTGTGGAGGGGAGGAGTAGAGGTAGGCCCAAAATTACTTGGGATGAGCGGAGTAGGCAAGATTTGGTAGATTTGCACCTCTCTGCGGACATAGTACATGATAGGGGTCTATGGAGACTTAGGATTTAGGTTAAGGACTTTTGAGAGAGAGGGAGAGAGAGGATGGGGGGGTTCCTAATTTGATTGATTTGTAGGGGCTTAGAGTTCCTATTTGCATGTCATTATCTTTCTACAGCTATGGCTATTTATATACGACTTCTCTGTATGTTTCTACCTTCCTATTTTGCCCATCCACAACCTTAGGTCTGTTATTTGGTTGTGTCTAAGTCTTGTTACTAGTGCTAGGGGTCTATCTAGAAGCGACCTCTCTGACCCTAGGGATGGATGTAAGGTTTGCATACATCCCACCCTCCACAGACCCTCCCATTAGCTTGTTATTTGGGGGATTTACTGGGTATGGTTGTTGTTGTTCGTTGTAAATTTCAAAACCATCATCACCCCAAAATTCGATCTCTCCATATGTGTGAAGAAAGTTGTTGTTTTAGGGATAGAAAGTTGTTGTTTTAGAGATAGAAAGTTGTTGAATAAGAAAGAGAAACAAGAATCTTCATCGTGTTCATCTAGAACACCAAGAACACACGCAAAATTGTGTGAGAGAGAAACATGTCTGAAATCAGTCGGTTCTTCACACCCATTATCTCCCTCATCTTTCTTCTCTATAAATCAAAAACTTTGAACTCGTGTATGTAATAGGAAGTTGTTGTTTTAAAGAGAGAAACAAATTGTTGTTTTTAGAGAGAGAAATTTGTTGGAATACTAAGAAAACACGCACAAGTGTGTGATAGAGGGGGGGGGGGGGGGGGGGGGAGGTTTGAATATCTTAATGTTGGATTTTAAGGGTTTTCACCATAACTTGGGGGGTTTGTATTTAGTTTTTTGAAATTGTTGTTATAAAAATTAAGTTCTCATATGGGTTTTTTTTAAACATGGTAGATTAATTCCTAAATTTTTTTAATGTGATACAATTATTTACTTAATTTAGGTTTTTCAATTACATGATGTGATTTGAGATCTTTTCTATAACTAAAAATATATTAGATATGAAAATAAGGAACATTGTTACTATTTTGTGGTAATCTATTTGCCAAAAAGAAGGAAATGAGCCTGTTGGTTGTAAGCATATCAACAATGTACTTGGAAAGGCGGGTGAATTGCATACATGTTACATGTGTAATTCACAGCTGATGTATTTGCATCTTACTAGTACGGGTAAGTAAAGTCATCTCCACAGGGAATATGTGTTTAGTGTTTAACTAGATTATCGAATTAATTAACTACTCATCTTAATTTGGGGGTTTTGATTGATTTGAAGGAAAACTTTAAACTAATTAAGAGAAAAGATATCAAATTTATAAAACGTAACCTACTCCAAACTTCAGGTTCTAGGTTTCACAAAACTTAGTTTACCCAGTTAATTGACCACCACATAGACATGATGCTGGAAAGTTGATTAATTTAAGATGGTAATCAGAAATGCGTCTTTATCATCAGATTTTTTATAGTTCGATTAACCATATTTACTAGTGTGAGTCAACCTACTCTATATCACTCAACAAGCTACTAGGTTTTGTCATCAAGCAGAACAAGTTGTAAAGCAAGAACTCAAAACATATGCAAATAGTTTAGACCAAAGGGTATGGGGGTCGTCCCCTACCCGTCCCGGATGGTCCCCGGCGTCGCACACCGCCCCCTTGTGGGTCATCGCGGCCTCTCCAAGACGTTGGAGACGAGGCACAATGGTGGGGCCCCCTTCATTAATTGTCGTTCATAACGGCTAGTTTAAAAAATATAATTCATTTAAAACCTATAAATACCCACACATTTAACCATTTTTATACAAAAACTCACCCACTTTCTCCAAACAATCCCCTTTACACACCATTTTTATACAAAAATTCACCCACATTCTCAAATAATCTTCTCTAAAAAATACACAATGTCATCTTCCTCTTCATCGGGTTCGACGGACACCATGGAAACCGTAAAATATATATATATATTTTTTAATGTAGCTTTAGGATTTTATTTAAATGTAACTTTTTTTTTATTTTTATTTACTTTGTTTTAATTATTTAATTAAACAAAAAATAATAATAAAAAAGGGGGGAGGACTATCCACCACACCCTTGGGTAGTCCCCAAGGGGATGGTCCTCCACCCTTGCTTAGGTGGGACTATCCAAACCATACCCTATGATTTTAAAGAAAGCAACACATCAATGTATTCATACAACTTTGTCAAGGTCTAAAACACATCCAAACATGCGTATAAACTGAGAAAAGTAAAAACTTAAATGAACCGTCCGTCTGGAGGAAGTCGTATAGAGCCTAGCCGCCCATGCTTGTTGTGCACCTTGAACCGTGTAGAGTAGCCAAAAGGTTGTCCTAGTTCTGTGTCGTGCCAAACTTGCGAACCCTCTGTCTTGCCTTCCCCCAAAAATTTGTCGTATGCGACTCCCCTCCTGCCATCGTGCGTTCATTTTAAACACAGGCCCACATCTCCTTTAGTGGGCTTGGTCTCTTTTCATAATCGTGACCTATTCATATTTACTTGGGCTACCACTCGATATCTCCACTTTTATATATCTTTGTTTGTCATCTGCAACAATTAAATCCACTTTAATTCACATACCATGTCAAATCATTTAGAAATAAAACTAGACCAATTAATTTCATTTGTTGCAAAGTTACGAAAAAAAGATTATTTTCCTTTTCCTTTCTTTATTTTGTATTTTTATTTATAATCATTTATAAGATGAATTGAAATGAAACAATATTTGATGAAATGTGAATCTCATAAAAATTAGAGTGGTCACACCTTCAACGAGATAGATGGTAAACGGACAATCAGTTGCGCCGCTGTCCCTTTTTGAATAACAAAACCAAGTCTTTTAAAAACAACGTCCATAGATCTCGGGTCATTTATATTTATGAAATTAGTGCATTTGTATCATAATTAATATTCAATAAAGTGTACTTAAAATGCCTTCATCAATAGTTATTGTTACACATGTTACTGAACAAAGGTCATTACATATGTATTACATATGTTAAATGAAAAATGAAGTAATTGAATGAAAAACAATAAACTACTATTAAATGTGTCAACCATTGAAATTCAAGAACTGGTGAGATTAAAACTTATGTAGAGAAACTGGGTAATAGAAGTAATTGAATGAAAAACAAAGGACTGCAGTTGCACATGTGTTAAAAAACACCATTACATATATAATAATGGTCGTTACATACGTAATCTATTAAATGAAAAAAAAAAATTAAACCACTATTAAACGTGTCAGCTATTGATATCATGAATGAGTGATATTAAAACTTATATAGGGGAACTGTGCTATAGAAATAAGAGTAAATTACAAAAATCGTCATTTATGTATGTCACGTACTGCAAACTGTGTCATTTGTCTTCAATAATTACAGAAAACGTACTCAATGTTTGCAAACCCTTGCAAGGTATGTCTTTTAGCCTCAACTCAGTTAATTTTTGTGGTTAAATCTGACCAAATGAAACCCACATGAGGGTATATTGGTCATTTTACCCTAAATACTAAAAAATAAAATTATAAAAAATTCAGATCTTCTCTCTCTCTTTTTGAATGAGAGATCTCTCTTTCATCTCGTATCATCTTTCTCTCTTTAACTCTAATCTTCATAATCTGCACGTTATCATCAATAACCCAGATCTTCAAAACTTCAAAACACAAAGAAAAAATAAACAATTATCATCAATAACCCAGATCTTCAAAACTTCAAAACGCATATTATCATCAATAACCCAGATCTTCAAAACTTCAAAACACAAAGAAAAAATAAACAATTTGAAACTTCAAAAGACAAATCCATATTTTCAAGAACAAATCCTTTCTTTCAATTTCACTGATAATACCTTACAACAACATCAAACAAAACAACAACATATTCTTTATTTCTTTACCATCTTCTTCAACTTGAAAGATCTGATGCAAAACCCATTTGTAGAGAGAGAAACACAAGTGTAGAGAGAGAAAAAACACCTTTTTTTAAAGAATCTTCAAAACTTTAATCGTTGATCCATAAAAAAATCTCCATGAACAAAAACAGGGCATGTTTTGCTTTCCTTTTGAAAACTCCTTTTCAACTTCTTTGAAAAGTTAATAAGTCGGAATTTCTGACTTATTAACTTCTTACCTCACATCACATTACATACAATCCCAAACACTCTATAAAAGTCCTTTTTTACCTTTTCAAGAAGGAAATAAGTTAATAAGTTGGTAAAATAAGGAATCCCAAACACCCACGTAATCTTCATGAACAATACATATAAAACAAAATACTAAAACACGATCCAAAACAAAAGGATGAGGATTTAAAAGGAACTAACCTCCATAAACAACAGAGAATGGAATCCAAATATTTAACCTCGATGACGGTTTGAAGAAGATGAAATTGGGGATTGTTTAGGGTTATGTTCATTGTTTTGTTTTGATCAAGAACTTCCAGTTAGTCGCCGCCCACAGTTGCGGGAACATCTCAGCCACCGCCGGACCATGATAAGGTCATATTGCAGTTCGGGAAGGTCGGGAAAGACATGTCCACCATGGATTATCGGTATCCATTATCTGTGTTTCAAGCGCTTGCAATCTGTTTAAGCATCTTTGACACTAAATTAGACTGTGAATAGAAAATCTAACATTCTGTGTGTACCTTTTGAAATCGATAATTTGATCTGTAACTGTTTATCTTGTTCACAACTGAAAGATTCTTGTTGTTTTCATTTATATGGTTTGGTGAAATTGGGGTTATGTTCATTGTTTTGTTTTGATCAAGTTTTTTTGTGAAATTGGGGATCTGAAAAACAGAAGAAGAAGAAGAAGATGGAATTGGGGATCTGGGAGGGAGAGAGTTAAGATATAGAGATAAACATAATTTTTTATTTTTTATTTTTTATGATTATGAATTTTATTTTAGTATTTAGGGTAAAATGACCAAAATACCCTCATGTAGGGTCCATTTGGTCAAAGTTAACATTAAAGTTTAACTGAGTTAGGATTAAAGGATATACTGTGCAATGTTTTGTAAACATAAAGTATGAATCTCGTCAAGTTTAAAGATAAAGGACATAGTTTGTAATCTGATGTCAACATAAATGACGAGTTTTGTAATTTACTCTAGAAATAATTGAAATGAAAAAATAAAGGACTTCAATGACACATGTGTTACATATGTTAAAAAAAAACACCGTTACATATGTAAATTGTTGAATGAAAAATATTAAACTACTATTAAACATGCCAGCTATTGAATATCCATTACTACTTAATAAGACTATCATTACATAGATATACTAAAAGAAATACACAATAAAGAACAACCAACTAAGCAGTCATCACTTCCTTAGCTTTGGTGATTGCCATTTCATCTTTCTTTTCTATGTTGCTTAATAATGTAGGGATTACCATCTCACACCCATGAACTAGTGGTTGATTTGTGCGGCACTGTTCTTCAATCGCCTACGAGTCAGAGGAGAAGGAGAGACAAGTTAATCAAGTTCAGAGCGTACATAGGTAACATTGTGCTAGTTACATGTGTAACTAGAGTTGTTTTTAGTAATGTAACACGTTTAACATGTAAACTCATGCGTACCTTTAACGTTGTACAGTGGTGTTACCCTCTACTGTAACACATGTTACAAACATGTGTTACATATGTGCAGCCCCTTTGTTACAAAAAAAGGGCTAGTGTAAATTAAGGAGCATGTGTAAATTTAACACTACAGTTTGTGTGCAAAAACATGTGTAATGTTGCATGTGTACCATTGTTTACATATTAAAATTAAAACACATTATATGAAGCGTAACATGTGTAGACATTGAATTCAAAAAATATGTAATGTTTTATGAAAACTCATAAGCTCGAAGAAAAAAAATGTTTTTATGAAAAACATATATATTTCGGTACCGTCGAACATACAAATTTAAAGTAACATGTGTAACATGGTCAAAACTTGGGTCCCTACTTTATATCATGTAAGTACTTATGAGTGCACATGCAACATCTTCTATACAACGTGTGTAACATGGTTAAACATGTTTTGGTTGTGACAACTGTCAAATTTGCAGGTATCCGTACAATTATTAAATAATGATTTGTGCTTAATGACCGTGCTGAATTACAAGTAATGACTTAAATTGCTTTCTAATTAATGATATCATACATACATGTGCATCATATATTGCTTAATGTCATACCATTATTGCATGAGAACTTTGTTGATTCGAATGATGCACGAAACACCGGCAACACAGTTATCAGACAAATTAGAGAAATGCTGAGGGAGTTCAGTAGATAGACAGTCATTGTATTGAGACACAGAATGAGCCAGAAACCAAGAGTTACACTAGTATAGTGTATAGGAAAGTAAGAAACCAAGAGTTCCTAGCTATAATTTAAGTGCCGGAAAGTGCCTAAAACTCACACAAACTGCAGAATTCTGCAGAAAATCAGCAAATTCAGCATTTAAACACATTAATATTATGCAAAAATATGGTTAAATGGTCCTGCATGCTTTCCTAAGTGTCGGGAATCAAAAATGTCATAAAAAGTAACAAAAAGCACACTAAACTGCATAATTCAGCACCTTAACGAACCAGTAACCAACCGAACAACCGGACATTACCCGAAACACCAAATTTTCACTAGAAGCATTGTTTTAACATTACCAAGCTAGTTATGGTCCCTGAACATCATAACACACTGTATAAATATCAACTAACTAAACATCAAACTTATACTTGAATTTCAACTAGTAACTAACTAGTTTAGTTTACACCTATGCCTAGAACCCCCTATCTACGGCCCCAACAAGGGCCCCACACATTGATTTGTTTAAATATTTTAATAGATTATGTTCATGCTTTCCTAAACATAGAAACCAAGAATTAGACACTTAAAATGGATTATAAGTAAACTTGAAGGATCATCACTTCATTTCTACACATACCAAAACACACACAACTCCTCTCTTCTTCCCCTTGTGCTCTCGGCCGAAACTCAACACCCACACACCCACCATTTTCGATCATCCCTCATACAATCCAAGCATATACAAGTGTGTTAGAAGGCATACAAAGGAGCTAGGATCTTGTAGAAGATCAAGGACCTCTTTCATTTGCTTTTATCCATCTCATAACTTCACTTGATCATCCCTAGCCTTGTGCTAGTGGTAAGAACCTTGATCTTGCTATTTTACACCTTATATTAGTGGTTAAAAGATGTTACATAATGTTGATCATGAAAGAACACTAAGAATCACAAGAAGTAAACTTGAACATAAGCTTAAAATATGAAGAAATCTTGATGAATATGAGTTGTTATACTTGATGATTGTTGTTTATACATATATTTGATGTTAATCATCATATAATCTTGCTAGATCATGATTAAAAACATAATCTAGCAAGATGAGAGGATGAACATGGTAGAAGTTAATGGATCATCCTCATGAGAAGCATGAACTTGAAAGAATATGTGGTTTTCTTGTAAAATAATGATCAAAGTGAGTTGTTAGTCATGTAGATCTAAAATTTCAAGAGTGATTTCTCAAGAAACCAAGTTAAGAATATAAGTGTTACTAAATCTTGGTTCTTACATAAACAAACCTTATTTTTTGTGGTTAATAAAGTGTAGAAACACTTGTGTAACAAGAAAAATCAAAGAAGAAACATTTTTGAAAAATATGATTATAAGTTGTGAAGCTCCATTTCTTTAAAAATGAAGTTTTTAAAGAATCAATCACACTTTAGAAGGTAACAAGGCTTACTAAGAACACTAGTAAGTTACTACAAATTTTTGTGAAATTTCAAGTTCATGACGTAGTAGATTATGCTTGTTTTTGGCAAAGTTGGTAAGTAAAGGTTGTTTATTGTTGATTGTGGATTGATTGTGTTGATTGTGTTGATTTTTACAAAAGAAAATGATATGCTTGAAAGCATGGAAACCTCCATTTTTAGGGGAAACTATGGCAAAAATTTTCTAAAAATTAAACACTTAGAAAAATATTTCTAAACAAATATTCACAAGTGTATTTTAAACAATAAATTTTTACATAAACTTTGCCATGATTTTGTTACAAAAATTACAAATTTTGGAGGTTGGTTTTTATAAATAAAAGTGACTAAATATGTATTTAGGAAATATATATTTAGAAGTCACCATGTGTGTGATTGTTTGTATACTTTGTGTATTAGTTATCTTATTATAGGATATGAAATAATATAACACATCAAAATACCAAGAATTACCATCCAAAATATTATCAAAATTTCAAGGAATAAATATACAAGTTATACACAAAATATTAGTAAAACCGAACTAAGGAATATAACTCACAAGAATATTCCAGAAATTTATTCACAAGTATATTTTGGTAAATAATATTTTGGACACCAATGAGACAAAAATATGATTTTTACAAATTACTACAAGAATATATCATATTTTTTACAAGGGAAAAATATATTATTTTTGAAAGAAATATATATTTTCTTAAACAAACGTGAAATACAATATTTTTGGGGATAAAGATATATTTTCTCAAATAACTATGAAATATATCATTTTTGGATGAAAAATGAGTTTATATATATTTTCTAAGTTAGACTTGAAAATATATTATTTTTAGAACTTATATGAAAATACAAATATTTTTGCAAAGGAAAATTATAAATAATAATTCTTAAAGTATATATTTTGAAAATATATATTGGTGAACTTTTAAAGATAATATTCCGGAAAAATTAATACGAAATTAAGTATAAGAATACTTAACGAATACAATAAAAATACGTATTCTCATACATATAAATACATGCCGGAATATGACCCTAATACATGGCAAAAATATACAAGTATAACAATACGAATACACCCATCCTTGGGAAGGAAATACATGTATAAATAATTGAAGAGTATCAAGTCAAAATATATTGTTATTCCAAAATTTAATAAATATAATATAAGTTAAAATATTTAATATTTTAACAAATACTTATATAACTTGGAATAATATCGAAGACACAAAGAAACGTAACTCAAAGACATTAATAGTAAGTCAAGGCACGACCCGCTCGTCTAATAGATCATAGTACGTTGTAGGTAGTCGTGTTTATCCGAAGAAGCTTGAGTTATGGTGATTGAAGAAGCAAGACTGTGAGTTCATGACCCTCTTTTCTTTAACTGTTTTTGGTTTTATAACTTCGGGGGTGAAATACATGTTACAACCATTTACAAACATTTTGATTTGGTATGGTTAGCTAAGGAAGGGTACTACTTGATCATGTGAGTGGTGGGTATTGTCACACCCCGACCACGTGAGACAACGAAACGTGGCGGAAACGTCGGGGAGTGTTGTAACAGAATTAATTGTTTCAAATCCATGGCAAAAAGTTTCGTTTTATTATTCAAACAAGAGAGTTACATTGTTTTAAACAAGAAACAAAGAGTACATAACAAAAATTAACTAGTTCTTGTCTCGTTTTAAGTCACTAAGGCACAGGTCCACCTAAGTATGTCTCGATAAGTCCTATGCATCAACTCCTGAAAACACATGTGAAAATAGGTACGTCAGCATAAAAATGCCTGTGAGATACATAGGTTTTGTGAAAATAGGATTCATGACTTGTAAGTTCAAGAAAATGTTTAATAAAGTTTAGTCATGAACCTTGTAAATTGATTTGTTTTGTAAATCGTTTGAAAAACAATAAGTTCAGATGATATGTATAAATAAGAGAATAATGTATGGTTAAATGAATAACCATGTAAAATGAGTTTGTATAAGATAAGCTGTTTGTAAAACAATGTCTTGTGAAAAGTATGTTATTTTTATAAAATGTTATATGTCTCAAATTGAAATGATTCAAATAATGCTACGATATGTAATACCATACAAATACTTATATATAGGAAGTACCAGCGGCGTATCCACCATGTTTGTATCATATTACACACGCCTCGTTACTTAAATCACTTACTCAAACCAAACCACCAAGATGTAATGTTTAACAATTGTAGAAATGTTTATGTGTGGTCAATTATGGTTCTCACGGTTCTGTTAGTGCACGGAATGTCTGTTGACTTTGTCTGCATCAAGTCTTAGGTCAAGATAGTCAAGATTGGAACTTGAAAGACAAAATTAGGGTTTAGTTTGGTATTTCGCTTATATATACATAGTTAAGAGTGATTTCGCTTATTAGGACTTTAGGGGGTTTCGCGTATGAGGTTCAAGGTGATTTCGTTTATATGGTCACATGAGGTTTCGCTCATTTGGTCTGTCATATGAGCGAAATCAGCCCATCTATATATACCTCACATGTGATCTCAGTTAGTAACCTTTGGAGCGAAATCATCTCATGCTTGTGGTGTCGAAACTCTGTCAATTTGTATTCAAAAAGCATCAATAAAGAAAGAATTGAAAGAGAAAAGTTGTCGTTACTTTGCGTGTATTGATTCCGCCTTTATACGTGAAGATGAACATCCTTAACTGACTTTTCAGGGTCGGAACACGGTCCAATAAGTGGTATCAGAGCTCAGGACGAGGAGTTCATACTACTACAGCTTGATTCTACACGATTCTCTCATTTCTACTCACTTTCTTTGATACTTTTTCGATTTGAACTAGTTCCTACGGTTGAAATGGCTTGATTTTTAAGTATAACGTGTAAAATACAGTAATAACAAACCCTAGAAAGAATCAGGTTAAAATACGGACTAAAACATGTTGAAAATCGACTAAAACCTGATTTCGCTTATTCGGTATTCGAAGGATTTCGCTCATAAGTCACTTTGATTTTGCTGATAAGGACATATTGCTATTTCGCTGATACGGACATTTCTGTTTTCGCTCATAGTGCCATTAAATCAGATTTCGCTTATTTGAACATCTGATTTCGCTTATTTGAACATCATATTTCGCTCTTAAGGACATATTGTTGATTTCGCTTTTACGGACAATATCTGGTTTCGCTTATCTGTCATAAGTTCTGATTTCGCTTTTGTGACATCACAACTGATTTCGTTTATTAGTCACTATTTTCTAAAATTTCGAAAATTTTTCTAAGTGTTTAAGCTGATTGAGTTTGTTTGTTTGATCTCAGGTGTTTGAAGATGTCAAGCAACGGTGAAGAGTTTTACAACACATTCTATAACGCATTCACTTTCGAATCAACAGATAGAAGATTTGAGATGAGAGAATATTCAAGAGAGATTTCGGAGAATTTGAAGTTTGAGAACATGTACGGAAGCCAACAAAAGCCACCAAAGCTAATGAAAGTTGAAGATTATCACTGGTGGAAAAACATATTTGAGGGTTGGGTGAAAGCTTTCGCTCCTGAAAGCTGGTTAAAACTGACAGATGGATACACTGAACCAGTAAAAGAGGGAGGAGAGTTAATAGATCCAAAAGATTTCTCAGACATAGACATAAAAAGTGTTGTGGCTGAATATAAAATGATCACATTAATCAAACAATCAGTGAGAGAGGATATTATCTCGTTACTTGAACAAGAGAAAACTTCAAAGAGTTTGTGGGAAGCGTTAGGGAAAAAGTGTGTAGGAAGTAATGAAATTGTCAAAAACAAAAAGAAATTGTTGCGTAAAGAGTTTGATTTATTCAGTTGTATGAAAAATGAATCTGTTTGTAAAATGATCGAGAGATTTGGACATCTGAAAATGGAGCTGAACAGACATGAAATCAAATATTCTGAAGAGGAGCTGGTGGATAAATTGTTTGATTCATTGCCAAATGATCAAGAGTGGCACTACTTCGCTTTAATGTTGAAAAATGCAATCAAGCCTGAAGATTTGAAAGTGGATTTGCTGATTGAAAGGCTTGAAAGCCATGAGCTGGAGATAAAGAGATCTAAAGTCAATAATCCGGCTTATCAGCAAAATGTGGAGCTTTACTACCGAGGAAATGCACCACAGGCTGGATCTCCAAAAACAGCATTTTCTGCAGAAAGTTCAAGATCAGTAAACAATGAAAGTCTTCACAGTGGTTTTCACAGTGGATCTTCTTCAACAACTTCTGATCAATCTGCTTCAAAGAATTTATTTCAGTGTAATATCGCAGTAGATTTGAAGAATGGACAGAATTTCAGCGAAGAATCGGCAAAACAACAGATGGTTTTCTTAGTATCTGTACTTGAATCGTATGAAAGCCTAGTTGCAGGGAAGATTGGCAATACCAACTTGACAAAAGAAGATTATGATCAATTAGACCCCGAGGAGATGGAACTAATGGATATAAGATGGTGCATGGCCAGTGCGGTTCGTCGAGCACAGCGGTTCATGGAGATCACGGGGAGAAAGTCAATTGGTGGACCATCTACCAAATTGGGATTTGATAAGTCTAAGGTGACATGCTTCAAATGAAAACAAAGAGGTCACTTTAAACGCGAGTGCAGAAATGCGTATGGTGATGATGATTCTGCAAACCCGTTCAACGAAGATTATTACAAGAAAGCGATTTATCATCAGAACAAGTCTGAGCCACCAAGATTGAAACAGCCTGAAGAAAAATCAAGGGCTCTTGTAGTTATATATGACGATGAAGGTTACGACTGGAGTCAAGTATGCCCTGAAGAAGATGATGTTGGGTATGCATTTGTTGCTGATGCTGATCCTGATAGATGGTGGAAAACAGACTATGTAAGATGGGAAATTGGAAAATTAAACGAACCATTCAAAGAAGCTCAGAGAGCAAAAAGATGGAATGAAGAGTTGGAATGTTACATGGATCCACGGGGTAATCCAGTTGTTGACCCATCAAAAGTGGATTTCAAAGCCGTAACAAATTTGCTTCCAAGGCAGGCTACTTTCAATACACGAAGGTTATCTAATAAAGCATATTTGCCTGATTTGGAGAAGAAAATTAGAGAGGTTTGTGAAGCAAGTCTACCGAAGGTGGTAGAAATGAAAAAGAGAAAAGAAGAAGAATTAAAGAAGATGATTGAGGAAGTGAAAACTGTTGCGAAGCTTGCTGTTGAAGAAGAACAGAAGATAGAAGATGTACAGAAAGAAGAAAAAGAGGAGAACAAAGAGCAAGATCAGAAAGCTGAAACAGAAGAATCGGTGCTGAAAGAGACTGAGGTAAATGAATCTTCTGACTTGTCGAATGTTAAAATTGTTGATAAAAATGAGAACAAATGCAGGAATTGCATTGAAATGTGCAAAGCCTGTATTGAAAAAGATGAATTGATAAAAACAAAAGATAATGAATTAAGCAAACTTGAAAATGGTTTCACAACAAAATGTAAAGAGATGATTGAAAAAGAAGAAATTTTGAAACTAAAAGTTGAAAATTTGACACAAAAATGTCAAGGTCTTGAAAAGGATAATGATGTTTATAGACAACTGTGTTCTACAAAATGTGTTGATTGTGTTGAAAAAGAATCTAAATTTCAAGATTTACAAAAACAGTATGATTCTTTAAAGTGGTTGAGTCAGAGAGTACAAGAAGCTTATGATACTTTGAAGAGCCAAGTCAAAAGTTTTGATCAAAGATTATCTGAAACTTTAGTCACTAAAGAAATGTATGAAAGAAAATTTAAAGAAAAGCAAATTGAATTGAACAAATGTGTTGATGAAATTGCTAGTCTTAAACAAGTCTTGGCTGAAAAAGAAAAGGTTGTTACCAAACTTCAAAGTTATCATAACTCTTCGTACATTCTCGAACGCATTTTCAACATTACACCAGATGACAAAGATACTGAAAATTGCAAAAAGGGTATTGGTTCAGAATTTCATCAGGTACCACCACCATTGAGAAACAATTATACTTTTTATGATGAGGAAAAGGTGGCAAAGGGTTTGAACATAGCTGACCAGTTACCTGAAAGTATCGATGTGACTTACTCCAAATCTGATGATGCTAATGATTCAGAGGTGGTAAGTAAGGTTGTTGAAAGTGTTTTGAAAGATGAGTCTACAAAAGGTAAGTCTGAATCACAGGATGAAGATGAAGGAAATTTTCATGATGGTTATCTGAAAACCACAAAATCCGAGAAAAATTTGGATGATGATTCAAAGGGATTGGTCTATACCATGATTGGATCGGACAAACTATTCTTAGATGTTGTATTCCCAATTCAGAATGTGATTTCAGAGAAGGTCGATAAAGTTTTTAAAATGGTTGAGATTGAGAAGTCGGAAATTTCAAAGTTTGCTGGTAAAGGTCACAAAGGTTCTTATAACAAACCTGGTTTTAAGAAGAAAAACATGAAGGCAGGTTTGGGTTATAAACAGAAACGGAATTGGAATCAAAGTAAAAAACCAAATTTGCAACAAAAGATGAGTTTTGTTCAAGGGAAAAGCTTGAAAGAAGAGGAAAAACTCAGATTTGGACAACAGTCTAATGAGGAGTTTGATGCTATGAAAAAGAAACAACAACAGTGTTGATGCACAAGAATGTCTGTTGACTGCATCTTCATCAAAGTCTTATTTCAAGAAAGTCAAGATTGGATCTTATTTGTCAAAATTAGGTTTAAGTGTTGATTTAGGAAGTGATTTTAGAGGGTTCCGTTTGAAACCGTTGTTTGAAAGAGGGTTCCGTTTGAAACAATAGGGTTCTGTTTGAACTCATTGTTTGAAACAAGGGTTCCGTTTGAAACATGTTATGTTAAGTTCAAACGGAAGGGTCTAGGTCTATAAATAGGTGTGTGTTATTCACATTTCAAACGGAACGGTTGGAACAGTAGGGAGGTGCTGCCGGATTTGTAACAGAAAACATTGTACAAGCACGTTAATCAATCAGAAAAGAAAGATTAAAAGATACAAGCTGTTTTGGACGTTGTTTACTTTGATTCCGCCTTAGTAATCGATGTTGAACTGCCTTAACTGACTTTCAGGGTCACGTACACGATCCAACAAGTGGTATCAGAGCTCAGGACGAGGAGTTCATACCAAATACAGCTTGAAATCTTCGGATTATCTCACTTCTACCTTTCTTTTCTGATTTAAACTGTTCTCGCGGTTAAAATGGTTTGAAACGATCACATAACAAACGAAATTCACTATTAACTAATCCTTGAAATTTTGAAACTAAAATTCGGCTTAAAACTATTCGAAATCGTTCAGACCGTTTGAAAAGATTCGCGAAATTACTGACGTCATCGTTTGAAATGGATCTATCGTTTGAAAATACACAATCGTTTGAAATTGTCGTTTGAAATTGACTCTATCGTTTGAAAACTAACAAATCGTTTGAACTGTCGTTTGAAAATGGATTCTATCGTTTGAACGGTTTGTTGTTTGAACTGATCGTTTGAAACAGTTGTCGTTTGAACTGATTGTTTGAAAGCTGTCGTTTGAAAAAGCCATTGTTTGAAAAATGTTTGTCGTTTGAAAGGTGTATCGTTTGAACTAGCACATGACCGTTTGAAACTGTCCTGACAGTTTGAAACAGACCTGACCATTTGAAGGATCCTGTCTGTTTGAAAGTGGTTATCAGTTCATGTGTTTAATATTCATCGGACAATGTAAAATTAGTCATTTAATGTGTGCATTTGTTTCAAGATCAAATAAAAAAAAACACACACAGTTGAACGGTCCAATGATGTTTGAATGATTAACTGTCCACGTGATTTGATCATATCAATTGCAGTCTAATCAGTTTCATTTAAAAAAAAAAATTAAAGTTGTCGTCAATTGTGAAGTGTGATAATCAAGTTTGAGGTCCAATTAAATTGGTTCATTTGTTAACGGCCCAATCATTGTTGATTTGTTATTTGTTGGCTCAGTGGGGTTGTTTGGTCCAAGTAAAATCAAGTAGAAATTAAATGTATGTCGGTTCATCATTTCATGTGTTAACCGAATTAAAAAATATTTGATTGACCCAATATAGGTTATGTGTTGTAATTGATAAAAAGGTTTGGCTCAATCATAAAGTTTGTGGTGTTACCGAGATTGGATGATAATTTCGATATACATTTAGTGACTTTATTTCATTTGTTATAAAATTCAGTAATTCAAGTTGTCGGGTTTAGTGAATTTGTTGATCAAATTAAATCAAGTGTAAAAGTCTACGGTTCAATCAGTGAAGGATAAATTGAATCCATTTCGATACGATCAAGTTCATTCATTTAGTGATTTCATCCAAACAACATTGAATCGAATCCTCGAATCTTTGACAACGGGTCTTAGATTGATTTCACAAACACGCACGTTTACATATTCAGTTCGTTTTAAACTGATTGTGTATTTGTTTGATTGCAGGTGATTCAAGGCGATTTTGTTTGAGCAGGATAATTTCATTTGAAAGTGATTGACATTGTGAAAACTGTTATCTAAATATGGATAGTGATGATGAATATGGTTACTTTGGAAATGATATTTTTAGCAATAATTCAATGGATATTATTGATATTCTTGCCGGAAAACAAAATACTAGAAAATCATTTTCAATAAACAAGGATTCAAAAATTGTTGATTCAAAAATTGGTGTGGATAAAATAGAAAAGAGTTTTGAAGTTAGTTCTGAAAAAGATGAAAAAGTTTCAGAAGTTATTTCAGAAAAAGTTCCAGTTTTTGATCATTCATACTCATCTGATGAAGAGTGTGATGATGATAGCAATGAACTTGAGAAACTTGAGTTTTATAAACAGTTATTTTCATCTGAAATGGTTAATGATTCTTTTGCAGAACAAATTGATGAGCTCAAGAATAAACTTGCTGCGAAAAAGGTAAATCAAAAGGCAGCAGATGTTGAAGAAATTGAAGAAATTAAGAAAGAAGCTGTTATGGAAAAACAGCAGGTTTTTGAGGAAGTAATTTCAAAGAAAGAAGAATCTGAAAAATCTGTATCTGAGAAATCTGAACCAGTGATTAAGAAAAAGATTGCAGAAGACACACTAGTCTTTGAGGTTGTTCAGAAAGAGAAGAAACAGATTGAAGATATTCAGACTTTGAAAGCTGATGTTGAACATATTTTGGAGTTGCGTTTGAACTGTGAAAAGCTAAAAACTGAAAATGTCAAACTGTTGAATGATGTGGACAGTTTGACATTGGAAAACAAAGTTTTGAAAGAAAAAGAGTTTAAAAATGAAAAATTAAAAATTGAAAAAGATTTTCAAAATCAAATAAAGATTTTAGAAGATGAGAGAGATATTTTTGGTAAAAATAATTTGGAAAAACAAATTGAAATTAATTCTCATCTTGCTAAAATCATTCAGCTTGAAAAAGAAGCTGAAAAAGCTCGGATTAAAATCAAAGAGCTTGAGAATAAATTGAAAGGTTTTGTGACTTCGGCACCATATGAGTGTCCAAAACCGATCAATTCTGTTCCAATAAGTGACAAGGTCACAAATTTTGACAAAGTCAAAATTGAAGATTGTGATGAAATATCTGATGATGAAAAAGAAAAGAAAAATATTTTTAGATTTACAAGAAAAATTTAAAAATACTGTTTTGCAATCTACTGAAACAGGTGAATGTTCTAAACAAAAACCTGTTAAGAAGAATGCAGAACAGAAACAAAAAGATGAAAATTTTAAAAATTTTAAAAATGAAAATAAAAGCTCATCAGATAAGTCATCCAATCATTATAAAAAATCACAAAAATCTAAAAATGAAAACTCACAAAATGTTGGTAATAAGTGGTGCGGGTTTGACCACAGTGCTTCAAAGCCAAAACCAGTTTTCAAGAAGAGTGATGATTACCACAAAGCCAGACAATGTTATGATCTAAGCATATGGTGTGAAAGTGGTGAATGGTACGATAACAGAGTGTGCTACACCTGTGGTGTGAGAGGACACATTGCTGTTAACTGCCAGAATTGGAGTTATGAAACAAGAAGATGCTATAATTGCCAAATCAGAGGACATATTGCTAGAGATTGCTCGAGGAGATCAATGGGAAGATCGAGGGTTGAATCTCAAAGAATGGCAAAGAAGCCAGTCAACGTCAAGCCCCATGAGCAGAAGGTTCTAAAACCTAAAGTTCAGGATCAGAAAATTCAAGAAAAGAAAGTTAAACTTTCACAGGGGCAGAAAGACAGGCTGCGAAAGAAAAGGAAGAAGGCAAGAGAGTATCTCGAGAAAATTTTGTCTTCAGGTTCACCGGACAGATTGAATAAAAGTCCTGATGAATCAACTCACTCGACTGTAAAGCCAAGTAAATTGAATTCTTCAGATGCAAATCTGAAGACAAAAGAGAAAAAGGAGAAAAAGAAGGTTGTCGGCGATGAATCTGGCTTCTCAAAGTCAGACAAGCCACATTCAGGCCATGATTCTGGTTCATCAAAGCCAGAGGAGCCTAGTGTTGAGGTAAAATCTGAGAATTCAGGTTTAACAATGGATGATGAAAATTTTCCACCATTGTTGAACAAGAATTCTAAATCACCCAAAGATAGTCAGGCTTGGGTGAAACTTTTCAAATAGAACAATCTGACTTGCCGGAGCTTCCAGGTTGGTAAGTGTGAAGCAGGTATCGGCATCATTCTTGAGAAATTCACAGGTTGGTAACTGTGATATTTCGACTTACATGTGGTAAATCAGGGACATTAAGTTGTACTTGATTTCCTACAAGCGTTTGTGTTGATAGAATCTTGAATTGTTAAATCTTTAAAATGATTGAAAGAGAACAAGGTGATGAAACCCCGAGTTTGTGAAAAGACAAACAAAACTAATTTTCCGGAAAAAAACCATTTGATTAAAACAAACTTAAGTGTTTTGAAATCTAAATGGGAAAATAGTTTGTTGTCAGGGGGAGTTCTGATTGTTTATGCCAAGAGAATGGCGAATTGAAGCGATTCGATATCAGTTTGTCACGTTTCTTGTATAGTTTGTTTTCAAATTTTCCTTGAAAATCAAAATTGAAACATATTTTGATTTTAGGGGGAGAAAAATTTTAAAAAAAAATTTGAAAATTTGAAAATGTCAAAAACATTGAAAAATCAAAAATGAGTTTTGTGTTAAACAAGAGGAAATGATAGAAAATCAGTGAACTATCACAGCATGCTAAAGAATTGTAATGTCAAATGTGATAAGCGGTCTTACTAAAGATGTGACGATAGGCTCAGCTAGACTAGTAGATTTGCGATAACGATACAAACCTAAATGAAAAAGCCTAGTTCTAGTGGGAAACATGGTCAAAAGCATAGTACTTGGTTTTGTCCTTCTTGATTGTGTACCTACTCAGTAATTGCTGATTGTCGTAAGACATAAAACTGGTTAAGTTTGTGAACTTTCACAACTTTGCTGAAAAGTTGCTGTGATTGTGCATTTTATTTTGCAAAGATTTAAACTTGTTTTATTTCTTTATTTTGTTTAAGCATCGGACATCCTCTGCGTATACGTGAGTATCGACCTGGATGTTGTTGCCTAAACGTTCTGCTTTATTTTCTTTGGTGTTTCGTTTAAGCTTTGGATCACCTCTGCGTATACGGGAGTATCGACCTGGTGGTTAAAGCCTAAACAACTTCAACTTATTTTATTTTTCTTATTTTGTTTAAACATTGGACTTTCTCTGCGTATACGGAAGTATCGACCTGATTGTTAATGTTTAAACATTCTGCTTTGTTTTCGCACAAATCACAGTTGATGAAAGTTTAAAGGCATTACTTGAGTCAGTGTATTGCATGATGAGGGGATATGCTGAGATCGTGGGGTCCATAAGAACTTAGTGCTATCTTAATATACCTTAAAGTATCGGTAAGCAGATTGAAAGTTTTTAGTTTGAGTTTATGTGGACAACAATATTGTCAATCTACGTGAATCGTTTAGAGCTTAAAATGTTTAAAGCTTAACGGTGCTTGTGATGTGTCTCAAAAACTGATATGATCCTCTTACGCAAACTCACAAAAATATTGTTTGTATATATTTCTTTACTGCATTTCTGTCAAGATCAAAAATCCAAAAAGATTTTCGGAGTGTATTAGCATAAAATTTTGAAAATTCAAAAAGATTTCTGACAACTGATGTTGAAGAGTTGATTTTCAAAATTCCAAGTGCTAAACTTGATGAACTAGAGGGTTGGAAGAATATATTGAAAACTTTGAATGTCATATACAAATGTTTTTGAAAGTTTGAGGTTTTAGTTAATCAAGGTCATTTATTTGAACTTGATATAACTTTACAGATATATGGATGAATGTATTCTACCAGTAAGTTTTTAAATCTAAGTGTTATAAATTTGTGAAACTTATATTGTGGTAGAGAATATGCAGGTTTCAGGAATTCCCACGGAAGCTAAATGTCAAAGCTTGAACCAGACATCTCAAATTCTAGCATATTGAGAGGGGGAATCTGTGAAAGGGGGAGTCTGGATCAACAGTCAAAGGGAAGATGGAAGTTAGATTCAGGTTATGATTCTAAACCTGTGAAGAATATTTATGATGAAAAGACAGAGTTAGAGAAAAGACTAAGACTGAAGACTAAGGATCTGAAGACTACGTCAACATCCAAGGGGGAGTCTGTTGATGCACAAGAATGTCTGTTGACTGCATCTTCATCAAAGTCTTATTTCAAGAAAGTCAAGATTGGATCTTATTTGTCAAAATTAGGTTTAAGTGTTGATTTAGGAAGTGATTTTAGAGGGTTCCGTTTGAAACCGTTGTTTGAAAGAGGGTTCCATTTGAAACAATAGGGTTCCGTTTGAACTCATTGTTTGAAACAAGGGTTCCGTTTGAAACATGTTATGTTAAGTTCAAACGGAAGGGTCTAGGTCTATAAATAGGTGTGTGTTATTCACATTTCAAACGGAACGGTTGGAACAGTAGGGAGGTGCTGCCGGATTTGTAACAGAAAACATTGTACAAGCACGTTAATCAATCAGAAAAGAAAGATTAAAAGATACAAGCTGTTTTGGACGTTGTTTACTTTGATTCCGCCTTAGTAATCGATGTTGAACTGCCTTAACTGACTTTCAGTGTCACGTACACGATCCAACAAACAGGCCAAGGATGTTTCAAAGAAAGTGTGTTTTAAATGTGATCAAATTGGACATGTTGCACGAAAGTGTCCAAATCCAAAGCCTGTTGATGTTGAAAAACAGAAATCTGAGGATGTGAAACCAAGGTCAACCAGATTTGATTCGAAACAAACTTGGAGGTACAATATAAACAAGTTTGCTTCAAATCAAAATTGGAAATCAAACCCGAACAGGTTCGATTCCAGACAGACCTGGAATTCTCACACACCCAGATTCAGAACAACACAGAGTTGGAGAACATCTGTTGATATGACAAAACCTCAAGAGTTTTGGAAACCTAAAAATGTTATTCAAAATCAAAAGGTTCAAAAAGAGACAAACGTTTACAAAAGAGGTACTCCGGAAGGTCAAATGTGGAGTGCTAAGAAACAAGTGAAGTCGGAAAAAGATGAGAAAGTTGAAGTCAAAATTGAAAAAGTTTTAAGTGACAAAGAGTTTCCAAAATTGAATGAAAATTATTGCGTTGAAATGCCTAAGGTCCAACAGACCTGGGCTAAATTGTTCAAATGATTGATAAAGTTTGAATGTGCAGGTGCTCAACGAAGCTGAAGATTGTGAGAATGGTAGTTGGGGCAGCCTGGCACAGGAAGAGGTTGCTGAACCCTGGTTTGGTTGAACAGGGAGTTTAGTTTGATTGTTTTCTGTACATAAATAAACAATATTTTCAAAATCCTAAAAATTAAAAAATTTAAAACCAAAAATATGTTTCTAGTTTGTTAAAATTTGAAAAACCAAAAATATGTTTGTTTTTAATTTTGTTTGAATGTATGTTGATTGAATACGCCGAAACCCTCACGGCTGAACAAACATGATTAATTTCACAAGATCGAAAAACGGTTTTCAAACTGTAAAATATCAATGTGTTGTAAATCTTGGGGGTACGTTATATTTTCTGCAAATCAGAACATGCGAAGCAGAAAATGGATGGCGAGACAAAGCTATCAGTGTTGGTTGTCAAATTTTCTTTAAATGGTTTTGCATTTTAGGGGGAGAAATATTGTTAGAAAATCCAAAAACATTAGAAAATTTGAAAATGACAAAAACATGATAAAAATGAAAATGAGTTTTTGCGTAAAAAGAGGAAATGATAGTACATCAGTAGACAGTTACAGTATGCTAAAGAATTGTAAAGAATTAAAAAGCGTTAAACAGTCTTACTGATGATGTGTCGATAGGTTTTTGCACATTTAGTAAGTTTGTTCGGGATATAAACTTAAATCTTACTTGCTTATTTCGTGGGGAACACTACTTGGATATATAGGTAACCCCTGAAATCTCGTTTGAAAGATTCCTTTTTCTGATATACTAGGCTTTATACTCAGTGATATCTGGGGTATTATTCCAGGACTTCTGCTGAATGGTAGTTCTGACCTAGTCCCCGAATAATACTTTCCGTAATGCTTGAAACACATCATCACCCTCAGCATCAATGATAAGACAATAAAATTGCTTAGCAATGTTGTTGTAAAAAAAGATTCTCTAAAGGGGACACACCCACAAGTTGAGTCATGATCTCTCTGCTGAACGGTAGTTCTGACCTGAGCTCTCATGATTCTTCATAAATTATTAACCCCTTACAGATATCATTTGTGTAATAATTACTTGTAAGACTGAATATCGGGATCTGGATACGGGAGTATATTCAAGAGGTGGGACACACGTATAAGTTTAAGTCTTTAAAACACTAAATTCGTATCCTGGACAGATTGAAAATTGTGTGAAAATTTAAGTGGACCAGTATATCGACAATCTAAGTGAATTGTTTAATTCTTAATGTGTAACTAAGTTCAACGGTACTTGTGACTTGTCAGAAACTGATATGATCCTCTGACGCATACTCAAACAAAAATATTGTCTGTAAATATGTTTGTACATATTTCTTTACTGCTTTATGTTTTCAGAAAATACAAAAAGATTTTGATTTCTGCTTTATTTTCGACAACCGATGTCTGAGTGCTGAGTTTCAAAATCTAAGTAAGCTGATTGTGTTTCTGAAAATAAAACAAGTTCATTAATTTGAAACTTGAAGTTTTAAAATCAAAAATCAAAAACAGTTTGTGATATCTCCAAGGTCATTAATTTGGACTTGGATGATTAACTGTGGGGGATTTGGATGCTTATATTGTTATAGAGCTAGTTTCCGATACGATTCGATGAAACTGCCAAATTTATGAGAAGTGATTTTGAGGAGATTGAATTGTTAGATTACAATATCTGGAAGTTTAAAATGTTGTTACTTATAGTTGTATGAGTGATTGCAGGAAAAGTCCAGACTACGATCCCGAGAGCAGAATTTAAGGGGGAGTCTGAAGACAAGCTGGAAAGCTAGGTGTCGATCCCTAAAAGCACGGAAGCTTGACGAAAGGGGGATCCTGCTGATGATAAAACTGTTGATGATAGAGCCAGTGATGAGATGATGGATGCTTACAATGTTACAATCTGAATGAGAAGGCAAAATGACCAAGACTGAAGACTCGGAGCTGAAGACTTCGTCAACATCCAAGGGGGAATCTGTTAGTGCACGGAATGTCTGTTGACTTTGTCTGCATCAAGTCTTAGGTCAAGATAGTCAAGATTGGAACTTGAAAGACAAAATTAGGGTTTAGTTTGGTATTTCGCTTATATATACATAGTTAAGAGTGATTTCGCTTATTAGGACTTTAGCGGGTTTCGCTTATGAGGTTCAAGGTGATTTCGTTTATATGGTCACATGAGGTTTCGCTCATTTGGTCTGTCATATGAGCGAAATTAGCCCATCTATATATACCTCACATGTGATCTCAGTTAGTAACCTTTGGAGCGAAATCATCTCATGCTTGTGGTGTCGAAACTCTGTCAATTTGTATTCAAAAAGCATCAATAAAGAAAGAATTGAAAGAGAAAAGTTGTCGTTACTTTGCGTGTATTGATTCCGCCTTTATATGTGAAGATGAACATCCTTAACTGACTTTTCAGGGTCGGAACACGGTCCAACAGGTTCAACAGTTACAACCGGTTCATATAATCGAATGGTTACAACGGTTCACATAGTCAAATAGTTACAACGGTTCAAAATGTAATATAATGTGTTCATATGCTGGATGAGCATATGCAACAAGATGTAATGTAAAACAATGTACGAAGTATGCACACAATGGACATACACAGGATGAAATGTAATGTAAAACAATGTACTAAGTATGCACACAATGGACATACATAGCATGAAATGTAATGTAAAACAATGTACTAAATATGCACACAATGGACATACATAGCATGAAATGTATTAAAATCATGTACTATAAATGTACTAATGAACATTGTAACGCCCCAAAAATCCAAATGTTATATATTTGCAATATGTCCTTATGTGTTACATTATGAAATAAATAACTAGGCTATTTAACCCAGTTAAATGCATGGTGAAAACTATTAAAAGATGAACATAGTGTCAGTTATGCTTTAAAGGCAAACCCGAGGGGCTAAAGTGGGAAAAAATGAAAGTTAAGTTATTAAATAACTAATCACACACAAACACACACATATGTGTGTTCGAGAAGGAGCAGGAGGCTCCCATGGAGCCTCAAACCCTAACTTCATCTTTATGCTCAATTGAAAGGCAAGATGACGCTTAAAATCATAACCGAGCATGGATAAATGATCACCATCACGAGGGGATCATAAGGTATGTCTTAAATCTAAGATTGGTGATCATGGGTGAAGTGGGTTATGTTTTAATCCGTGAGTTAATATGAAATTGATCATGTACAAGGGTTAGAATCCTCGTATAGAACATGGGTTATGTATGGTTTGCGTTAATTTGATGATTAGAGGTGAAACCCGTTAGTTATGGTGAAGATGATTACTAGAATCACCACCTATGTCCAAGTCTTGTTGAAAGATTTATGTATTATGTGGGTATGATGAATTCTTGTTAGATGAATTAGGAGAAATATGATGATGCTATGTTTGATGTTTATTTGGAAATGATACATGATGATTAGTAGTAGGACTTGATGCATTATGTATTAGTTTAGAAGATTATGCATGAATTAGTTGTACGTTATGTTTAGAAGGTAGCACGCACACCAAATGTATGATGAAATGTATATAGTGTCGTCCGTATAGTCGATTGTGATGTTACGAGTATATGATGATAAGTCGATAGTTAAATATGGTTAATAGTTGACTCTTGAAAGTCAACTAAGTATAAGAAACATGATTTGACTCGTTGTCGTAAATGTAGGATTATAGGAAGTCGTATGGTACATGTTATAGCAATCCGTGTTAAATGTAATGACATGATGAATTACATGAGTTTAAACGTATATGGATATGATTATATGAGTTATGTTTGTTAGAAATGACTAATGAAAGTTAAGTGTGAAATATGCGATTGATATGATTGTTAACATGTACAAATGAATATGCTAATAAGAGCGTGATTTTGATGAAATGAGAGTATAGGAATCACGTCGAGACGAGCTCAAGCAGGAGGTGTTAACGGGTCAAGAAGAGGCAAGGAATCAGATACGAGCACGGACGCATAAGGTAAGTGATTTCTGTAATCACTTCTTAGTTTGTTTAAGTAATATAGTGTTTTAACTAATTAAACATGATGTTTGAGGTTAATTATGTGTTGAAGTCCTTCGTCGTAAATGATGGGATTAAAGTTGACTAAAACGCCCTTGATGGGTATATCGGACAAACGACCTTTAAAAGATGATAGAAACAAGTCATTTGATCAAGAGAACGCTTAGGATAAGTATGAAAGCGAAAGGTATGATTTTTAGGGCCAAATGCACTAAAATGCACAAATACCCTTAACGGGTCAAAATAAGCATTTAAGCGTAAATGGGGTTTTATCACGTAAGGAACCCGTGATTTGAGATTAATATGATAGGAGATATTGAAAGAATGTATTTCATGAGTTTAAAGCTCAAATAAACATGTTGGTGTGATAAAATTATGAACGGGTCAATTTTCGGTAAAAAGGGTAGTAAGCCGAAGACTTAAAAGTCTGGAATTTTGTTAATCCGGATGTCGGATTTTAACTCCATAAGATGGAGAATTAAGTTATGGACGCGTAGAAAAAAGAATCGAGTAAAACGGACCAATAACGTAGAAGTTATGGCTGTTTTCGTGAAATCCGGTTGTGCTGGAAATCTGCAGCTCAGCAAAAGCAACATTCTGTCCGTTTCAGGGCGTCGCGTGACGCGACGGGCCGTCACGCGACGCGACGGGCCGTCACGCGACGCGACGGGGGGGTCTGTTTGGCGAAAGCTGTTCGTTTGCTCTGTTTTGTCTTGGGAACTCGTTTAAACGCGTTTTAAGTTGCGTATGACTAATTTAACTTACGTTTTTATGAGCATACATGTATGCACATATGTAGATAGGCAAGTATGTATGTTTGTATGCATCTATACACGTATTGTAGAAGTGTATGTAAGCATGTATGCGCGAACGTATGTAAGATTATAAGTGTGTGAGCAAGTACACGCGGATATATGAAGGCGTATATGAGTAGGCAAGTATGAGTTGGGTATGTTGCAAATAGGGACGTATGTATGTATATATGTATAACGTCATGAGTGTGCGTAATGATGTAGGTATGGGTGTATGTAGATATGCATGTATTATCGTAGATGTGTTTATATGTGGGCATGTACGTAATTGATTATGTGTGAACATATGAAAATGATTATAGGTGATCGTAAATATATATGTAGGTATGTATGTAGGTATATACGTATGTATGTTTTATAAGTGTAAGTAAGTAGGTTGTCATGTATGTGTGTGAGTATGTATGCAAGCAGGTATGTATGCATGTGTGTACGTATGTATGTATGGAGATGATATGTATGACGTTTAGGTACGTATGTAAGTCATTCAGTATGATTAAGTTCTTCTACGTTGTTATTCGTGTACCTGGAGTTTTAGGTGTAATGCAGGTACAGTATCGAAGACTCACCAGAGGTGAGGTACTCAGAGGGAACGTTTAATGTAAAGGAATAATGGAATGGAAATAATCCAAGGCTAAGCATCGTTTATATTTATAAAATGCATTAATGTCTTGTATGTATTTACTGAGTACAGGTTGTTTGAGCCAGATTATCATTCTGAAGAGGAGCGACTAAAGACCGAGTCACAAGATAGATTGTACGGGAGTGTTTGAGTACGTAATTGAGTGAAGCTAAGTTATGTTTTCTTATTGTAAATAAGTTCAATAAATGTATTTATTGTGAAAGAGTTAACTCTAAAAATGAATTTAAGTACGTCAAGATGTTTATAACGTAAGAAATTTTATGGTACGAATTTCCGCTGCGACTTTTGTCAATTACGTATTAGGGTCTTACAAGTTGGTATCAGAGCCCGGTTTGAAAGAATCAAGTACGAGAAGGTAAGTACTTGAACTCAAACCTGTGTGCTCTTGTGGTAAGGGACCCGTACAATCTAAGACTCGGTCAAGATCCAAAGGTAGAAGTAAATGTAATTGCATAAAAGGTATGTATATAAAGAAAACTAACAGTTTGTTATGTGTAAGGTAAGCATGATTGATTGAAGAGGATGATCTTCGAATGTAGTCTAGGACGAATACTAAGGCAGGCAAAGAAGTAATAAGACAAATTTGAATCCAGGTACGTAAATTCAATATGTGGGTGTATGTAATGGTAAAACTCATTAAGGGAATGAAAATTCTAAATGAAAGACAATGATAGTATAGTAATGAAGTTCTGAAAGTAATACACGAGCCGAAACCTAAGTCTTCGGATATAAGGTGACAATTACATGAAGGCACGAAACTAGTATGTGGATTGTGTACCTGGCCAGTACACAAGAAACATATGACGTTCGTGAGATCATGATAATTGTTACAGGTATGTCCGGTAGAGTTGGGTAGCAGGCGGGCATGTGGGTGAAATGGGAAGTAAGACTCTTGGGAAGTTAAGAGTACTATGTAAGAATGAAAAGTATGCCTGATAAGAATGAAGAATGTTGAATCCGTAATTAAGTACGGATCAACAAGATATGAATAAAGTGTTTGAATCCGAGAGACGGATTCAAGAAATGAGAGGTATGAATGCAATGTTTGAATCCGTGAGACGGATTCAAGAATGAAAGGCATGGATGATATGCTTGAATCCGCGAGAAGGATTCAAAACACCGAAGTAATGGAAGGCATGAATGTAATGTTTGAATCTGCAAGGCAGATTCAAAATGAAGAAATGTTTGAATCCGTAAGGCGGATTCAAATGAAAAGTATGAATGATGCGTCTGAATCCGTGAGACGGATTTAAAAATATAAAAAGATGAAACTAATCCACATAAGAAGATGTCGACAGTTTGACCATGATTGAGTCGAACAGGTCATAGAAATAAGTATAAAGTAGAAAGTGCTAGTATAATAGATGAAGTTTTAAGTTACGTGTTAGATGTGTTAGTATTCGAATCTTGGAAGTCAGAATGATAACGGGCTATGACCCGGACAATAACCTGAGTATGGGCGGGAAGGGTAAGTTTGGTAAGAAATATTGAAACGATGTAATAAGGTCCTTGCAAGTAAGCATGAATGGAAGGAAGTATGAGAGTGTACTTCAGTTGGTGAAATGATTAATAGAATGAACGGATTGCATGTAAGAAATAGAATGTGTGGTATGTTATAGCATGTACGTAGGAAATTGTAGAAGAGTTATAAGTGGGTAATCACGTAGTATAATGAATGTTTGAATGAACTGTGCTAACCGCCGATGTTGTTGATGATAATGTTATCACTATTGATGTGATGAAACCAATCGTATTGGTGAAAGGATGTGCACGAGCAGAAGCTCATTGCATGGATGAATGAAACCTGGCCTGTTACGGCTAGTACTCGAGGAGAAGATGATCGATCTGGGTTGCGGATCGTGGTTTGGGAAATGAAAAAGAGGTTAGTAAAATGTTTAACTCATGTTGGATAGATATGAACTAGTATAACACATTTATATACGTAAATTAAGTAATGCATGAAGTGAAAGCAATAGTAATGTGAAATGAACGAAATGATTTAAAGGTAACATAAAGGTATGCAAGGTATAAGTAACTGTAGAAAATGTAGAATAAGGTTAATGTTAGAGTTAAGCATATATGAGTATGTATAGATTACAAAGTAAGATCGTATAGTAGATGAAAATGATATGAATGTTGAAATAAACATAAAGAAATGTTAGTAATGGGAAGTTGGAATTGTTTCAAGCAAACAAGATGATGAATGAACCACTAGCTATGAAGGGCGTTAGAAATTAGCGTTATTAGTGAAAGCGACACTAATAAGAACTCCGGAACGGGTTCTTTAAAATAGAAGATAGTCATGGTGATGGGCTAGCGGTCTAGTCGAGTGGGTGTAGAGAAGAGACAACTAGTGTTAAATGAAGGTAAGAAAGGTTTCGGGGACGAAACCTCATTTAAGGGTGGTAGACTTGTAACGCCCCAAAAATCCAAATGTTATATATTCTCAATATGTCCTTATGTGTTACATTATGAAATAAATAACTAGGCTATTTAACCCAGTTAAATGCATGGTGAAAACTATTAAAAGATGAACGTAGTCTCAGTTATGCTTTAAAGGCAAACCCGAGGGGCTAAAGTGGGAAAAAATGAAAGTTAAGTTATTAAATAACTAATCACACACAAACACACACATACGTGTGTTCGAGAAGGAGCAGGAGGCTCCCATGGAGCCTCAAACCCTAACTTCATCTTTATGCTCAATTGAAAGGCAAGATGACGCTTAAAATCATAACCGAGCATGGATAAATGATCACCATCACGAGGGGATCATAAGGTATGTCTTAAATCTAAGGTTGGTGATCATGGGTGAAGTGGGTTATGTTTTAATCCGTGAGTTAATATGAAATTGATCATGTACAAGGGTTAGAATCCTCGTATAGAACATGGGTTATGTATGGTTTGCGTTAATTTGATGATTAGAGGTGAAACCCATTAGTTATGGTGAAGATGATTACTAGAATCACCACCTATGTCCAAGTCTTGTTGAAAGATTTATGTATTATGTGGGTATGATGAATTCTTGTTAGATGAATTAGGAGAAATATGATGATGCTATGTTTGATGTTTATTTGGAAATGATACATGATGATTAGTAGTAGGACTTGATGCATTATGTATTAGTTTAGAAGATTATGCATGAATTAGTTGTACGTTATGTTTAGAAGGTGGCATGCACACCAAATGTATGATGAAATGTATATAGTGTCGTCCGTATAGTCGATTGTGATGTTACGAGTATATGATGATAAGTCGATAGTTAAATATGGTTAATAGTTGACTCTTGAAAGTCAACTAAGTATAAGAAACATGATTTGACTCGTTGTCGTAAATGTAGGATTATAGGAAGTCGTATGGTACATGTTATAGCAATCCGTGTTAAATGTAATGACATGATGAATTACATGAGTTTAAACGTATATGGATATGATTATATGAGTTATGTTTGTTAGAAATGACTAATGAAAGTTAAGTGTGAAATATGCGATTGATATGATTGTTAACATGTACAAATGAATATGCTAATAAGAGCGTGATTTTGATGAAATGAGAGTATAGGAATCACGTCGAGACGAGCTCAAGCAGGAGGTGTTAACGGGTCAAGAAGAGGCAAGGAATCGGATACGAGCACGGACGCATAAGGTAAGTGATTTCCGTAATCACTTCTTAGTTTGTTTAAGTAATATAGTGTTTTAACTAATTAAACATGATGTTTGAGGTTAATTATGTGTTGAAGTCCTTCGTCGTAAATGATGGGATTAAAGTTGACTAAAACGCCCTTGATGGGTATATCGGACAAACGACCTTTAAAAGATGAAAGAAACAAGTCATTTGATCAAGAGAACGCTTAGGATAAGTATGAAAGTGAAAGGTATGATTTTTAGGGCCAAATGCACTAAAATGCACAAATACCCTTAACGGGTCAAAATAAGCATTTAAGTGTAAACGGGGTTTTATCACGTAAGGAACCCGTGATTTGAGATTAATATGATAGGAGATATTGAAAGAATGAATTTCATGAGTTTAAAGCTCAAATAAACATGTTGGTGTGATAAAATTATGAACGGGTCAATTTTCGGTAAAAAGGGTAGTAAGCCGAAGGCTTAAAAGTCTGGAATTTTGTTAATCCGGATGTCGGATTTTAACTCCATAAGATGGAGAATTAAGTTACGGACGCGTAGAAAAACGAATCGAGTAAAACGGACCAATAACGAAGAAGTTATGGCTGTTTCCGTGAAATCCGGTTGTGCTGGAAATCTGCAGCTCAGCAAAAGCAACATTCTGTCCGTTTCAGGGCGTCGCGCCATGCGACGGGCCGTCGCGAGACGCGACGGTGGGGTCTGTTTGGCGAAAGCTGTTCGTTTGCTCCGTTTTGTTTTGGGAACTCGTTTAAACGCGTTTTAAGTTGCGTATGACTAATTTAACTTACGGTTTTATGAGCATATATGTATGCACATATGTAGATAGGCAAGTATGTATGTTTGTATGCATCTATACACGTTTGTAGAAGTGTATGTAAGCATGTATGCGCGAACGTATGTAAGATTATAAGTGTGTGAGCAAGTACATGCGGATATATGAAGACGTATATGAGTAGGCACGTATAAGTTGGGTATGTTGCAAATAGGGACGTATGTATGTATATATGTATAACGTCATGAGTGTGCGTAATGATGTAGGTATGGGTGTATGTCGATATGCATGTATTATCGTAGATGTGTTTATATGTAGGAATGTACGTAATTGATTATGTGTGAACATATGAAAATGATTATAGGTGATCGTAAATATATATGTAGGTATGTATGTAGGTATATACGTATGTATGTTTTATAAGTGTAAGTAAGTAGGCTGTCATGTATGTGTGTGAGTATGTATGCAAGCAGGTATGCATGCATGTGTGTACGTATGTATGTATGGAGATGATATGTATGACGTTTAGGTACGTATGTAAGTCATTCAGTATGATTAAGTTCTTCTACGTTGTTATTCGTGTACCTGGAGTTTTAGGTGTAATGCAGGCACAGTATCGAAGACTCACCAGAGGTGAGGTACTCAGAGGGAACGTTTAATGTAAAGGAATAATGGAATGGAAATAATCCAAGGCTAAGCATCGTTTATATTTATAAAATGCATTAATGTCTTGTATGTATTTGCTGAGTACAGGTTGTTCGAGCCAGATTATCATTCTGAAGAGGAGCGACTAAAGACCGAGTCACAAGATAGATTGTACGGGAGTGTTTGAGTACGTAATTGAGTGAAGCTAAGTTATGTTTTCTTATTGTAAATAAGTTCAATAAATGTATTTATTTTAAAAGAGTTAACTCTAAAAATGAATTTAAGTACGTCAAGAGGTTTATAACATAAGAAATTTTATGGTACGAATTTCCGCTGCGACTTTTGTCAATTACGTATTAGGGTCTTACAAACATAGGGAGTATATGATGTGAAAACATGGAAAGTATGAAAGTAACAAGTAGGCACATGTGTTTCACCCCAAAACAGTTTGAAAACGGTAAAAGAGGGGTCTATGTACTACCTTGAGATTGCTTAGTAGTCCTTGAGTAACAACCAAACAATGCTAGAGATCACGGATATCAAACGGCACCTAATATAGGTAACTACATTAATAAACCGGACCTAAATCAGAAGATCTGATAGAATGAGGGCTCGTAAACCAAATGAGTATGAGAACTCATGTAATATGGTTTAACAAAGCCTACATACTAAAATGAAACCTAACATAAGTGCTTACGACCCATTACGACCCGTTTAGGTAGCTTATGCTCCTTTAACGCGTCGTTCGCGTGAAACGTGTTCGGATTGCCTAACTAGTCCTATGATAAGTAAAATATGCCTTAACATGTCTAATATTGTTACCAAATCAGTTTAGATATCAAAAGTTATGTTACATATGCTTAAAATGAATTTTGGCGTAAAAAGGGCATTTTGGTAAATTACTTAAGGCATATAAACTACCTATCATACAACTAACTAAACGTCGTGACCATAAGGTATAACCCCGGAAGGTTATTCCCTATACAACTATGGTCACCTAATGTGTTTGGTTGGATCCTAATGATCGACCAAACGGGTCGGGTTCGAAAGTATAAGCGATTGTTTAGATCGCTTACCTTACGACCCTACATAAGCACAAAACTAAAAGTGACGAGCTAAGCATGTTGAAACATGCTTGTTAAGATCTGAGCCTCTCATGATTGTGTTTGTTTGTGAGATTTGAACAAATCAAATAGATATGAACAGTTTTAAGTGCAGCGGAAATGAATAACAAACTTTGTAAACACAATCAAAGGAGAATATAGTTTGATAAACAATTGTTTTTCATAGAGTCGAAAGATTACATCAAAAGCAAAAGGATACAATGCAAGCTTACAGACTAAACTCCCCCTCAGCCTGATACTTCATGGTTGATTGCACACAAGATGAAAGGATTGGACTAGAGTAGAAGAACTCGCTTAGTCAATCAAATGTAACAGTACAGGGTACTGTTACATTTATAGGCAAACTAAACCACTGAGGTATCTCAGCTGACGTCACCATGAAAGTGACATCTAACAAACTAACAACCTATAAGCACTGATCTATAACTACTGATCATACAGACACTAATTACTTACTAACTACTGATGTATAAACACTGATTCTTCATTCCGCTGATGTAGTCAACCACTGATGTCTAAGCATCAGTGCTTTCTTCAAAGGGTGATCAGACCTTGAATGGGCAGTGTTTTAACTCTTCAGCAATGCTTGAATTCCGTCAGTAGATTGAGCTTCAGCCTTTAATCTTCATCAGTACTTTAGTGTGGTCAGCAGTTGCAAGGCGGCAGTTGTACATGACAGTGGTTTGGCCATCAGATGTTCTTCAAATCACTTCCAAGGGGAAAGTCTAATGTAAACAGCTGCTTATTATGGATCCACTGCCCTGATCCGGTTTTGGCTTTACATCATCTGTTCCTCTGGTAGGGTTCAATCCCAACAATGCTTAACTAAGTTTAGAAAACAGGTTTGGTATCAAAACAAACGGTTTTGATACCTAAGAGTAGTTTGGTTACAAAATACGCAATAACACGCATTTTGGCCGAAACTACGACTCGTCACCGAGTCTAGATAACGTGGTAATCAGTAGGTATAGTCACTAGGGACTATAACCATCGTGATTACGCTCACGTTATGAAGTTCAATGAACTTCGCATTGATCATAAACTGGTCAATGCAGAAAGTCAAACAAAGTTTGACTTTAACGCTAAAACAATAAAAGAACGAAGGAACACTTACAAAGGGTCCCCGAAAGCTTTGATTTCCAAATATTTCTCAGGTATGAAGTGATAAAACACTCCAACTTAGAGAAAAATCAGATTTCAAGTGGGTTTTTGCAAGTGAATCAAAGGGGTATTTATAGGATTTGGACCACCGTTAGGATCGTTCCTCGAATACCGTGCTTTGATCTTGTCCCTACACTTGTTGGTAAGCTCATGTGCAACATATTGGCCCCCCATAAGCAGGAAACAACACTTGGAATTGAGGTGGGAGTGCTTAACAGCTGTTAAATTCAGTTAATCTGGTCTGGGAGGCTGACGCGGGCCGCCTAAGGAGACACCAAGGTCTCACGCGGGCCGCCTGGCCCTTCAGATCAGAAACAAGTTTGCCATTTTGACAGTTTTGGTCCCTGTTGGTGTTTAAGCCCATTTCCGACACTTCTAAGGCCCGTCAAGCCAACTTTAAGGCTCTAAAATGATGCCTAAACATTGTGGACATGAAACATGCTCAAAAATATGCCGGATGTTGGTTCGTTTGGTCGTACGATCGCGATGTTCGCTTAATTACGACGGAATGCGCATAAGCGCGAAAAACGATCCAAATTGCGCGACGAATGGATTTTTCTTATGCCAAACACTAAAATAAAATATTTTAGTGCTTACATAAATTTTTGGATGTCCGGATGTATTCAGAACGTAAGTTATGCGAGAAAGTGCAAACTTGTGCACTTTTTGACGCTTTTAGTCCCTGAATGACCCAAAAGTTTATTTTAGCACACCGAACCCCTCAAAGCCTATTTCTAAGATATGTAAAGGATATTTATGGTATGTTTAACTTATTTCCATGTTCCGGAATGTCTGTTACAGTTCAAATTGGCCTACTTTCGCAGTTTGTCAACTTTAGTCCTTGTAAGCGATTTAACTTGATTTTGCCATACCAAAGCCTTCGAAACTTATTTCTAAGTTATGTAAAGGTTATTTAAGGTATGTTAAGCCTATTTCACTATTCCGGAGTGTTCGTTGCATTAAACTGGTTATATTTACGCATCAGTGCGCGTATAACCTTCCAGAAAGTGATTTAAAGCTTGAAATCGAACAAAAATTGATATGTGCAAAAGATACACATATTTATACAGATCCCAAGTATGAAATACAATATTTCATTGGCTTGGTATTTGTTTGATGGTCGCAGTGACCCAGGTGTCACAGTCTCCCCTACTTTAGGAAATTTCGTCCCGAAATTTATTCGTAGGAGTCTATCTGTGACTTTGTGTCAAATAACCACCAGAGATATGCAAGGCATAATCCTGTCATTTCCTTAACGGACATTCTTCAAAAATGAAAATGAACGGACGGAGTCATTTTCCTCAACGAGTATTCTTCAGGGGCGGAAATGAAGGAATAAACAAACGGGTATTCATTTCCTCAACGGACAATCTTCAGAAAAGAAAATGAACAAACGGAGTCATTTTCAACGGTTGCTTCATCAGAAATGGAAATGAAAAAGGATAATCAAACGGATATTCATTTCCTCAACGGACAATCTTCAGAAACGAAAATGAACAAACGGAGTCATTTTCAACGGTTGCTTCATCAGAAATGGAAATGAAAAAAGGATAATCAAACGGATATTCATTTCCTCAACGGACAATCTTCAGAAACGAAAATGAACAAACGGAGTCATTTTCAACGGGTGCTTCCTCAGAAACGGAAATGAATAGAGTTAACTCTAGGCACATGACAAAAGTTGTTGTGGTTTCTGTGCACTAAATTCCATAATTATGTATGCATCCATAATTACGTAATTCCTTGCACAGTCCGCACAGTTTGTCTTGTAATGTTTAGGGGAAGAAAATCAAACCTGTGATGAGGGTGAATAGACTACCATGGGGTCCTTTTAATTAGATCGACATATGATCTTTTTAATTAGGCCACCAAGGAGTCCTTTCAGCTATATCATCACATGATGTTCCTAACCAGATTTTTGGATCAATCTGTTTAGCTAGACCACTCCAGGGGTCTAATTATGGAGTAGTACTTTATAATCCAAGGGACTTAACTACAACGTAGAAGTCCATTAAGGATTTTAGATAGTACCTTTGGGTATCCTACTATGAATCCCTTATACGAATGATATGGAAGATTCTACGAGGATTTGGATAACAAAAACTTGGATTACACCAAAAACATAAAAGGGAACACATAAGCACATAATCACATAGTTATTTAACTTGGTTATTAATTTGTTATTAACTTGTTAGTGATTGAATATGGATATTCAAGGTACACCAGGAAACCAGTCGCTGGACTTCAATGTCCTCTGGGATCTATCTGAAAAGATAGGATGATCTCCCAAAATTCGATTTTGTTTTCAAAGAAACGTAATATTCGAATTAAGGAACACAACAATTTTAGGATTTATGGAAATATCCTTAGGTACCCTTATTAAGGATTTATAGTGGTACTTTGGGTATTCGTCCAGTGTTGTAACTTGCGCCTTGTACTTCGTTTCCTTAGAAGAAACGGGTACTTAGGAATTTCGTGGAAAACGCAAGAGATCATAAGATGGAAAAATTTTGGGGGTAGTTTGCTTTTCAAGGAATACGATTCCTTGCTTGTCAGTATTATAGGGGATATGTTCTTTATACATACAACCACATAAATACATTGCAATGTAAATAAAAGGTTTATTTTTAAACAATGATAACAACTGTTTCATGGACCTTGACAACAAAAGAAAATAATACATAAGACGTGATTATTTCTAAACGATGTTGTCTTCTGGTCGGTCAGATGCTCATCCCTATGCTGGATTTGCATTAGCAAGCTTTGGGAAATTTCTTCGGAAATGACCTATCTCGCCACAGTTGAAACAAGAACCTGGTAGAAAATGACCTTGAGCGGGATTGTTGCCAGCTTGGTTTGGTGCCGCTGGGCAGACTCTTGATGTATGGCCTATAAGTCCACAAGTTTGGCATTTGCGGCACTTTACATTGGCATGATGATGGAGGCTACATTGGTTGCACAAGGGTGCAGTTCCATTGTATGGCTTCCTAGCAGGGGGTTGAGCTGGTTGGTTGGGGACGGCTTGATCATTGTGAGTAACCATGGCGAAGTTCTGAGAAGCCTTTCGCTTCTTTGACTTCTTAGGGGATCCAGTCTGTTCATCCATGGTCTTTGATTCCTCAGTTGGTTTCTTGTCACTTTTTCGAAAAAGTTTACCTTTCCTGATTTGAGATTCAGTCAAGGTTGCAGATAGCTCAATGGCCTGTCTAACTGTAGTGGGTTTACTACCAGTAACAATGTCCTGAAATGAGTTAGGGAGACCATCAATTTATTTCTCGATCGCCTTATCCAAAGGCGTAACCATGGTAGGACACAACAGGCTCAGCTCCTCATATCGATCAGTGTATGCTCGATGTTCACCGCTGTCTTGCTTAAGATCGTCGAATTCCCTTTCCAAGGCCCTGATCTCGTGATGAGGACAGAATTCCTTCATCATCAGAGCTCGAAGCTCTTGCCACGTTTGAGCCAGTGCCACATCGGCACCCCTATCTCTCATCACACCATTCCACCATGTCAAAGCTCGTTTCTCAAAGACACTAGATGCGAATTCTACCTTTCGCTCAATTGGACATTGAACATGCCTGAAGGTGCTCTCTAGACTCTCGAACCATTGCAGAAGTGCAGTCGCTCCTTGAGACCCAGAAAACTTTGATGGCTTAGCCGAGTTGAACGTCTTGAAGTTGCAGGGGGCATTATTGTTGTTGAGGGCTTGGTTACATTGAGCAACGATGTTCGGGATTGCAGCAGTCATTTGCTGTGTAATGACAGCTGCCAGCTCTTCAATAGATACCTGATTTTCACGTCGCGGAGGCATTCTAAAAGGGGAAACAAGAGAGAAAAACAAATGAAATGGCATTGGGTAAGAATAGGATGTTACAATTACCGACCAAAATCATGGGTGATGGTCATTTGTTTGAACCACGAAGCAAACAAACGACACACAAAGGCTGAATCAAAGAAATTACATCCTTATAATGTATCGCGAAGACATGCTCGCCTATAAGTGGACACTCACCCCAAGAGTTCCCAGGTAAGAATAACTGGTCCGATTATGTGGATTTGTACGAACACTCTAGCCTTAGACAGAAAACTCAGGGTACAGGCATTCACTCTTCCAGTTTGCACGTGTTCACACTATTTAGGACCAAAAACTTTGACGAGGGTTTGACATTTTAGAGGGGTTCAAAACCTTACAACTGAGGGTTCAAAACCTTGTAATCAATCATCCTAGAACAGATGATTAGTTTTCAAAGCGGTTTTGAAATTTATGTTCTTGTTGTGGTCGTCGCCTAAGGATAGGTGACGGTATTGTTTTATGACTAAACGCAAGTAAACTCGCGTTAGGGTCCTAGGAAGGTTATAGACTAGGTCAAAGTATTACTAATAACCTAATTCCCTATAACCATTGGCTCTGATACCAACTTTTCTGTCACACCCCGACCACGTGTGACAACGAAACGTGGCGGAAACGTCGGGGAGTGTTGTAACATAATTAATTGTTTCAAATCCATGGAAATTAAAGTTTCGTTTTATTATTCAAACAAGAGGGTTACATTATTTTAAACAAGAAACAAAGAGTACATAACAAAAATTAACTAGTTCTTGTCTCGTTTTAAGTCACTAAGGCACAGGTCCGCCTAAGTATGTCTCGATAAGTCCTATGCATCAACTCCTGAAAACACATGTGAAAATAGGTACGTCAGCATAAAAATGCCTGTGAGATACATAGGTTTTGTGAAAATATGATTCATGACTTGTAAGTTCAAGAAAATGTTTAATAAAGTTTAGTCATGAACCTTGTAAATTGATTTGTTTTGTAAATCATTTGAAAAACAATAAGTTCAGATGATATGTATAAATAAGAGAATAATGTATGGTTAAATGAATAACCATGTAAAATGAGTTTGTATAAGATAAGTTGTTTGTAAAACAATGTCTTGTGAAAAGTATGTTATTTGTATAAAATGTTATATGTCTCAAATTGAAATGATTCAAATAATGCTACGATATGTAATACCATACAAATACTTATATATAGGAAGTACCAGCGGCGTATCCACCATGTATGTATCATATTACACACGCCTCGTTACTTAAATCACTTACTCAAACCAAACCACCAAGATGTAATGTTTAACAATTGTAGAAATGTTTATGTGTGGTCAATTATGGTTCTCACGGTTCAACAGTTACAACCGGTTCATATAATCGAATGGTTACAACGGTTCACATAGTCAAATAGTTACAACGGTTCACATAGTCAAATAGTTACAACGGTTCAAAATGTAATATAATGTGTTCATATGCTGGATGAGCATATGCAACAAGATGTAATGTAAAACAATGTACGAAGTATGCACACAATGGACATACATAGCATGAAATGTAATGTAAAACAATGTACTAAGTATGCACACAATGGACATATATAGCATGAAATGTGATGTAAAACAATGTACTAAGTATGCACACAATGGACATACATAGCATGAAATGTATTGAAATCATGTACTATAAATGTACTAATGAACATAGCGAGTATATGATGTGAAAACATGGAAAGTATGAAAGTAACAAGTAGGCACATGTGTTTCACCCCAAAACAGTTTGAAAACGGTAAAAGAGGGGTCTATGTACTCACTTGAGATTGCTTAGTAGTCCTTGAGAAACAACCAAACAATGCTAGAGATCACGGATATCAAACGGCACCTAATATAGGTAACTACATTAATAAACCGGACCTAAATCGGAAGATTGGGTAGAATGAGGGCTCGTAAACCAAATGAGTATGAGAAATCATGTAATATGGTTTAACAAAGCCTACATACTAAAATGAAACCTAACATAAGTGCTTACGACCCATTACGACCCGTTTAGGTAGCTTATGCTCCTTTAACGCGTCGTTCGCGTGAAACGTGTTCGGATTGCCTAACTAGTCCTATGATAAGTAAAATATGCCTTAACATGTCTAATATTGTTACCAAATCAGTTTAGATATCAAAAGTTATGTTACATATGCTTAAAATGAATTTTGGCGTAAAAAGGGCATTTTGGTAAATTACCTAAGGCATATAAACTACCTATCATACAACTAACTAAACGTCGTGACCATAAGGTATAACCCCGGAAGGTTATTCCCTATACAACTATGGTCACCTAATGTGTTTGGTCGGATCCTAATGATCGACCAAACGGGTCGGGTTCGAAAGTATAAGCGATTGTTTAGATCGCTTACCTTACGACCCTACATAAGCACGAAACTAAAAGTGACGAGCTAAGCATGTTGAAACATGCTTAACTAAGTTTAGAAAACAGGTTTGGTATCAAAACAAATGGTTTTGATACCTAAGAGTATTTTGGTTACAAAATACGCAATAACATGCATTTTGGCCGAAACTACGACTCGTCACTGAGTCTAGATAACGTGGTAATCAGTAGGTATAGTCACTAGGGACTATAACCATCGTGATTACACGCACGTTATGAAGTTCAAATGAACTTCGCATTGACCATAAACTGGTCAATGCAGAAAGTCAAACAAAGTTTGACTTTAACGCTAAAACAATAAAAGAACGAAGGAACACTTACAAAGGGTCCCCGAAAGCTTTGATTTCCAAATATTTCTCAGGTATGAAGTGATAAAACACCCCAACTTAGAGAAAAATTAGATTTCAAGTGGGTTTTTGCAAGTGAATCAAAGGGGTATTTACAGGATTTGGACCACCGTTAGGATCGTTCCTCGAATACCGTGCTTTGATCTTGTCACTACACTTGTTGGTAAGCTCATGTGCAACATATTGGCCCCGCATAAGCAGGAAACAACACTTAGAATTGAGGTGGGAGTGCTTAACAGCTGTTAAATTCAGTTAATCTGGTCTGGGAGGCTGACGAGGGCCGCATAAGGAGACACCAAGGTCTCACGCGGGCCTCCTGGCCCTTCAGATCAGAAACAAGTTTGCCATTTTGACAATTTTGGTCCCTGTTGGTGTTTAAGCCCATTTCCGGCACTTCTAAGGCCCGTCAAGCCAACTTTAAGGCTCTAAAATGATGCCTAAACATTGTGGACCTGAACCATGCTCAAAAATATGCCGGATGTTGGTTCGTTTGGTCGTACGATCGCGATGTTCGCTTAATTACGACGGAATGCGCATAAGCGCGAAAAACGATCCAAATTGCGCGACGAATGAATTTTTCTTATGCCAAACACTAAAATAAAATATTTTAGTGCTTACATAAATTTTTGGATGTCCGGATGTATCAGAACGTAAGTTATGCGTGAAAGTGCAAACTTGTGCACTTTTTGATGCTTTTAGTCCCTGAATGACCCAAAAGTTTATTTTAGCACACCGAACCCCGCAAAGCCTATTTCTAAGCTATGTAAAGGATATTTATGGTATGTTTAACTTATGGACATGTTCCAGAATGTCTGTTACATTTCAAATTGGCATACTTTCGCAGTTTGTCAACTTTAGTCCCTATAAGCGATTTAACTTGATTTTGCCATACCAAAGCCTTCGAAACTTATTTCTAAGTTATGTAAAGGTTATTTAAGGTATGTTAAGCCTATTTCACTATTCTGGAGTGTTCGTTGCATTAAACTGGTTATATTTACGCATCAGTGCGCGTATAACCTTCCAGAAAGTGATTTAAAGCTTGAAATCGAACAAAAATTGATATGTGCAAAAGATACACATATTTATACAGATCCCAAGTATGAAATACAATATTTCATTGGCTTGGTATTTGTTTGATGGTCGCAGTGACCCAGGTGTCATAGGTATAACACTTAAGGCCATTAATCCTCGTTGTAGGACCGAGGGACATGAGTGATAGATCTATTTGGGTGTAGCGAGCCCACACCCATGTGGACCAGGGTGGCCCATGAGGTGACTATGTCTTATTCCCGGAGACAAATTTGCTAGGTTTGAGTTTTCCTGCATCACTTCACACAAACCAATGACCTTTCAAACCATTGGTGATCTGTTTTCCTTGTTACTTTCATACCAGGAGTTTACAAACATACATTCATACTTTCAATGATTACAAAGGTTTATTCGTGCACACAAACACACACATGAACTCGCTCAACTTTTGTTAATGTTTTCAAAATACATGTATTTCAGGGAATTAGATGTGGATCTGGCGGGCGTTCGGAAGTTCCAAGTGTGGTTTAAGAATAAAAGATGTCATCCATGGTCTTAAAGTTTGGTCAGTGTATCTTATCCTGGACGAGACACGTCTTCCAAAACCTGGTTTTATTTAATGTCTTTTGTCGAGTCTTTGTGAACTCTTAAACAAGTTGCATGGTTTGTACTCGAATTTGAATTCTATGTTTTAAATGTGACAACCGTCATAAATCCAGGTATTCGTACAATTAATTTATATTGATTAGTGCTTAATGACTGTGCTGAATTACAACTGATGACTTAAACTGCTTTCTGATTTCTGTAACATACATACATGTGCATCACATATTACATACTGTCACATCATTTCACATACAAACACTTAGTGACATAAACGATGCACAAAGCACAGCTAGCACAGTTAGCGGATAACTCAGAAAATGCTGACGATGTTCAGTACATAGACATACAGTGTTTTGAGACCCTGTAAGGGCCAGAGACAAGGTATTACACTAGTATGGTGTGTAGGGAAGTAAGGACCATAAAACTGCGTCACTAGGTGATAGTTTAAGTGCCGGAAAGTGCCTAAAACCCACATAAAGTGAAGAATTCTGCATATTTCAGCAAAATTCAGCTTTTTAACAAGCTAGAAATGTGCAAAAATATGGCGAAATGGTCCTGTATGCTTTCCTAAGTGTCGGGAATTAAAAGTGTCACAAAAGGGTACTTAAAGAACACTAAACGGAATAACTTGACACTTTAACGAACCGGTATCTAACCGAACAACCGAACATTACCCGAAACACCAAAATATTACTAGAAGCATTGTTTTATTATTTTTGAGCTAGTTATGATCCTCAAACACCCTAACACACTATATAATGCATCATATACATAAACACTAGACTTTACACTTAACCTCCAACTAATTAACATAATTTACCATTTAAACTTATATTTACCCCCCCCCCCCCTTCACACTTACGGTCACAAGAAGTGACCCCACCCTCAATATTTGCATAATCTTCCTAAATCTCTTGCTTGATCTTTCTTGGATATGATTGGATCTTGTATGTACTATTAGAGACACTTAAACCCATGGACAATAGCATTAGTGGTTTATAAAATGGACCTAGAGCATCTTCATCTTCACAACACCACCACAACTCTCTCCTCCCTCCCTTCTACCTCTCGGCAGACCCCCACACTCACACCACCACCATTTTCATCTACCATTCAAGCATTCCAATATCATTCCAAGGTATTAGAAGGTGTTTTATGAAGCTTGGTCCTTGTAGAACTTGAAGGACCTCCATCAATTGCTTTTATCCACTCCATTTTCATCTTGTGTTCTTCCCTAGCTTAGAGCTAGTTGTAAGACTCTCTTAACCCTTTGATACTTCTAATTTTGTTGGTTAAAAGATGATATACATTGATTATCTTGATGAACATTAAAAGACATAATCAAGAATCATAAACAAAAGCTTAACATATGATGATATCTTGATGAAATAAAGTTGTTTAGTGTATGTATAATACTTGCTTATTGTTTTCTTGAGAATATGATGTTGATCATCATATGGAGCTTGCTAGATTGTGATTAAACACATGATCTAGCAAGTGAGAGGATGATTATGTGACAACATAAGATAATCATCTTCTTGTGTAGACATGAACTTGATGAATAAAATGATTTCTTGTAAAACAATAATCAAAGTAATCTAGTAATCTTATGAATCTAAGATTCATGAATGATTTTCCAAGAAAACTAAGTTTAAAATACGATTTTTAGTAGAACTTGATTCTTACTTAAAACTACACTATTTTTGGGTGATGAAACAAGTGTAGAGATACTAGAGAAACAAGAAGATGTTATAAATAAACATTTTTTTTTTTTGTAAAATATGTTTACAAGATGTAAACACCTAATCCTTTCAAGAATGAGATTTTAAAAAGAAGTAAACACACTTTAGAGGGTAACTAAACCTACTAAACACTTTATCAAGTTACTACAAGTTTTTGTGAAAAGATCAAGTTCATATTGTTATGTAAAATGTATAGTTTTTGCACTTGGTAAGTGTAAGTTATTTAGGGATTGATTGTTGATTTTTGTGATGATTTTTGAAAAGAAAATGATATGCTATATAGCATGGACACCTCCATTTTCAAAGGAAACTATGGCAAAATTTTCTAAAAATATAAACACATAAAGAAATATTTTCTAACAAATATTTACTAGTGTATTTTAACTATGATTTTCAATATAAACTTTGCCATAATTTTTATAACAAAAAAATACAAATATTGGAGGTTGGTTTTATAAATAAAAATGGGTAAATATATATATTTAGAATATATATATATATATACATACATATATATAAAAAAAACCTACCCCCCCTCCCCAAGCTAAATGCTAAAAACTAAAACCCCCCAAAAAACCTAAAAAAAAAAACCTAACCCCCCCCCCCCAAAAAAAAACCTAAACCCCCCCTCCCCCACCCCCCCCCCCCCCCCCAGCTAAAATGCTAAAAACTAAACCTCCAAAAAACCTAAAAAAATAAAAAAAAAAATCTAAATTTTTTTTTTTAATATTTTTATGCTCAAATCGCTACTTTTATTGGCCAAATTTTTTTTTTTTTTAATTTTAATTTTTTTTTGCTTCGAAAAGTAGCGAGTTTTATATAAAAAATATTAAAAAAAAAATTTGTGTGATTTTTAGGCATTTTTTGTTGTGTTTACATTGGTTCTCGCGATTCTCGCAATAAGAGGTGGTTCTCACATGATCTTCTCCCTATATATATATATATATATATATATTAAAACACTTGTGTGAATATTTGTATACTTTGTGAAATAGTTATATTATTTAAGGGTAAAATAATATAACTTAACATAATACCAAGAACTTACATATCCAAAATAATACCGAATATTACAAGGAATAAAATATAAGTTACACACTTAATGTTGTGAAACTGAACGCAAAAACGTAACTTACAAAATATTCCGGAAAATCCTCTTACAAATATACTTTTGGTAAAAATTATTTTGAAAACAAAAGAAGTGAAAATATGATTTTTGTACATATTACCAAATTATATCATATTTTCGACAAAAATAAAATATATTATTTTTGGGAGTAAAAACATATTTTCTTAGTGTATTTAGAAGATATATGATTTTTGGAAAAGATATATATTTTCTGGGAAACACATTCTTTTTAGACAAAATAAGTTAAATATATTTTCTAAAGTGAGACTTGAAAATATATTATATTGAGACTACAAATACAGGAATATGAAAATACATGTATGAAATACCCCCATCCTTGGGAATGAAATACTTGAGAAGTACTAATACAGAAAAATTGCTTAAACAATTATTCCAAAACCAAATATAATTTAAGTTGAAATATTAATTATTTTGACAAATAATTATAACTTGGAATAGCATTAGAAATGTAACTCCAAAACATTAATACCAAGCAAAGGCACGACCCGTCCGCCTAATAGACACTAGTACATTGTAGGTAGTCGTGTTTGCTGATGAGATTCGAGTTACTATACTGAAGACGCAATACTGTGAGTTCATGTCCCCCTTTTCTTTTAACTGTTTTCAGTTTTATACTTCGGGGGTGAAATACATGTTACGATTATTACAAACGTTTTATACATGGTATGGTTAGCTAAGGAGGGTTACTGCTAGATCATGTGAAGGGTGGGTATAACACTTAAGGCCATTAATCCTCGTCGTAGGACCGAGGGACATGAGTGATAGATCTATTTGGGTGTAGCGAGCCCACACCCATGGGGACCAGGGTGGCCCATAGTGGTGACTATGTCTTCCAGCCGGAGGCCCGGTACAAATTTGCTAGGTTTGAGTTTTCCTGCACCATTTCACACATATCAATGGCCTTGCAAACCATTGGTGATCTCTTTTTCCTTATTGCTACATACCAGGGACATACATACATACAGACATACTTTAAAGGTTTATTCATACACACACACATGAACTCGCTCAACTTTTGTTGATGTTTTTAAACTACATGTATTTCAAGGAACTAAGTGGATCTGGCAGGTGTATGCATGTGTTTCAAGCTGCGTTATAAATAAAAGATGTCATCCGAGGTCGTTGGGTTTAGGAGATGTATCTTACTCCTGGACGAGATACATGTTTCTAAACTCGGGTTTGTTTATGGCCTTTTGTTGAGTCTTGGTGAACTCCTTAAAACATGTTATGGTTTGTAATTTGAATTTGGTGTCAACGTTTCAGACAATTATGTTGTGGTATTTTCTAAACTTAATATATGGATGAACATCTTATGGTTTTATCATTTAGCACTGTTATGATTGAATGCTATGGTATTAAGAGGTCACACCAATAACCACGCTTCCGCAAAAGTCAGGGTGTGGCAACTTGGTATCAGAGCTTCGATCATAGCGAACTAGGATTCTTTCTCGAGTCTAGACTACGATCATTATGGCTCTCACAAAAATGTTTTTACAACATGTTTTCATTGCATACACAAAATGTCCAGATCCAGGAAACAAATATTTTTACAAATAAAAGACACAAAATACATTTCAAAGAATTCGTTTATATTTCAGTCTGAGAGATTGGGGAGTTAGTCTGAGAGACTAGCTGGGTAGTGCAGTCTGAGAGACTGGGGAGTTAGTCTAAGAGACTAGCTGGGTAATTCAGTCTGAGAGACTGGGGAGTTGGTCTGAGAGACTAACTGGGTAGTTCAGTCTGAGAGACTAGGTAGTCTGAGAGACTAGTTGGGGCAGTCTGAGAGACTGTGAGGTTTAGCCTGAGAGGCTGGGTAGTTCCGTTTGGGAAACTGGGAGGTTTATTCTGAGAGACTAAGTAGTTCATTCTGAGAGGCTGGGTGGGATAGTCTTGGGAAGGCTAGGATGCATACGTGCTTACATTGTTACTGCCTACATGCTTATTTGATGATTGTTGATATATGTGCATATGTGTGATTGTTTTGTTACAGACACCATGTCCTCTTTCGAGAGTGAAGTATCCGATACCATAGACCATATGGCCATAGTTTCAGACTACGAGATAGCCACGGACCCTGAGGTTTTCACCTCTGACACTACGAGTAGCGACGATGATGATTTCCAGTCGTTTGCTTTACCAGATTTTGGAGATGATATACCGCTAGCTGATGGTCTTCCTGGCGAGGATCAACTTCTTGTTCAGATCCCTGCTCCTTTTCCCCTTGCTGCATTTCCTCTTGAGGATCTGCCTCTTGACGTTATGTCTGACGATGATATCGATCTTTTTATTGAGGGTCCCCCAGAGGGTGCCCAGGATGATGGAGCCCCAGTCGACGATGTCATTGTTATTCCGCTTGTTGAGATTCCTATCATGGAGATTTCTTCTGACCATTCTGGTCCTGATTCGTTTGAGTCTGTGTCTTTTACTACTCTACACGCACTGGGATTACAATGATATCCCACTGATACTGATTCTGACACAGCTATGTCTGTCGCACCTGATATTCCACACGGTGTTGATCATGATTTTGAGTTTGATGATGAGTTGGATCATGTCTTTCCACACGACTTCGACCCTGAGCATGAGATTGAGTTGGTCCCCGATGATCAACCTTTTGAGGCACCTGTCGTTCCTGACGATCAGCACTTTGATATACCCGCTGATCTTGAGCTTGCTCCAGCTGACCCTGAGCCTTTGATTGCACCAGAGCCTATACCTGCTCATGATCCTCTACCTGAGCATGACCCTGGACTTGCTGATATACCAGTTGTTGCACCACAGTTACCTGACCCTATACCGGCAGCCATTGATCGTGCTCCTTTTGCTGACCATGTAGATCCCCGTTATGCATTCACCCATAATGGGTGGATAGAGGACGACGATGACCTGCCTCCTTTTGTTAGACCTGTCACTCCCCCACCTGCACCCACACATGCACCAGCTGATATCGCCCCATTTCACCCACATGTGTCTGACATTCACCGCATAGATCTACCGGCCACGTTCCTACAGGATATCCCTCATCCCCGTCCAGGGGAAGGTCCATCGAGTCACCAGCCCAGTCACATACCACCTGTGTCAGCAGCCTTTCCTTTCATGCCACCGTTTGCACCAGCTACACATACTGCACCTTTTTCTACTACACCATCGGGTGAGCCACTTATTTGGTTTCCGCCCAACACGATGCCTGTTTCTGATCCATACCATCCCTTCCACATTGGATACACGAGGGATGATTTGCTTTTGTCGCTGCAGCTCCAGCAGGAGATGCTATGTAGGAGAGTCATGGAGTTAGAGAGGATCTCGCGTCCTCCGCCTTGTCCTTGTTAGTCACCATTCGCGACACCACCTGCTCCTCTCCTGCCATACCCAGACTTTGATGTTCGTTTCCTTACTATGGAGCAGCAGGTTAGCTACCTGTTGCGTATTGTTCATGCCCTCGAGGAGGAGCTAGCGCGTCTGCGCAGTTTGATATTCGTTCCTCCACCTCCTCCTCCTCCACCATCAGCATAGCAGTTTTTGGTTTTATGCAGGTAACATACTTTTGGTGAGAGTGCAGCTATTGAGCCCAGATTGCACAGCTTTTTGAAGACCACATTTCTTTTGACTTTTGATTGTTGTAGCTTGATGGATATTTTGGACGAGGGTGATGTGACCCTTTGGTTCCTTTTTGGTTGTGATATGATACATTTGGTGAACTTGTAAAACTGTATTTGTGGTCATTTGATATATGAAAGCTCAATCGCAACATTCTCATTATATACGTTGTTGGATTACTTGTTTGTGTTATGACATGGGATGTTATGTGTTTACTTGTGTTGATGAATGTTATTACATACGCGTACTACCTACTTATATGCATAAGACCTGACCTATACAATCTTCTTATAGAAGATGCCTCCACGAAGAGAAACTCGATTGCCCACTACTGAGGCCGAGTTACAAGAACGAATTTCACGAGCGATAGCAGATTACGAGGCCTCACGCACTGAAACTAGCGGGGGTAACTCAAGGAACAACCCACCTCATGGTAATGTTTAAGTCGCTTGAGACACATTACGTTACCTTTGGATACTCCATGTGCGTTCGCTAATGCTTTATGTGAATGACGTTGCTTGCACAGGCTGTACCTATAAGCAGTTCTTAGACTGTAAACCGTTGAATTTCGACGGGACCAGGGTGCTGTGGCTTTTGTGAGATGGACGGAGAAAACCGATTCTGTGATAAGAATGAGCAAATGCGCACCAGAACATCAAGTCACCTACATCTCCGGATTGTTCTTAGATGGAGCGCTTTCATGGTGGAATCTCCAAGTCCAAACTCTGGGAGAGGCAGCAGCATACGCTTTGACTTGGAACGAGCTGAAGGAGCTCATGCGAAAGAAGTATTGCTCCAGGGCCGAAATTCAAAAATTGGAAACAGAGTTTTGGAACCTCAAGAGGGATGGCCCCAAAATTGCGGAGTAAGTGCAGAGATTTCACGATCTATTTCGCGTGGTACCGTACATGGTTAGTCCATAATTCAAACGCATCGGGCGGTTCATTTGGGGGTTGGCACCACAGTTTATGAGTATGGTAACAACATCAAAGCCTGCAACAATTACTGAGGCTATCGATCTGAGCGTGTCACTGACTGAAGAAGCTATCAGGTTAAACAAGTTTTCGATTTCTGACCAGAAAAAGAAGGAGACTCACGTGGAGCATCGGGTGAGAACAAGAGGAAGTTCTCAAACTTCAAGAAGGGCACCGGCAGTGTCAACAAGAAGAAAGAGTCGTACTTACCAGCTGAAGCCAAGACTAGGGTTGAAAACAGAGGAAAGGGTTACATGGGCGCTCTGCCCAAATGTGGTGTATGCCAGTACCATCATTCCGGCCAGTGCAGATTCAGGAAATGTGAGTCTTGTGGGAAGGTTGGCCATTCGAAAGAGACGTGCTGGGCTGGTACAGGTCGGGGTGGTCAGAGAGGTTATGGAAGTGGTAAGGGAAACCGCCCTCAAGGAGGAAATAGCGGTAACGGAAATCGTGGTAATGTTGGGAATCAAGCTGGTAGTGGAAACCGGGGAGCAAACAACAATCGAGGTGGTAACGGGAACGGTAATGGTCGTGGACCAGGTTGTTTTAATTATGGAGACGTGGGGCATTTCAAGAGGGAGTGCCCAAAGCTCAATCAAGCACATGGAAGGGTTTTCAACATCGGTGCGAGGGAAGCACGCCAAGATCCAAATGTGGTCACTGGTATGTTCCCTATCAACCAACGCTTTGCATCTGTATTATTTGATACAGGAGCCGATTATAGTTTTGTATCACTAGAATTTAAGAATATACTTGGATTGGTAGCTAGTAAGCTAGACATTCCGTATTCAATAGAACTAGCTAATGGAAAGCTAGTAGAAGCAAATGAAGTTATTAGGGGTTGCGTAATGGAGCCTAGGGAGCACGAGTTCACACTGGATCTGCTGCCAGTCGAGTTGGGAAGCTTCGACGTGGTAGTGGGGATGGATTGGTTGTCAAGCAACCGGGCAGAGATTGTATATCACGAGAAGGTCATTCGCATTCCGATGGCGAATGGAGAAACAGTTGTGGTACATGGAGAGAAGCACGATACACCCCTAAGGATCATCAGTTGTTTGAAGGCTCGAAAGTGTTTGCAGAAAGGATGTGTCGCCTTCTTGGCACACATTGTGGATAAATAAGCCGCTGAGCCAAAGCTAGAAGACATCCCAGTTGTGAAGGAATATCCTGAAGTCTTTCCCGAAGACTTGCCAGGATTGCCGCCGCAAAGGCAAGTCGAGTTCCACATTGAATTAGTTCCAGGCGTTGCGCCTGTAGCTAAGGCACCATATCGACTTGCGCCTTCAGAAATGCAAGAGCTGTCAACACAACTTCAAGAACTTTTAGACAAGGGATTTATCAGACCAAGCTTCTCGCCTTGGGGAGCTCCAGTTTTGTTCATTAAGAAGAAAGATGGTAGTTTCCACATGTGTATTGACTACCGAGAGCTTAACAAGTTGACTATCAAGAATAGATATCCTTTGCCAAGGATTGATGACCTGTTCGATCAACTATAAGGTTCGAGTTGTTACTCCAAGATCGATCTTCGATCAGGTTATCACCTGTTGAGAATTCAAGAGGAGAGTATTCCAAAGACAGCCTTCAGAACTCGATATGGACACTACGAGTTTCTGGTTATGCCGTTTGGTCTGACGAACGCACCAGCAGTTTTCATGGACTTGATGAATAGAGTTTGTAAGCCGTACCTCGATAAGTTTGTGATCGTGTTCATTGACGATATTCTGATTTACTCAAAAACGAAGGAAGAACATGAGCAACATCTAAGAGCCATCTTAGAGCTGCTTAAGAAAGAAAAGTTGTACGCGAAGTTCTCGAAGTGCGAATTTTGGTTGCGCTAGGTTCAGTTCCTTGGTCACGTGGTTAACGGAAATGGAATCCATGTGGATCCCACAGAGATCGAGGCAATCAAGAATTGGGAGACTCCAAAGACGCCAACCAAGATCCGTCAGTTCTTAGGTTTGGTTGGGTATTATCGCAGATTTATTGAGGATTCCTCGAAAATCGCTCAACCTTTGACCTCCCTCACTCAGAAAGAAAATAAGTATGAATGGGGAGACAAGCAAGAAGAAGCATTCCAGTTGTTGAAAAACAAGCTTTGCGATGCACCGATCTTATCCCTACCCGAAGGCACTGACGACTTCGTGGTATATTGCGATGCCTCGCGTCAAGGTTTAGGCTGCGTGCTGATGCAGCGACAGAAGGTTATAGCCTATGTTTCACGCCAGTTGAAGATCCATGAGAAGAATTACACCACGCATGAATTGGAGTTAGGCGCGGTGGTGTTTGCATTAAAGATCTGGCGACATTACTTGTATGGCACGCGATGCACAATCTTTACTGATCACAAGAGCTTACAGCACATATTCGATCAGAAAGAGCTTAATATGAGACAGATACGACGGGTAGAGCTATTAAATGATTATGATTGTGAGATCAAGTATCACCCAGGGAAGGCGAATGTGGTCGTCGATGCCTTGAGTTGGAAAGAAAGAATCAAGCCTATAAGGGTTCGAGCTTTGGAAATGATTGTTCAAACGGACCTCTCTTTGCGCATTTGTGCCACACAGAGAGAAGCTCTTAAGGAAGAGAAACTTGAGAATGAATATCTCCGTGGAATGGAGAAGCAGTTAGTACCCAATGATGAAGGAACGTTGTGCTTCATGAAACGAATTTGGGAACCTCTCTTCGGTGGTCTACGAGACGTTATTTTTATGAAGCTCACAAGTCACGGTACTCGATCCATCCAGGATCGGCTAAAATGTACTAAGATTTAAAGGATTTCTATTGGTGGCCAAGATTAAAAGGCGATGTTGCAACGTATGTTGGCAAATGTTTGACTTGTGCCAAAGTAAAGGCCGAATATCAGAAGCCTTCAGGTCTTCTGCAACAACCTAAAATACCCATGTGGAAATGGGAGCAGATTTCAATGGACTTTATAACGAAGTTGCCAAGGACACCCAGAGGTCACGATACGATTTGGGTAATCGTGGACCGTCTGACCAAATCTGCACACTTCTTGCCGATCAAGGAGAAATACAACACCAGCAAGCTTGCTGAGCTATACGTGAGAGAGATAGTTGCACGGCATGGAGTGCCTCTCTCAATTATCTCTGATAGAGATGGAAGGTTTGTATCAAGGATTTGGCAATCCTTCCAAGAAGCCTTTGGTTCTCAGTTGAATCTGAGTACTGCATTCCATCCGCAGACAGATGGCCAGAGTGAATGAACGATTCAAACGTTGGAAGACATGTTATGAGCTTGCGTGATGGATTTGGGTGGTAGTTGGGATACTCACTTACCCTTGGTAGAATTCTCATACAACAACAGTTACCATGCGAGTATCCAAGCTGCACCATTTGAAGCTCCCTATGGACGCAAGTGTCGATCACCGTTATGTTGGGCAGACGCGGGGGATAGACAGCTTGTTGGTCCTGAATTGGTTCAAGAGACGACAGACAAGATTATACAGATCCGAGAGCGCATCAAGGCGGCTTGTGATCGACAAAAGAGTTACGCGGACCAAAGAAGGAAACCTCTGGAGTTTGAGGTAGGAGATACGGTTTTGTTAAAGGTTTCACCCTGGAAGGGTGTGGCACGCTTTGGGAAGCATGGGAAGTTGAACCCGCGATACATTGGACCATTCAAAATCCTGGAAAGGATTGGTCTTGTAGCTTACAAGTTGGATTTACACGCAGAACTGAACGGAGTTCATGATACATTTCATGTATCTAATTTGAAAAAGAGTCCAACTCAAAAAACAGTTGTCATTCCTGCCGACGAAGTCCACATTGACGACACACTCCACTTTACTGAAGAACCTGTTGAGGTTACTGATTGGAAGGTTAACAAGACGCGACGGAGTAGTGTTAAACTCGTCAAAGTTCGTTGGAACGCGCGACACGGCCCAGAATTCACTTGGGAATGTGAGGATCGCATGAAGGCAAAATACCCAAATTTGTTCCCCAAGACCCCTGCAACTAGTAGCAGAACTTAAATTTCGGGACGAAATTTTCTTAACAGGGGGAGAATGTGACAACCGTCATAAATCCAGGTATCCGTACAATTAATTTATATTGATTAGTGCTTAATGATTGTGCTGAATTACAACTGATGACTTAAACTGCTTTATGATTTCTGTAACATACATACATGTGCATCACATATTACATACTGTCACATCATTTCACATACAAAAACTTAGTGACATAAACGATGCACAAAGCACAGCTAGCACAGTTAGCGGATAACTCAGAAAATGCTGACGATGTTCAGTACATAGACAGACAGTGTTTTGAGACCCTATAAGGGCCAGAGACAAGGTATTACACTAGTATGGTGTGTAGGGAAGTAAGGACCATAAAACTGCATCACTATGTGATAGTTTAAGTGCCAGAAAGTGCCTAAAACCCACATAAAGTGCAGAATTCTGCATATTTAAGCAAAATTCAGCTTTTTAACAAGCTAGTAATGTGCAAAAATATGGCGAAATGGTCATGTATGCTTTCCTAAGTGTCGGGAATTAAAAGTGTCACAAAAGGGTACTTAAAGAACACTAAACGAAATAACTTGACACTTTAATGAACCGGTATCTAACCGAACAACTGGACATTACCCGAAACACCAAAATATTACTAGAAGCATTGTTTTATTATTTTTGAGCTAGTTATGATCCCCAAACACCCTAACACACTATATAATGCATCATACACATAAACACTAGACTTTACACTTAACCTCCAACTAATTAACATAATTTACCATTTAAACTTACATTTACCCCCCCTCCCCCTTCACACTTACGGTCACAAGAAGTGACCCCAGCCTCAATATTTGCTTAATCTTCCTAAATCTCTTGCTAGATCTTTCTTGGATATGATTGGATCTTGTATGTACTATTAGAGACACTTAAACCCTTGGACAATAGCATTAGTGGTTTATAAAATGGACCTAGAGCATCTTCATCTTCACTCACACCACCACCATTTTCATCCACCATTCAAGCATTCCAATATCATTCCAAGGTGTTAGAAGGTGTTTTATGAAGCTTGGTGCTTGTAGAACTTGAAGGACCTCCATCAATTGCTTTTATCCACTCCATTTTCATCTTGTGTTCTTCCCTAGCTTAGAGCTAGTTGTAAGACTCTCTTAACCCTTTGATACTTCAAATTTTGTTGGTTAAAAGATGATATACATTGATTATCTTGATGAACATTAAAAGACATAATCAAGAATCATAAACAAAAGCTTAACATATGATGATATCTTGATGAAATAAAGTTGTTTAGTGTATGTATAATACTTGCTTATTGTTTTCTTGAGAATATGATGTTGATCATCATATGGAGCTTGCTAGATTGTGATTAAACTCATGATCTAGCAAGTGAGAGGATGATTATGTGACAACATAAGATAATCATCTTCTTGTGTAGACATGAACTTGATGAATAAAATGATTTCTTGTAAAACAATAATCAAAGTAATCTAGTAATCTTATGAATCTAAGATTCATGAATGATTTTCCAAGAAAACTAAGTTCAAAATACGATTTTTAGTAGAACTTGATTCTTACTTAAAACTACACTATTTTTGGGTGATGAAACAAGTGTAGAGATACTAGAGAAACAAGAAGATGTTATAAATAAACATTTTTTTTTGTAAAATATGTTTACAAGATGTAAACACCTAATCCTTTCAAGAATGATATTTTAAAAAGAAGTAAACACACTTTAGAGGGTAACTAAACCTACTAAACACTTTACCAAGTTACTACAAGTTTTTGTGAAAAGATCAAGTTCATATTGTTATGTAAAATGTATAGTTTTTGCACTTGGTAAGTGTAAGTTATTTAGGGATTGATTGTTGATTGTTGTGATGATTTTTGAAAAGAAAATGATATGCTATATAGCATGGACACCTCCATTTTCAAAGGAAACTATGGCAAATTTTTCTAAAAATATAAACACTTAAAGAAATATTTCCTAACAAATATTTACTAGTGTATTTTAACTATGGTTTTCAATATAAACTTTGCCATAATTTTTGTAACAAAAAAAATACAAATATTGGAGGTTGGTTTTATAAATAAAAATGGGTAAATATATATATTTAGAATATATATATATACATATTAAGACACTAGTGTGAGTATTTGTATACTTTGTGAAATAGTTATATTATTTAAGGGTAAAATAATATAACTTAACATAATACCAAGAACTTACAAATCCAAAATAATACCGAAGATTACAAGGAATAAAATATAAGTTACACACTTAATGTTGTGAAACCGAACGCAAAAACGTAACTTACAAAATATTCCAGAAAATCCTCTTACAAATATACTTTTGGTAAAAATTATTTTGAAAACGAAAGAAGTGAAAATATGATTTTTGTACATATTACCAAGTTATATCATATTTTCGACAAGAAGAAAATATATTATTTTTGGTAGTAAAAACATATTTTCTTAGTATATTTAGAAGATATATGATTTTTGGAAAATATATATATTTTCTGGGAAACACATTCTTTTTAGACAAAATAAGTTAAATATATTTTCTAAAGTGAGACTTGAAAATATATTATATTGAGACTACAAATACAGGAATACGAAAATACATGTATGAAATACCCCCATCCTTGGGAAGGAAATACTTGAGAAGTACTAATACAGAAATATTGCTTAAACAATTATTCCAAAACTAAATATAATTTAAGTTGAAATATTAATTATTTTGACAAATAATTATAACTTGGAATACCATTAGAAACGTAACTCCAAAACATTAATACTAAGCAAAGGCACGACCCGTCCGCCTAATAGACACTAGTACATTGTAGGTAGTCGTGTTTGCTGAGGAGATTCGAGTTACTATACTGAAGACGCAATACTGTGAGTTCATGTCCCCCTTTTCTTTTAACTGTTTTCAGTTTTATACTTCGGGGGTGAAATACATGTTACGATTATTACAAACGTTTTATACATGGTATGGTTAGCTAAGGAGGGTTACTGCTAGATCATGTGAAGGGTGGATATAACACTTAAGGCCATTAATCCTCGTCGTAGGACCGATGGACATTAGTGATAGATCTATTTGGGTGTAGCGAGCCCACACCCATGGGGACCAGGGTGGCCCATAGTGGTGACTATGTCTTCCAGCCGGAGGCCCGGTACAAATTTGCTAGGTTTGAGTTTTCCTGCACCATTTCGCACATATCAATGGCCTTGCAAACCATTGGTGATCTCTTTTTCCTTATTGCTACATACCAGGGACATACATACATACATACATACATACTTTAAAGGTTTATTCATACACACACACATGAATTCGCTCAACTTTTGTTGATGTTTTTAAACTACATGTATTTCAGGGAACTAAGTGGATCTGGCAGGTGTATGCATGTGTTTCAAGCTGCGTTATAAATAAAAGATGTCATCCGAGGTCGTTAGGTTTAGGAGATGTATCTTACTCCTGGATGAGATACATGTTTCTAAACTCGGGTTTGTTTATGGCCTTTTGTTGAGTCTTGGTGAACTCCTTAAAACATGTTATGGTTTGTAATTTGAATTTGGTGTCAACGTTTCAGACAATTATGTTGTGGTATTTTCTAAACTTAATATATGGATGAACATCTTATGGTTTTATCATTTTACACCGTTATGATTGAAAGCTATGGTATTAAGAAGTCACACCAATAACCACTCTTCCGCAAAAGTCAGGGTGTGACATTAAAACAATGATGTTGTTATGTTTTTAAAAACTTATTTAATGGATGAACATCTTCGGTTTTATCATATAGTTGTTGTTATGATTGAATGCAACGATATTAAGCGAGTCACACATAATCACGCTTCCGCAAAAGTCAGGGTGTGACATTTGTGACACATTTTGTAATTGTAACATGTGTGACATGTGCGGCTGTGTATATATTTTTTAGTATATTTTTGGCTCTTTTTACTCCCCAATTCAAGTTTTAAATTTGTAAAACACAATTTTCTACTATCACTCTATACACGCGTTAAGGCAAGTGCACCCATCACGGACGTAGTATAGTGGTGGCAAGATACCGAGGTCGTCCAATGACACAAGAGCTTTTAATACCGGCTTATCGTAAACGTCTAATCGAACCAAACTTTGAGAAAAGATTTTTAAACTAATAAAAAGATAAAAACAGAAAATAAATTAAAATTAAAAATAGATAGCCAAGAAAGAATAACTTGGACCCGACTTATCTTTCATGTACCCTTTTGATGATTTCCGCACTTTGGGCATTTTAAGAGATTATCTTAGTTATAGTAGTATGCCCCTCTTGTGAAGGCGACGTTACCTTCAACCTAGTGGTTTGAGTCAGCAAGGATACAATCTCACTACGTCGGAATATTGCAAGATAATTAAGTAAGTTATTAATCCAAAATGTGGTGGGCCCCTTCCAGGCAGCGGTCACCCTCAACCCGTTGGTCTGAGTCAACATGGATACAGTCCTCGCAGGGTTGGTTTTAAGTTTTAATAGTAGTATATAAATAAGGGGTTCAAGCGGTTTCTGACTCTCAGTCGGGCCAGTCATTCTCGGCCAATCCATGGAGTAGTACTAAACTTGAACTGATGTAATATTATTGTGTAATATGAGAGATGCATAATACTCTTTAAATGTTTAAATAAAATTTGAAACTTCCATTGTGAATCCTCTGGTTACTATGTGTTCTGTATATCCGACGTGTAACACTCCCTAGAGCTTATCCTAGAATGCGGGTGTTACATAAACCCACCCAATTCAATACCCTTAGACACCTACGTTTTTTTACCAAACGATAGCAAACACCATTCTCTATCATTCTTCACACTTATCATTTATCCATCATCATCAAATTTCATGATTTAAGCAAGAACATCTCACTAGGGCTTGGGACATCTTTTCTTGATATCTCTTTCAATCTCTGATCAAATCAGGTAATTCAAGGGTCTATTCTCATTAATTTTTCATGCTTTACATAACCCTAGTACTAATTTCTGTGTTAGGAGAGTCTATAAATCCGAATTTGATTCATGACGATTTTAGGATTCTTAAAATATAGCTTGGGGCTTTTGATCTTAGGATGTGTTTTGATGAAATTGAAAGTAGATTATTAGTTAGTACCATGTTGGAATAGGTTGTGTAATTTTTTTTTTGGGAAATTTTAGTCACAGAATGGAATTAGTTGTTATTTTGATCTTGATTTATTGTTTAAGAATTCATATAAAATACAAGAATTGCCAACATAAAATTTTAAAATATGTTTTTTCTGATTCTCTAGAAAATATATATAACTCAGAATTTTTATGATAAAATTTATTCCTTTTGACATACTCTCAAATAATAACAAGATTTATTTAATTATGTTTTTATAACTTAATAAATGGTCATTTTCATGGTTAACCATTTTACTATTTCTTTTTATACGATCATGGAATTTAATAGCTAAGTTAATGACAAAAATCAACTAGACTTAGCTTATACTTAAATAATTAACAATTTAATCAATTTTATAAGTATCATCCCAAGTTGATACATTTATATACTTTAGATAAACGTTACCAAAATTTAATTGTCAAATTTAAGTTATTACATATTTTTAGGTTACGCAAAAGCTCTCAAAGCATAGGGTTGATTTTGATAGATGGATCATGTTTTAGTATTGATTATTTAGTATAATTTGTTATTTTATATTAGGATAATCTTTTTCTTTCGGACATTTCACATCTTTGTACGGTCAAATCCAAGGAAATAAACGGAACACAACTCGTGAGTAACCTCTTCCAATTTCCCTTTTTAAATTAACAAGTTTTGGGGTACATCATGTTATACATGTTTTCAATTTATTCAACAAGCTAAGCTCAAGTGTTATTATGTAAATGCCTATATGTGTTTTTCCATCTTTTATATGCTATATGTTGTCAAGTCTATTGTATGCTATTGTGTCATGTGGATCCACGGCTGGCTAGGTTCCCCCGGCCATGGGTTATAGCCTAGTATCGCCAACGGTATTAGACTCGCTCTTCGGGACTTGAGACTAATGTACACTATTGTAATAAGTCTATTATTTTATTTTATTTTATTTCGTTACGTATGATTAAATGGTCATGTGTACTTGTTTGGTGTTTATGTGATTATTGCCTAAGTTAACAACTTAACATTATGAGACAATCACCATTCTAACCTTGTAATGCATGTTAACGTTATATATTTAAAAAAATATATATAAAAATGTTTTAAATAAAAGGAGGAAATTACTCACCGACATGTTTGTTGACCCAAAAATATATTTTCCTAACATGATGTAGGTAATCAGGGTTGATGATTTGAGTGAAGAGGTTACGTAGCATGAATGTTGTTAGAACAATTTCTGAATTTTATATGTTATGTGACATTTAAATTGGTCGTGCTTTAAATATTCTAACATTAAATAGTGTCATATGAGCTATGGGCAATCGGCCCGCCCCGTATCTATCCGTTACGGGTCGGGGTGTAAGACACGAGAGAGAAAGAGAGGGGGAGAGGGAGAGAGATATTCAGGATTCGCAACTCATCTAAACTAGTCAGAATCACCTACAACTCGTTTGAATTTTCGGAGTCGCTTGTAAGCAGTCTGAATCATCTTGAACATATGAATTGTTTTGCAACTCGTTTGAACTCAACGGATTCACTTGCAACTCATCTTAAACTGATCCACATTTTTTCAATATGTACAATCTAAGCAGCACACCGCATTGGGACCTCTCTAATATATATCCCTGTGTCATTCGACTTTCTAGATTTGCAAGTGGTTGTTAGATACATATAGTGATGGGGTTGTGTGGTTATGGTAGGAGATGGGTGGTCATCGCTTTTTGTGTCGGAACCTTTCCTGATATGAACTGGCTAGAGAACTTCGTTGTCATGGAGTGGTAGACATGTGTGTTTGTGGTGGTTTTAGTAGCAACGAGGGTGGGTGGGTCTTGTAGGTGAGAGAGAGAGAGAGAGAGAGGGGGGGGGGGGGGGGAATAAACAATCGAGAAAAGGAAATGATTATGTATTTTATTATTATAAAATGTGGGTCCACTGTTTTGAAAACTGGTTTAAACCAACAATACTGGTTGAATTAGCTACCGGAGACATCACCGACACGGTAGAGCCCGGTTCAACTAGGTTACCAGTTTACTTTTCGTAACGCCGAAAATCCAGTATTACCGGTGTATATATCGATGAACCACTTGATACAAATGTTCGATTTTGAGTTTTAACAAAGATGAATCGGTTTTGAAAGGCAACGTTACTTATTGTATATGTTACTTATCTTACGTAATTTTCGTATATTATGATCGTTGGTAACTACAACTTCTTATTTTATATTGTGAGAAACGAAAATAGTTATTCTCTTGTTGATGAGGATGTGGATATAGACTTTTATTTAAAAAAAACTTTGTTGGAAAATTGATATTTAATTATGGAATTATGTAGTTATGATTATTTTTTGTGTTAATGTTGTATTTTTAAGAAATCATAAGGAGTAAACTGCAATTTGTGTCCCTAAGGAAAGAGCCCGATGTCAACCCGAGTCCCCAAAATGAAAATTTTGCTTGTTGCGTCCCCAGTCATGTAAAAGCGCTACACTTTGAGTCCCTGAAGTCAACTCCGTCACTTTTTGTCACTCAAATGACTACATTACCCTTATATTCTATATGTTTGCGTCCCTATGATTTATAACCCATTATCCTTTGTGTCCCCGATCTTAAATTATTTTGTTTATTATTATTATTATTATTATTATTATTATTATATAAAATCAAATTATCATTATTGTCATCATCTTCAAATAACCTCACAACATACACCAGAATTCAAGATCTATACACTCGAATTCAAGATCCATTATTATTATACAAAATCAAATAACCTCAAATTTTGTAAATAGCATATAAAGAGCAGAGGACAATCACATGAAATTAGGATACAAAACAACCTTAATATTTCCCCATTTTCTCTCAGCATCCTCACCCGTGTGTACATTAGCCATTAAACTATCAAAACCCATATTCTTTTAATAAAAAACAAACCCCAATTCAAATCCGAATCCGTTAAAACCCTCAAATATCTCCAATTCCATGATAAATCAAAAAAAGCTTTGTGGGATTTGTGAAAATGGATGCATATTGTAAAGGGTTCTTTGAAGAAGTTGAAAAGGTTTCAAGATCTAGGGTAGCGGTTTGAATAATTGAACCGAGCTGAATCTGCGATTTACCTGCAACTTGATCATCAAACCTTCAATTTTCAGAGAGAGAGAGAGTGATGGAGATGAATCGAACCTTAAATTTTCATGATGATGATGTTGATGAAGTGATGATGATGAGGTTTTGTTCTTTGTGTGTTCTTGGTGAAACCTCAGTATATTGGAGAAGATTAAAGAAGGGAGATTGAGATGGTTCGGACATGTGAGGAGGAGGAAGACTACATCGATAGTTTGAGCAGTGGAAAACCTAAGTGTGGATCGGAGAAAGGGTAGAGGCATGCCTAAACTAACTTGGGATGAGCGGATTAGACATGTTTTTTTCGAGTTGTGCCTATCTTAGAACATGATCCAGGATAGGAGTTCATGGAGACGTAGGATTCAGGTTAAGGACTTCTAGGGTATAATGCAATAGGTAGTCGAACTTTGGTTAAGGGTGGAATTGGCATGTGACTGTCTTTTGATGAATATGTGTTTATGTTGTGTTATGCGGTTATAGACGTTTGTGTGTTATTCTCTCATTCTTTTTGTTATTTGCTAGCTTCCTGTCTCTATTGTACCCGCCTATTTACTTGTATGATGTCTTTTTGCTCGTATGCTTTCTTCTTTGAGCTGGTGGTCTTTCTAGAAGCAAACTCTATGTCCCTATGGATAGAGGTAAGATTTGCCTACATCTCACTCTCTCTGACCCTAACACTAGCGTTGCTATTGGTGGGATATACTGGGTATGATTGTTGTTGTTGTGTTCTTGGTGAAACATTTTGATGAAGATGGGTAGATCTGGGTTCTTTGTCCTTGTTTTTTTTTTTTTTTTTTTAAGATGATAATGTGAAAAGTTGCAAAGTTATTTAATTGATGATATGGAAAATAATTGAAGTTGTGGATACTTGAAGAACTTGAAAATAATTGAACATCCACATTTTGGAAGTTATTATTGAAATTGTTTTTACTTTTTAATTTTAATATGGTGAGATTACTAAAATGCCTCTTGACTTAACGGTCAAACTAAAGGATTCTTAACAGAGGGACTCAACATGTGGCAATTTTTTAAAGACAGGGACTTAGGCAGTGAAATTTTCATCTTGAGGACTCAAGTTGACAGCTGGTTCTTTCCTCAGTGACGTAAATTGCAGTTTACTTAATAATAAGGTTGACTAGTCATAGTAAAACTGCTCGGTACAACCGATTGAAACGTTTCTGAGCCTGATCTGGTAAAGTAAAAAAACTAGTTTTTAAAACATCGGATGACTCCCACAAATTAATTCTATTTGTGGTCGGAGACCAAATAGACAATTTTTTTTCAAACTTTTGGACTAAAGGTGTAATTCCTAACAAACTGGGACGATTTTCAAAATAGTAAACTATATGAACCTTCTATGTACTTATACTATCTTTTATTTTTAAGTTTTAAATCAACGTAATACTTTTATATTTTCATAGCCTATTATACATACGATTAACTCTTAAAGAGAAAGGTTGGTGACACATTCACTCTTAAGTATCAACCTTCAAATTTTTCACACGAGGCACGTTCACTAGCAACTCTCAAACTTTTGACAATATTCACGATTGATCCTTAAACTTTTCACATAAAAGACAATTAACCCTCATATTCAAATAAGTTACACATTCACTTATAACTTTTGATAATTAACAAACGCGATGTTACCACAGTAATGCGCAACACGGCTCAAAATTCTAGTTTAATAATAAAAAGAAAATAAAAAAAAACTACAATCATTATTAAACTTAAAATATATTTCATTTTCACAAAATTAGAACAAAACTAAAAAAATTTAGTGGTTTTGCGATTAAAAAAAGTGAGTAATTTTATAGAAAATGGTTAGTATTTTATGATTTTTTCCTTGAGATCAATTCAGATATTTTGGGTTTGCCTTTCAGTTTTTGTTTGACCGCCAAAATATTAGAATTAAAAAAAATAAAAAATTCAAAACCAACCGTTCAGATTGTTCCAAAAATTACGAACGGTCAAAGATCACAATCCGCGTCATTTATATCCAGCCAATCACATCAATACTCTGCAGCCTATTTATACACATTCACTTGTTACAACCCCACCCATCCCTTCTTTACATTCTCACACACATTTTCAAATCCCCCCTTTTTCACCTTCACTAATAGCAATGGCGCCTAAGGCCGCAGCCGGAAAGAAGCCAGTGGCAGAGAAAGCACCCGCAGAGAAGAAGCCCAAGGCTGAGAAAAAGCTTCCAAAGGAGTCGTCTGCATCAGCAACCGACAAAAAGAAGAAGCACAAGAAGTCGGTAGAGACGTACAAGATCTACATCTTCAAGGTTTTAAAGCAGGTTCACCCGGATATCGGGATCTCGAGCAAGGCAATGGGGATCATGAACTCCTTCATCAATGATATTTTCGAGAAGCTTGCTCAGGAAGCGTCGAAACTTGCAAGGTACAACAAGAAGAATACGTTGTCGTCGAGGGAGATTCAGACTGCTGTTAGACTTGTGCTTCCTGGGGAACTGGCGAAACATGCTGTTTCTGAGGGTACTAAGGCTGTTACCAAGTTTACTAGCGCTTAGAGGAGATTGGTTTGTTGGGGTTAGGTTTTGTTTGGTTTATGAAACTTGATTTTGGTAATTTGATGTAAATCCGCTGTGGTTTGATGAAAGGATTATGAAATTATGATGAAAAAAAATTGTGTTTTGATTAGGTGTTAGATGCGTTCATTTTTTATTTACAGTTTGTTACACCTAGTCAGGGGTGACTTCTGAGGTGAATTTGCTTTTATATGATATAATTTCAACTCTGCTCATAATGCAAGTTTACTAGTGGTGGCGAAGTTTGAGATTTTTGTTATGAGGTTGAAAATGTATGTACGAAAAATTTCTATAAAATAGGGGATTGGAAATGTATATACTAAAAAATTTCTATACGACCGGTCGGCTGCCCCACTATACTACGCCCATGTTTAAAACCAACAATCCTATGATTGTAGCTGAATTTAGGCAGGGTCGGCTCAAGGGTGAGTGAAATAAAGGAAGGAATCTAAAGCAATTTTTTTATACAAAGGGTCCAATTTTATTATCCCTTTTAGGCCTATTTTTTTTTGAATCAGCACTGAATTTAGGCTATACTGTGTTGCGATGTGTTAAAGGTAATAGCACAATCATTTGCAAGGAATAAGGGTGTAAGGGGCACTCACCTAAGAGGTGAGTCCCCTCTCTTACGCCCAACCAATCCTCTTGTGCCACGTCAACTCTCCTCTTAAACTCCCCTAACACCCCATTTTGATGGCGGCACTCCCCTCTTTAGGTGACTTGGTTTTTTTTTTTTTTTTTTTTTTTTTTATTTGTTGAAATTATGCATGTTTATAAAAAAATATTAATAAAAATTAAATAAAATTTAACAAAATAAAACTACAAAATAAAAATAACATTAAAACTAGAAAATACATTCAAACTAGAAAATAAAAATTACATTCAAACTAGAAAATAAAAATTACATTCAAACTAGAAAATAATAATTTTAGAAATCGATTGGCCACCCGTACTTGTTAGCGATGTCGCGTTTTCGGGCGAGGATGAACGGCAACATATTTGGCGGAGCATCGTCGTGCGGCTTGATGAATATTTCCATATCTCGATCGTAATTGTAGTTTTTCATCGTCTCGCGTTGTTCCGCTATGAGCTCGAGAGCCTGCGCCTCTCTTTTCCTCCTCAATTCAACCGCCTCCAATTCAATCGCGTTTTTCTTTTCTTTCATGGCGGTGTACTCTTTGAATTGTGCCACCAACTCGGCCGAGCTTCCCTCGGACGATGTCGCTTGACGCTTGTCTCGCCGTTGTGCTCTTTGTGGCGAGGGGTCTTCGTTCATATCGGGTATGGAAGGGTCCACCTCAACGGGCTTTCTTTTATGTCCCGAACCTTCCCCTTCCTCACCCAACAATGGGACTTGGGCCCATTTGTCGTGTTTTCGAAGGACCTCCCACGCCTCGACATGTTGAAAACCGTTCGGATATCTCTCTTTAAATTCTGTTAAAGCGACTTTCATCACGTCGAGATCCTTGACTCCGCTTCCTCGTGTGCGATCCTACATGTTAAAAAAATATAAACTTAGTAAAGAAAAATAAAAAATATACATGTTAAAAAAATATAAACTTAGTAAAGAAAAATAAAAAATATACAATGTTAAAAAATATAATTTTTACCGCTTGTTGGTATAGGCCGTTGAAAAAGTTTATTTTCGTTTGCATCGGGCCCCATTTAGACCGTACTTGATGCACGGTCCGGTTACTTCCACCGACGGTGGTGTTAAAATGATTTAAAATCTTACGCCAAAAACTATCGCGGTTTTGTTGATTGCCCTTCTTTTTGTCGGTAGAGCAATGTACATACGCCTTCGCCAACGCCTCTTCTTGGACCTTTGTCCATTTTTCGCTCGTCGTTTTTCCCTTTTTTTTCCCGAGCGTCATCTTCTTCGTTGCCCAAATCTGCATCCACATTATATTCATCGTCCTCGTCGCCCAAATTTTGAGTTTCGGGCACTACCTCATCGTCCCAAACAGGTAGAGGACGTTCAACATTTTCTTGGACCGATGGAACTTGTGGGGAACGAAAACCATATGGGTCGAAGGCGGGAGAGTGAGGAGGAGCATCCATTGATAACAAATTTTGAAAACCATAGCCGAAATTGGGTTGAAGGTTGGTTGCTTGGGTGTTGTAAAAGGAGGGGTGTGAAGGTTGTTGGAAAAAAAACGGGGGTTGTGGAGTATATCCGAAAGGGGGTTGTGATTGTGCACTTGCACCGCTCGAACCACCACGAGACGGTTGCTTGCCTCGTCCCTTAGTTTTTTTCTTGGCTTCGCGGGGTTGGTTCTCCATTGCTCGGTTTGAGAAGTGGGTGTGGTTTGCGAATATAAAAAATTTGTGAAGTGGGTGTGGTTTGAGAGTATAAAAAAATGAAATTTGTATAAAAAATGTGGTTTGATGAGAGTGTGGTTTGATGAGAGTATGAAGGTGTGGTTATTTATATTTGTAAAAAAAATGAATTTTTTTTTTTTTATAAAAATGACCGTTGTCAAACGGTCCTCTTTCGAAAATCGTGCCAAACCACGCGGTAACTCCACACCGCTCCCTATCACCGATTCGGGTCCCCGCTTTGATGGCGGCGGTGTTCCCGATCGGTGACTAGGGTCACCGCTGCCATCCCCCGCGAACGCCCCGTACACCCTAAGGGAGCATCATTTGCGAGTGAGAAGCAAAGTTTAATTATGCTGGTAAGAAAAATTAGGGACAATATTCTGCTTACACAGGAGCATAAACTAGATATCCCAAAAGGGTATGCATCTCATCAGTGCATGATAACTTGGATAATGTCTTTTATATCAACATATGTGCATTCTATTAATATACATGGGTAGTTAAATGGGTACTTTATGGAAGTCCTGAATTGAATGAAGGCCAAGAACATTTATGTGAATGGTGAATTTAAATATGATAGGATGTGTGATCGGATGAAGATATCTCGCTTATGTTGGACGGACGGATGAAAACAGGGTTAGGAATTGGAGATATCAGTCTATCATATGGGTGTAAGAATCCAATTGATCTCAAACGTTTGGCTAGTATTTACTATGCTGAATTACTGTTGCTGGTATACAATGATATTTTGGTTCTTATTGTGGATCTATTGTCAGAAACAGGTTGAATCGCTGAGCAATTGTTTTTGTTTGTATAACTGGCGTCAACTTCTGTAATTTGTTGTTACCACTTGTTAGATGAATGACGATATGCTAATGAATCTAAGAGTGCAGGTTATTTTGGATATAGATTGTGTCTGGAAGTGTCTTTGTTTAAGGAAGCTTAGTGCGACTGCTGATCAAATGGTTTTGTTGTGTTTGAATGGTACAAAAGTCAACAACTACTGGATTGTTACGACTGATATAATGTTTGTTATGTGTAATTGACTTAAAAGTCAACATGGACCAACATCTTGAAGCTTTCTATTCTATTGTCAATTGTCATAATATCTTTAAGAGTAAATTAGAAGTTTTCTCCTTTATACATCAAATTTCAGGCTTTATCCTTTAGCGCAAAAATTGACAAGCGGTGTCTTTTACCTTTCAAAATCTTGCACGGTTTGTCCTTTAGGCCAAATCCAGCTAGATTTTTTTGGTTAAATCTAGTCATGTGCAAAGCACATGAGGGTACTATTGTAATTTCACCATTCAAGGACTATTGTGTAAGATAAATTATATCAAGGGGCTATTATGTAAAAATAAAACAAAATAATTTAAAATATTATTTTATAACCATATATATATATAATGGAAGTATCTATAGAAAACCCTTATAATTTAGAAAACTTGGGAAACTCTAACCTCCCGAATTTAAAAAAAAAATAAAAATTTTTACACATGTTATATACATGTTTTAAGGGTTTTGGGCAAAAAAAAAAAAAAAAAAAAAAAAAAAAAACGCCGAGTAGACATTTAAAAAAAAACAAGTTTTGGTGTAACATATGTCAGATGAATGTAACATATTTTACACCAAAACTTGTTTATTTTTTTTTTAAAATATCTACTCGGCGCTTTTTTGATTTTTTTTGCCCAAAACCCTTAAAAACATGTATATAACATGTGTAAATTAAAAAAAAAAAAAACATCGGGACCTTTGAGTTTCCCGGGTTTTTCTAACCAAAAGTGGGTTTTCTATACATCCTTCCCCTATATATATATATATATATATATATATATAGGGTAAGGTTCATTTGAGAACCACCCTTATTGCGAGAACCGTGAGAACCAATGTGAATACAAAATAAAATCTAAAAAAAAATAAAAAAAGCACTCAATTTTTTTTTAATATTTTTTTAACAAAAATCGCTATATTTAGTTACAAAAAAAAAAAAATTTTTTTTTTTTCGAGTAACAGTTATCCATTCACATGTGCATATGTATCATTACTTCAACAAATTCCGTAATACGTTATCAGTAATAGACAATTGCACTTTAATTTACAATACCATGTGTAATACACTACTTTTTACATTACCAATATTCAAAATGCACATGTGCATCATTAGGTATAAATATAAGTATAACCATGATATGACATGTTTTGGTACAAAAAAAATGTGATTTTGAATGGAGAAGTAGGTCCATATACATGTTTTTTAGTTAGTTATATCTAGTGGTTGATGGTTTGACTATAGTTGTTACTTTATGATGTAATATGATGATTGGATGGTATAAATGGTGTTGATATACATGTAATAAAGTCAAAATATTGGTAATGATATTGTATTATGGATGGTAGGAGGTAATGATATTTTATTATGGATGGTACGAGGTAATGGTAGTGTATTATGGATGGTATGATATATGAAAGGTAAAGTGTATTCAAAGTAGTGTACCAAAACACCTTATTTCATGTTAATACATATAGATGCATATGTGCATTTCTAATATTGGTAATGTAGAAAGTAGTGTATTACATATGGTAGTGTAAATAAAAGTGCAATTGTCTAATATTTGTAATGAGTTACGAAATTTGTCAAAGAAATGATACATATGCACATGTGCATGTTTAAGTATTATGGATGGAATGACAGATGAAAGAGAAAGTGTGTTCAAAGTAGTGTACCAAAACACCTTATTTCATGCTGATACATATAGATACACATGTGCATTTCTAATCTTGTTAACGTAAAAAGTAGTGTATTACACGTGGTAGTGTAAATGAAAGTGCAATTGACTAATATTTGTATTGAATTACGGAATTTGACAAAGAAATGATACATATGCACATGTGCATGGATAACTGTTACTCGAATTTTTTTTTGATTTTTTTTATTAACAAAATATAGCGATTTTTCAAAAAAAAAAGTAAAAAAATAAAAAAATTTTTTGGGTGTTTTTTAGATTTTTTAGGAATTACTGTTTGTGTTCACACTGGTTCTCGTAATAAAGGGTGGTTCCTAAAGGATCATTGTCCTATATATATATATATATATATATAGGACAAGGATCCGTTAGGAACCACCCTTTATTGCGAGAACCGCGAGAACCAATGTGAACACAACAAAAAATACCTAAAAATAGCTAAAAAACACACAATTTTTTTAATATTTTTTATAAAAAAATTGCTACTTCTAGTAGCAAAAAAAAAAAAAAAAATTTTTTTTAGTTTTTTTTCGCTACTAAAAGTAACGATTTTAACTTAAAAAATATTAAAAAATAATTTTTTGTGTGTTTTTTTGATTTTTTTAGAATTTTTTAGGTTTTTTGGGAGTTTAGTTTTTAGCATTTTAGCTTGGGGGTGGGGGAGGGGCGGGGGGGGGGGGGGGTAGGTTTTTTTAGCATTTAGCTTGGAGGGTGGGTGGGGGGGGGGGGGGGGGCTAGGTTTTTTTTGGGGGGTGGGGGGGTTTATGTTTTTTTTTGGGGGGGGGGGGGTGGGGGTTAGGTTTTTTTAGCTATTTTAGGTTGTGTTGACATTGGTTCTCGCAGTTCTCACAATAAAGGTGGTTCTCGCATGAACCTTACCCTATATATATATATATTTCTGAAATTAGCAACCATCTATCACCACCATCCTCCACCTCCACCACCACCACCACCACTACCATCCTCATCATCTTATTTCTCATGCACGTTTTCGTAACATGAAACACAGACTCGTTCTTAACTTCCACCTCTCTAAATTACTAGATAAAGATTTCAAAAGCAATATCAAAATAGTGAAAATACATTAAACTTCCAGACTTTCTAAACCAACACCTACACTAATCAGGTATACATATTTAATTCAACTTTATAACTTGAATTATTCTCGTCAAAATTAAATTGTTTAAATCTGTATTATGAACCATCATCTCCAAATCAACTCACCAACCAAAAACCCCCAAAACTAATGATCCTCAAAACTCCCAAAAATTAAAATGAATCATCACTATAAATACAATCGGTAATTCCAACATCTTAAAATGAATCATCATCGGCACAAATTATTCAAGCCCAAATTCACAAAAGATTTTTTACCTTTAATCATAGCATCATCGGTCACCATCCACAAGCCACCAGCACTCCGGCCGCCACCACCTGCAACCGCCCCTAAAACTGTAAGGACCTGCCAAAATTCCCCAAAACGACCCGTAAGTGAAAACCCGGATCCCTGAAACCCTAACGTGCATGAAAACCAAGAAAACAAGATTTCTGGATTTCAGGCGGGCCGCGTTAACTATAAGGCAAGGTTACGCGGGCCGCGTGAAGACAACTGGTGACCGGATAAGCGAACAAGCCACGTGTCAGACACGTGGCGCACCAAGGTGTGACACGCTAGCCCTAGTTGTAGACTAGGTGGCCCTCGCGGGCCGCGTAAAAGTGTTGTGAGGGTTTACGCGGGCCGCGTAAAACCCTAATTTCAGCTATAAATTGACAGTTCATGGCCTATTCATTTGCACTCGAAAAACTTTTCAAAAGACGAAGTATATTGCTCAAATTAGAAATTTTACTTAGGGAAACGCTGCTACGAATACAGGGTATTAACTCGATCACTGCTACGATACAATGTCCGATCGATTGAAACCGATCCAATGGATGTTTAAGTGCTGCCCAAATCAGGGCTATACTTTGTCATTCGTCGTGAGGGTTTTGATTTCGTGAGCTTATCATAAATGTTGTATTAAGTTACTGACCTAATTTCGTGTGCATTGTTATTTAAACTAGGTTACACTGCTAAATCAGTAGGCTAAACTCTGCCCGTCTAAACTTGCAATGTGAGTCATTCTTTTTTTTTTTTATCAACTGTTTTACTCAACCTCAAATTATTCTCAAAAGTTATAATTACAGGGATTAAGTCGTGGTTATCTTGAATCACTGGCTAGTGGGGTATTGTGCACATTACTAATCTCTCACGGTTAGGTTCACCAACCTAACAGTGATAATCATCACTACTTGGGTGAAAGGACCCAATAGTGGTATGACCATCGTCACCAGGGTGTGACACGACACCAGATAAAAATAAGACAGTAGCCATTGTTATCGCTCTTATGCTGTAATTCATAGCTATGTGTCGTTTTATCAAATTTGAGTGACTCGCCAGTATTTCCCTGCTGATAAAATATTTTTAAAACATGTTTCAGGTGACCTACTGTGAATCAAGGAAAAGTGCTACGGAGCACTAATAAAGCTTGAAGTGGTGGCTCAGTTAAATAAATAAACATGTTTTGTAAAACAGGGAATTTCCTCGTGAAATTCCTTTATTGTAAATTACGGGGTTTGTCCCAAATTATGAAATAAAATAATTAGGCATTTTCAAGTTTTGAAAGATCCTGTTAAACTTCCGCTGTCAACACAAATAATAAATACCACGGGTTTCTGTCCAACGGCTCCTGAACCGAGTAAAACCGGGACGGGGGTCGTGACAGAAAATGGTGGTATCAGAGCCACTGATTTAAGCTAATTAAGTATTTAGAAATACTTAATTTTCTGATTGTTATTATGTGAATTTAAGTTGATAAATGAGATTTTAACTTAGAATTGTGTGTGTTTCTTCATATGTGCTAACAACATGAATGAGTTGTCTGAAGCTCTTCAGAATCTCACTATCTATTCTGCTAACATGGAAGTTTCCGGGGGTTTTTCTGGTTATTGGGCTGACACTGAGAAACCTATGGAATTCCAATCCCAGCCTTAGGAGAAACCGAAGCCGAAAAAGAGAAGAAGACTCGTAGGCTGGAGGCGTATGCGTAGGAAGAAACCAGCGGTACAGAAAGTTATAAAGACTGAGGATCCGAAGGATAAAGGAAAAGGAAAAGAGATCGGGGTAAGTTCCGAGCAAGCCCAGGAAATGCCACCGTGGGAGGAGCTGGACCGCAAATTGGCAAATAGCGACTTCATCGGACCTGCCCATGAAAACCTCTTCAATTACCCAGCTGAAGCACAACTTCCAGCCAATCTGGAACCTGCTATCCCAGATCCTATTGTCAACCCCCGACCATTACCAGGAGAGCTGGAAGAATGGTAGACCACTGACTGGAAATTTCAGAATCTCTTAAATAACCCTAACACCTTTTCCCCCAATTTGACCCTGAGCCTGCACTAAACCCACCTATGAGCACAGAAAACCTGGCCGAACTCCGCCACTATGGCGAGGAGCTGGTGGACACAGGAAATAGAATCTGGGAAGTTGGGGAGAGGATATCATGGAAATACGACTAGAGGGAACGTCGTTTCTAAAGTGCCAGCTGACGGGATCGTATGTGGTTGTATGGTTACATGTTTAATAATAATAAAATAATAATAAATATTAATAAAAATATAATCATGTAAAATAACTAAAAATAAAACTTTTGTAACATATCTGGTGTGTACAGATGCATACTAAGATATATAAAATATGAAAGTCGCAAAGTCAACAATTTTGGCTATATGTGTTGACGTGATTATGTGCGATTGTTTTATTGTGTTTGATTGTTAATTATTTTGTGCTAATAACTTATATATATTAATTATCAGATGGAACCCACCGTCAATGAACCAGTTAACAAAGTAAACCAATCTGAGCAAAACAATGAGGACCACTTTCTTAATAGACAAGATATAGAAAATATTGTTGCTCAAGGAATAGCCAATGCTATTCCAGCAATCTTTGCTGCTGCCCGAAATCCAGTTGAACCTCCACCCAGTAAATGTACTCGCGATGACAACTTTAGCGATAGTGTAAATGGAGGCGGTAACAATAATAATGATGATGTGATGCAAGCCCCATTTCTTAAGAAAATGAAAGCTGCAACACTTCGTTGCACTTACAAGGAATTTCTTTCCTGTAAACCAATTGAATTTGCAGGCAATGAAGGGGCAATTGCAGCACTGCATTGGTTAGAGAAAACCGAAGCAGTAATTAAAATAAGTAAATGTGTCGAGGAAGATAAGGTCATGTATGCGTCACATCTTTTTAAAGAAGAGGCGCTAGAATGGTGGAATACGGTACTACAAGCCAAGGGAAGCGATGTGGCCTATGCCATGAATTGGGAAGAATTTAAGAGCCTAGTGGAAAGGAAATTATGCCCCGAATATGAAAAGGAACAAATGGCGAATAAATTTCTGACCCACCGAATGGTGGATGTTGACTGTCGAGGGTATACTTCGAAATTCTTCGAATATACCAGAATTGTGCCCACTCTGGCTTCGCCAGAACCGGTACTTATTTCTCACTGATACGTAGACCCCGCACGATTGACGATGCGATGGAATTAGCGAGATTCGGGACATCGTCAAAGCCACGAGACCCCGCACGATTGACGATGCGATGGAATTAGCCAACACCTTGACCGACAGACTGATACGCACAAGAGAAGAAAATCGGAAGAAGGAAGTGGCCCAAAAGATTACCCAAGGATTCCGTGTGGGTAATAGTAGTAATTTCAAGAAAAAGGTTACTGGGCAATCTTCCACTGTTCCATTTTGCAGTACCTGTAAAAGAAAGCATTTTGGAAAATGCAAAGGGTATTGCAATTTCTGCAAAATTCCAGGGCATCAAGAGGAAGACTGCAGGAGGAAGAAATCAACAATCTGCTTCAACTGTGGAGAAGCTGGACATTTTAGACCAGACGACCCTAAATTGGTCAAACCAGCGGACAACAAGGCCAAACCAGCAGAAGGAACTACCAAAAAGAATGCAAGAGCATTCCAGTTAACTACCCAAGAAGCAGAACTAATCCCTAATGTGATAGCTGGTACGTTCCTAGTTCATGACGTTTATGCAAAAGTATTATTTGACTCTGGTGCAAACCAAAGCTTTATAAATACTTCATTCTGCCAAACTCTTAACCTACCTTTAACCAAACTTAGGCAGGTTTTTACAGTAGAAACCGCAGATGGAAAGTCTGTTCACATAGATAAGGTTTTGCATAAAGGAAAGATAGAACTCTTAGGCCATAAATTTTCTGCAAACCTGTTACCTATGGATTTAGCCGGATTCGATGTTGTGTTAGGAATGGATTGGTTGGTAGCCAACCATGCTCGAATCCTCTGTGATAAGAATTCCATAGAAATTCATACACCCACAGGAGAAATAGTGGTGATTACAGGAGATAAGGCACGTAAGCCAATGAAATTCATTTCAGTAATGAAAGTGGCGAGTTATTCAAGAAAACAAGGAATAATGTATATGATTTCGGTAATCATTAATACTAAAGATAAGGAACTTAAGGAAATTCCAGTAGTATCAGAATACTCAGATGTATTCCCAGAAGAACTACCTGGATTACCACTCGACAGGGAAGTAGAATTTAGAATTCATCTAATTCCTGGAACGACACCAATAGCTAAGGCACCTTATCGGTTAGCACCCACCAAAATGTTAGAATTGAAAAAGCAGTTAGATGAGTTGCTTAGTAAAGGATTTATACAACCCAGTTCATCCCCTTGGGGAGCGCCCGTGTTGTTTGTGAAAAAGAAAGATGGTTCGATGCGAATGTGTATCGATTACAGGGAATTGAATAAGGTTACAATTAAGAATCGATACCCATTACCTAGGATTGATGATCTTTTCGATCAACTTCAGGGAGCTAGATATTTTTCTAAGATATATTTACGCTCCGGATATCATCAATTGAAGGTACAAGAAGAAGACATACCTAAAACTGCTTTCAGGACTAGGTATGGTCATTATGAGTTTACAGTCATGCCATTTGGATTAACAAATGCTCTTGCAGCATTCATGGACATGATGAATAGGATCTGTAAACCGTACTTGGATAAATTTGTAATTGTCTTTATCGACGGTATACTTATTTATTCCAAAAGTCAGGACGAGCATTGTGAACACTTGCATGCACTCTTAACTTTGTTAAGAAAAGAAAAGCTTTACGCCAAATTCTCGAAGTGTGAATTTTGGCTATAGGAGGTACAATTTTTAGGACACATGGTGAATCATGAAGGTATTCACGTAGATCCCTCCAAAATAGAAGCAATCATCAAATGGAAGGTTCCGCAATCAGCTATGGAAGTTAGAAGTTTTCTAGGATTAGCCAGATACTATAGACGGTTTATTAAGGATTTTTTCCAAAATAGTTATGCCATTAACTAAGCTAACCTGTAAAGCAGTGAAGTTTGAATGGGGATCTATGTCACACCCCAACCGATGGCGGAAACATCGGGGCATGGCACTGAGCGAAACAGATTGTCCAGAAGTTTCCATAACGATTATCATTAGCAATTAATTTAAAGTAACATGTCCCATACCATGTCTTAAAAGGCAAACAAATTATTACAGACAAATCTAGTCAAGTAGTTTTGTTCCGACAACTTAGATTTATACATAGATAGTTTATTTATTGTTTTCAAGGACTCCGTCCCTAGCCTCAATTTCATCACCAGCACACAAAGCATGTAAATATCCTAAGCACTCGTCACATACGTTAAAGTAAAAGTCAATACACATAGTGTAAAGGTGAGGATACAAGTTTGATAATAGCATATAGAGTTCGAAAGCGTTATGCATAACCAGCACGTACACAGAGTGAAATGAGGCAAGTTAGATATCGACATGAACCTATCGATACCAATGACTGCGGGTTGACTGCCCAAGGCAGTTCGCGATACATTCTCACCACTGTGAGCCATGTAGGTAATTCTCCTTAACAACCCCCGAGTGAACGGGTGCTGAGTCCAAACTAATAGTATTACCGTTGCTAAGGCAGGTAGACAGCATTCCATGTGTAAACATAACAAACAAGCATTCATTTAGTCACGTATAACATGCGGTAACGGTTAGCGTTTAAAGTATTGCGTAGTGTGTTCAATGTGATTTAGTATAAGTAACGTATGTAACACCCAAAAGTGCATAAAGCAAAAAGGGATCAAGTATACTCACATCGATTGATGGATTGAAGGGAGTGCTAGAGAGTAGTGTTAGCCTGAATAGATTGATAGCATAACGATAAGCGACGCGTAAAACAGTGCAAAGTACAAGTGGTTCGAACAGCAGTCCGTTCGGATGGTAGTCCGATCGGACAGCCAGTCGTGCGGGTGGTTGTCCGTTCGGACGGTCGTCCGGTCGGATGACTGTTCGAGTGGATTGTTTCTTCCTTTGGGAATGATGTGTTTGTGTATGATGGCTTGACTTTTGAAGTTTTCACTGTAGTATTTTGAAAACATTGAAATACCTCTACCTTTCAGGTCGGTCGATCGGACGGCAACCTGTTTGGTTGGGCACTTCAGTGAGAACAAATTCACAGCAGAGTGTCACTCGCTCGGACGGTTGTTCGATCGGGTGGCATCCTTTGTGCATTGAACATGTTGAAAATTGTTTAAGTGTTGAAGTTTAAATGTCTCATGGTTCGATTGGCAGTTCGATCGGATGGTAGTCCGATCGGACAGCAATTCGTTCAACATTTAGACTTCAAGTGTTGGCATAAATGATTAAGTGTGGGACCAAGGTGCAAGTCGTATGGGTGGCCAGTCGTGCGGTTTGGCTGTCCGTCCGGACAGCAGTCGGTTCGGATGGCACTCCGTCCTGGTTGACCTGTTCGTCTTACACTTGGTTGTTTTGATAGTTTGTTGTTTTATCGAGATGCGTTGATATCGTGCCAACCAACAGAACTCCATCCTAAGCTCTAGTGACCCGATCGAACATGAACCACCCAAGTTCGGTCAGTCCACCGGTTCAGGACGATTGTTCTTGGTTAACCCGGAATCGTTAATCTCGTGGGTAGGATACGGATCTTGAACCAGTCATAACCACAATAATGAGTAGTAAGCCAGCACAAGTTCCGATTCTATCAGTTTTGAGTGCATTGAGTGTAAAAGAGTTGAAAGAAAGTTGGGAAAACCATCTTTCACTTCTTTTCATTGCGAATATGTTTAGATCTATGGAAGATCTTTGTTAGTTTATGTGGAAATCGGTTAGATCTAAGTTGTTCTTGGTGGATTGAGAAAAAAACATGAAGTTCTTCAAGAACACATGATGACGTCATCCTAGAACACCTTAAATCTCGATGATTTCACGGTTAGAAGTTAAGATTTAAAAGATAGAAAGGTGTAGGAGTGCGTGTAGATTAAGGAAGTACAAGCTTTAGGACGAGATCTTACCGGAATCGTGAGAAATCTGAAGAAAAGTGAGGAAAACGAGCTGGTCGGACGTCACTTGCCAAAAGTAGAAAGTTTGAAAGTGACAAGGGGTATTTATAGGGTTACCCAAAGTGGAAAAGGGCTGGTCGAACGGTTAGGCAGCCCGTGCGGACAACCTGTCCAATCGGTCGGCTGGTCGAACGGCTGGTCGCCTGGTCGATCAGTCACCTTATTCGAGTGTTCTGCGTGACAAGTTTTAATGTTTTGATATCGATTGCGAGCGTTTCGATGCGATAGAGTTTCCTAGTCAAATTACTTTTAATCCCAACTACTCATATATCGCACTATCTCTTTACCACCAATTATCATACCATTTCGATTGCGATTGAGTTCGATTGCATTTCGATTGATTACCACACATAACATAAATAAACATGCACAAGTAACACATAAGGCACACACACACGTATACAATAACCAAAATGCGTATTTCGAGTTGCGTGTGCGATAGCGATAAGCGATAAACATCGATTACTATGCGATTATTAATAGATACTCCACATAATACAACTAAAGCAAAAATAAAATAGACTAATTACAAGTCACAGAAGTCAAAACAGGAATTGAGCAAGGAGAGACAGATCGCAATTAGCAATCTTTTCTTCCTTTGACTTCAATCTTGACTTTGACTTTGAATTTCGAAACACGGGGTGTTACAGCCTCCCCTAGTTGAGGGAATTTCGTCCCGAAATTAGGCCTAATCCGTAACAAACAACTGCGGGTACTTCGCCTTCATGTCGCTTTCGAGTTCCCAAGTGAACTCTGCGCCTCGTTTGCCTTCCCATCGGACTTTCACGATAGGAATGCGCGAGCATCGGAGCTGCTTGGTTTGGCGATCCATGATTTCGACAGGTTTCTCCATGAAGTGCAGCTTTTCGTTTACTTGGAGGTCATCGAGGGGTACAATTAAATCATGCTCAGCCAGGCACTTGCGGAGGTTTGACACATGGAAAGTCGGGTGGACATTACTAAGCTCTTCCGGTAGTTCGAGTCTGTAGGCGACTTTTCCGATCCTTTCCGGAATCTTGAAAGGTCCAACATATCGAGGCGCTAGTTTCCCTTTCTTGCCGAATCTGACCACACCCTTCCAAGGTGATACCTTTAGGAGTATGTAGTCGCCAACGTCAAATTCAAGGGGCTTGCGTCGTCTATCGGCGTAACTTTTCTGTCGACTTCGAGCTTTCAGCAAGTTGTCTCGGATTTGGAGGACTTTGTCAGTCGTTTCTTGCAATAGCTCGGGACCGGTTAGTTGCGAGTGACCGATCTCGTGCCACACAATAGGCGATCGACATCTTCTTCCGTATAAGGCCTCGAATGGTGCCATTTGAATGCTGGAATGATAACTGTTGTTGTACGAGAATTCAACTAACGGCAAATATGCATCCCAATTACCACCGAAATCTATAACACACGAACATAGCATATCTTCAAAAGTATGGATCGTTCTTTCAGTCTGACCGTCGGTTTGAGGGTGGAATGCGGTACTTAAGTTAAGCGTAGTACTGAGAGCCGCTTGAAACGTTTCCCACAGTCGCGAGGTAAACTGAGCATCACGGTCAGAGATGATGTCGCGTGGCGTCCCATGATTACAAATAATCTCATTGGTGTAGATTCGGGCTAATCGTTCTACCTTGTAGTCTTCCCGTATTGGCAGAAAGTGAGCTGATTTGGTCAAACGGTCAACAATAACCTAGATGCTGTCGTGACCTGATGACGTGTGCGGAAGCTTTGTTATGAAATCCATAGCTATACTCTCCCACTTCCACAGAGGGCTAGGCGGTTGTTCGAGTAAGCCAGAGGGTCATTGGTGTTCAGCCTTGACTCTTGCACAAGTCAGGCACTTTCCAACGTAGAGAGCAATATCCCTTTTCATGCCAGGCCACCAGTACTTGTAGCGAAGATCCTGGTACATTTTGTCGGCACCGGGATGAATAGAATACCGGGATTTGCGGGCTTCGTCCATCAATATCTTTCACAAATCGGTCCGTTTAGGGATCCAAATCGATCTAGATAATGGAATATCCCATTCGGCTTATTCACAAGCTGGGCTCCATCGTGATAGATTCGTTCCTTCTTCAGAGTGTGTTCATTAAAACATGCATGCTGAGCTTCGCAGATGAGGGCTTCGAGGTCGAATTGGGCTTGAGTATTACGAATGCTGTGCAAATAACTCCGTCTGCTGAGAGCGTCTGCAACAACATTTGCTTTGCCTGGGTGATAACGAATCTCACAGTCGTAATCGTTGAGAAGTTCTACCCATCGACGTTGACGTATATTAAGTTCTTTCTGATCAAAGATATGTTGTAGGCTCCTATGATCGGTGAAGATCGTACACTTTGTACCATACAGGTAGTGTCGCCAAATCTTTAACGCAAAAATAACTGCGCCTAGCTCGAGATCATGGGTTGTATAGTTCTTCTCGTGGATTTTGAGCTGTCGAGATGCGTAAGCTATAACCTTGTCCCGCTGCATGAGAACACAATCAAGACCAAGGTTGGAAGCATCACAATAGACAATGAAATCGTCGTTTCTGTCGGGCAATGTGAGAACAGGAGCATTGCAAAGCATGTGCTTGAGGGTTTGGAAAGCAGACTCTTGTTCAGTTCCCCAAACAAAAGGCTTGTCTTTATGCGTGAGAGCGGTAAGCGGCACAACGATCTTTGAGAATCCCCCGATAAATCGCCGATAATAGCCCGCTAGTCCGAGAAAAGAACGGACTTCAGACGGCTTCTTATGTGTAATCCAACTCTTAACTGCTTCGATCTTCGCCGAATCAACGTGGATACCTTGACTATTTATGATGTGACCCAGAAACTGAACCTCCTCCAGCCAAAATTCACACTTGGAGAACTTGACATAGATTCGATTCCCCTGGAGTAGCTCGAGAACCAAACGTAGATGTTGCGCGTGTTCGGCTTTCGATTTGGAATAGATCAAGACATCGTCGATGAACACGATGATGAAACGGTTGAGATATGGTTTACACACGCGATTCATCAGATCCATGAAAACCGCGGGTGCGTTGGTTAAACCAAAGGGCATAAAAACGAATTCATAGTGGCCATAACGAGTGCGAAATGCGGTTTTGGGTATATCCTCCTCTTGAATGCGTAGTTGGTGATAACCTGAGCGTAGATCGATCTTCGAGAAACATGTAGCACCATGTAGCTGATCAAACAAATCGTCAATGCGAGACAGGGGATAGCGGTTCTTGATAGTTAACCTATTCAATTCCCAATAGTCGATGCACATCCTGAACGACCCATCCTTCTTTTTAACAAAAAGGACTGGCGTGCCCCAAGGAGAGGTGCTCGGGCGAATGAAGCCTTTCTCAAGTAATTCCTGGAGCTGATTCGAGAGTTCACGCATTTCGAATGGTGCGAGTCGGTAAGGAGCTTTGGCAACAACCCTGGATAAATCGTCGATAATAGCCCGCTAGTCCGAGAAAAGAACGGACTTCAGATGGGTTCTTATGTGTAATCCAACTCTTAACTGCTTCGATCTTCGCCGGATCGACGTGGATACCTTGACTATTTATGATGTGACCCAGAAACTGAACCTCCTACAGCCAAAATTCACACTTGGAGAACTTGGCATAGAGTCGATTCCCCTGGAGTAGCTCGAGAACCAAACGTAGATGTTGCGCGTGTTCGGCTTTCGATTTGGAATAGATCAAGACATCATCGATGAACACGATGATGAAACGGTTGAGATATGGTTTACACACGCGATTCATCAGATCTATGAAAACCGCGGGTGCGTTGGTTAAACCAAAGGGCATAAAAACGAATTCATAGTGGCCATAACGAGTGCGAAACGTGGTTTTGGGTATATCCTCCTCTTGAATGCATAGTTGGTGATAACCTGAGCATAGATCGATCTTCGAGAAACACGTAGCACCTTGTAGCGGATCAAACAAATCATCAATGCGAGGCAGGGGATAGCGGTTCTTGATAGTTAACCTATTCAATTCCCGATAGTCGATGCACATCCTGAACGACCCATCCTAATTTTTAACAAAAAGGATTGGCGTGCCCCAAGGAGAGGTGCTCAGGTAAATGAAGCCTTTCTCAAGTAATTCCTGGAGCTGATTCGAGAGTTCACGCATTTCGGACGGTGCGAGTCGGTAAGGAGCTTTGGCAACAGGATTGGCTCCAGGAATGAGGTCGATACGAAAATCGATATCACGACTTGGTGGTAGACCAGGAAGATCGTCAGGGAACACATTAGGAAATTCACGAACCACAGGAACGTCTTTCACTTCTGTCTTTGCTTTCTTTTCCTTCTCCGCTACTACAATGTTAGCTAAGAAAGCTCTGTATTCCTTGCGGAGATACTTGCTAGCTTGGACACATGACATGAGTTTGAGACCTTTTGAAGCAGTTTCACCATAAACACACAATAAATCACCATTCGCGAGCAAGAATCGAATCATCTTATCGAAGCACACACTTCAGCATGGTTTTCGCGAAGAAAGTCCATGCCTACTATGACATCAAAACTTCCGAGTTGCATCGGAATGAGATCGATTGGGAAGATGTGATTGTTGAGCTCAAGAGTACAATCACGAAGAACAGAATTAACGGCGACAGTTCTTCCAGTGGCGACTTCAACATCGAACGTCGAGGGGAGATGGGAGCGTTTGCGACTAAGGAGCTTCTCGAATTCGAACGACACAAAGCAATTACTCGGCTCCAGTATCAAACAAACATGAAGCATAAATACCATTCACAAGGAACGTACCATTGACCACGTTGTTGTCAGTCTAGGCTTGGCGCACATTGATGTTGAAAGTTCTGGTGCATGCGGCTTGTTGCTGCTGCTGTTGGTGCTACTGCTGCTGCTGCTGCTGGGGCTCTTGTTTCACAACCCTGTTCGGGCACATGTTCGCAAAGTGGTTGGGATCACCACATGCGAAGCAGACTCTTGCGTTGATCGCGGGTGCCTGAGCCGCTTGTTGGCCTTACGTGGCTGGGAGCAGAGCTTGATGAGCAGTGGCTTGAGCTGGGGCTTGACGGGGACCAGTACGGCAGTTAGCAGTGAAGTGGCTGTACATGTTGCAGTGGGCGCAGAAACAACAGGCGAGACCAACCGGGTGATGATAATAACATGTTGGGCAAGCCGAGTGGGGGCCTGTGTATGCACGCTTTGCTGGTGGTGCATAAGTAACTGGTGCTGGTCGGTGATGGGGCTGCTGCTGGGCCGGTACAGCTTGGAGTGGAGCAACAGTGGTGGTGACAGCACAATTCTTGTTGTTGGAGCTGCTGTTGTTGTTCTTCTTCTTGCGGTGTGAGGACTTGGACGATTGAGCGGTGGCAGTTTCAGCGGTTGGTGTGGCGGTGACTTGATGCAGGTTCTTTGAAGTTTTATCCCAAAAACCAGCTTTTGCCCGCTTGTCGTTGATTTTAGCGGCAAGCAAGTAAGTTTCTTCAATCGTTACGGTCTTCGCGGCATGCACAAAATCCGCAACACAGTCGGGTAGGGCTCGGATGTACTTCCTGATCGCCATGTCGGACGTCTTTACTTGATCGGGACAGATGATGCTGAGCTGCTTAAAGCGAGCAGTCAGGGCAGCGTTGTCACCTTCTTTCTGCTTAATATTCCAGAATTCGTCCTCCAGCTTTTGGCGTTCGTGGGGAGGGCATAATTCATCCATCATTATGGCCTTCAACTCTTCCCATGTCAGCTCATAAGCTACATCATTCCCGCGTCTGTTTCTCTCGGCCGTCCACCAGTCTAATGCGCGGGACTGGAAGACGCCAGTAGCATTTAGAGTGCGGAGATTTTTAGGACATCCACTCTGGCGCAGAGTGACTTCGATGGAATCGAACCGTTGAAACATAGCCGTCGGGCCATCTTCTCCAGTGAATTCCTTCAGACCGCATGCCTTGAACTGCTTGAAGCTGAAAGCAGTCTTGGTAGCAACTTTAGGAGCTTCGGTCTAGACTCCTCAGACGATTTGCTGACGTTCTCGTAAATCTCACTCACGATCTGAGGCACAACCTTGGCCACTTGTTTCGCGAGGATGGCAGCAAGGCGTTTGTCCCTCTGTTCTTGACGAGAGAGTCGTGGGTGACGGGGTCCAGATGATGGTCCAGTTGACATTGTCTGCAATAGACGTCGTCATAGGTCTTAGACACATCATAATAGAATCTCACCTCACACGTCTAATACTTACTAAAACTCAGGAACACATTGAAACATGTATCACATAAACACATAGGCACATAACCATAGATTCACATAAACACAGAAGCACATAAGCACGTAATCACAAGAGGCAGTTAGAATACAGAAACCTATCATTCAAAGCCCGTGCGCATTCGAGAATAGCGATCACGAATAACGTGTCGAGTAGTATAGTATAAGCGTATATAAGGTCGTCCATAATTTAGCGATTTGTCAGCGTTTTGAGATAGAAATGCAGTGCGAGTCGTGCGTGTCGATCGAAGTGAAAGCAAAAGTCGAATAAATCTCCAAAATTTAAACACATAAACTGGTAAACACACATACAAGCACATAAAATCGACAAATCATCAGAGTCAGCAGTTGCGGGCTCAGAATCGAAACACATAAAAATCGGGAAATAGATCGTCTGCGGCTATTAGACATTGACTATCCAAAGTCATTCGACTATTCTCAAGGACTTGTCGTACACACTTTGACCTTCAGGACGGTGCCCTTGCCTCGATTCTTGGGCGTTTGGCACGCATCCCTTTAGTCGTACCGTGACTTCAGGTCGTTGGAGTCCGTCGAGACTTTGGTGAGAGTTTTGGAAAACCAAGTAAAAGTCGGAACAAGTCGACAAGGTTAGGGTTTCACCCCTGGCTTAACAACTTCGTTCCTGTTTTGATAAAATAAGAGAGAATTATGCATCAAAGTATGGATCTCACTCCTGATTCGATGCAAATTCTCGCGTTTATAGATGAAATGCGGGTTGAGCAAGCAATTTAATCAAGAGTTTGCGGTTTTCACACCTAATCTCGACTCAATCGCTCGTTCATATTTGAAAATTCGAGTGCAGTGATAGTGTAGCATAGGTGAGAATAGCGAGTAATAGCAGTAAGCTCATACATAATCCCTAACGGATATGCACAAGTCGGTCTATTGGTTCCTAACTATAGACTAGGTCTCTAAGACATCGACCCGGACTAGGTCGAGTCTTGCCTAATTCCCTATAGTTATGGCTCTGATACCAATCTGTCACACCCAAACCGATGGCGGAAACATCGGGGCATGGCACTGAGCGAAACAGATTGTCCAAAAGTTTCCATAATGATTATCATTACATATTAATTTAAAGTAACATGTCCCATACCATGTCTTAAAAGGCAAACAAATTATTACAGACAAATCTAGTCAAGTAGTTCTGTTCCGACAACTCAGATTTATACATAGATAGTTTGTTTATTGTTTTCTAGGTCTCCGTCCCTAGCCTCAATTTCATCACCAGCACACAAAGCATGTAAACATCCTAAGCACCTGTCACATACGTTAAAGTAAAAGTCAATACACATAGCGTAAAGGTGAGCATACAAGTTTGATAATAGCATATAGAGTTCGAAAGCGTTACGCATAACCAACACGTACACAGTGTGAAATGAGTCATGTTAGTTATCGACATGAACCTATCGATACCAATGACTGCAGGTTGACTGCCCAAGGCAGTTCGCGATACATTCTCACCACTGTGAGCCATGTAGGTAATTGTCCTTAACAACCCCCGAGTGAACGGGTGCTGAGTCCAAACTAATAGTACTACCGTTGCTAAGGCAGGTAGACATCATTTAGTCACGTATAACATGCGGTAACGGTTGGCGTTTAAAGTATTGCGTAGTGTGTTCGATGTGATTTAGTATAAGTAACGTATGTAACACCCAAAAGTGCATAAAGCAAAAAGGGATCGAGTATACTCACAGCGATTGATGGATTGAAGGGAGCGCTAGAGAGTAGGGTTAGCCTGAATAGATTAATAGCATAACGATAAGCGACGTGTAAAACGGTGCAAAGTACAAGTGGTTCGGACAGCAGTCCGTTCGGATGGTAGTCCGATCGTACAGCCAGTCGTGCGGGTGGTTGTCCGTTCGGACGGTCGTCCGGTCGGATGACTGTTCGAGTGGATTGTTTCTTCCTTTGGGAAGGATGTGTTTGTGTATGATGGCTTGACTTTTGAAGTTTTCGCTGTAGTATTTTAAAAACATTGAAATACCTCTACCTTTCAGGTCGGTCGATCGGACGGTCGTTCGATCGGACGGCAACCTGTTCGGTTGGGCACTTCAGTGAGAACAAATTCACAGGATGGTGTCACTCGCTCGGACGGTTGTTCGATCGGGTGGCATCCTTTGTGCATTGAACATGTTGAAAATTATTTAAGTGTTGAAGTTTAAATGTCTCATGGTTCGATTGGCAGTTCGATCGGATGGTAGTCTGATCGGACAGCAATTCGTTCAACATTCAGACTTCAAGTGTTGGCAGAAATGATTAAGTGTCGGACCAAGGTGCAAGTCGTATGGGTGGCCAGTCGTGCGGTTTGGCTGTCTGTTCGGACAGCAGTCCGTTCGGACGGCACTCCGTCCTGGTTGACCTGTTCGTCTTACACTTGGTTGTTTTGATAGTTTGTTGTTTTATCGAGATGCATTGATATCGTGCCAACCAACAGAACTCCATCCTAAGCTCTAGTGACCCGATCGAACAGGAACCACCCAAGTTCGGTCAGTCCACCGGTTCAGGACGATTGTTCTTAGTTAACCCGGAATCGTTAATCTCGTGGGTAGGATACGGATCTTGAACCAATCATAACCACAATAATGAGTAGTAAGCTGGCACAAGTTCCGATTCTATCGGTTTTGAGTGCATTGAGTGTAAAAGAGTTGAAAGAAAGTTGGGAAAACCATCTTTCACTTCTTTTCATTGCGAATATGTTTAGATCTATGGAAGATCTTTGTTAGTTTATGTGAAAATCGGTTAGATCTAAGTTGTTCTTGGTGGATTGAGGCCAAAACATGAATTTCTTCAAGAACACATGATGACGTCATCCTAGAACTCCTTAAATCTCGATGATTTCAGTGTTAAAAGTTAAGATTTAAAAGATAGAAAGGTGTAGGAGTGCGTGTAGATTAAGGAAGTACAAGGTTTAGGACGAGATCTTACCGGAATCGTGAGAAATCTGAAGAAAAGTGAGGAAAACGAGCTGGTCGGACGTCACTTGCCAAAAGTAGAAAGTTTGAAAGTGACAAGGGGTATTTATAGGGTTACCCAAAGTGGAAAGGGGCTGGTCGAACGGTTAGGCAGCCCGTGCGGACATCTTCTCCGATCGGACAACAGTCCGATCGGTCGGCTGGTCGAACGGCTGGTCGCCTGGTCGATCAGTCACCTCGTTCGAGTGTTTGGCGCGATGAGTTTTAATGTTTCAATTTCGATTGCGAGCGTTTCGATGCGATAGAGTTTCCTAGTCAAATTACATTTAATCCCAACTACTCATATCTCGCACTATCTCTTTTCCACCAATTATCATACCATTTCGATTGCGATTGAGTCCGATTGCGTTTCGATTGATACCACATAACATAAAAAAACACGCACAAGTAACACATAAGGCACACACACACGTATATAATAACCAAAATGCGTATTTCGAGTTGCGAGTGCGATTGCGATAGCGATAAGCGATTAAACAAGCGATAAACAGCGATTACTATGCGATTATTAATAGATACTCCACATAATACAACTAAAGCAAAAATAAAATAGACTAGTTACAAGTCACAGAAGTCAAAACAGGAATTGAGCAAGGAGAGACAGATCGCAATTAGCAATCTTTTCTTCCTTTGACTTTAATCTTGACTTTGACTTTGAATTTCGAAACACGGGGTGTTACAATCTAGGCAAGAAGAGGCTTTTAAGATTTTAAAGCAAAGGTTAACGAACGCCCCAATTCTTGCCTTACCAGAAGGGACGGAAGATTTCGAAGTTTACTGTGATGCTTCTAAGCTAGGATGTGTGCTAATGCAACGCAAGAATGTAATTGCGTATGCCTCAAGGTAATTGAAAAAGCACGAAGAAAATTATACGATTCATGACTTAGAATTAGGAGCGATCATTTTTGCCCTTAAGATTTGGAGACATTATCTGTATGGAAGTAAGTTTACTATTTATACAGATCATAAGAGTTTAAGATATATATTCGGGCAAAAAGAATTAAACATGAGACAAAGAAGATGGATGGAGATTCTAAGTGACTACGACTGTGATATTCAATATCACGAAGGAAAAGCAAACGTAGTTGCAGATGCCTTAAGTCGTAAGTATCATGAGAAACAACGACGAGTTCGTGCTCTTAGGTTAAGCTTACAATTAGATTTAATGGAACAATTGAAAAACATTCAAGAAACAGCTATCAAGGATGATGCTGAAGGAATGAAAGGAAGGATAAAAGACTTGGAGCAAGGGACTGATGGAATTTGGAGATTCCACAAGAAAAGGATTTGGGTACCTAAGCAGGGAGAGTTAAGAAATAAGATTTTAGAGGAAGCCCATAAATCTAGATATACCATGCATCCTGGTAATAATAAAATGTACCAAGATTTAAGAAATAACTTCTGGTGGATAGGAATGAAAAAGGATATAGCTAGATATGTATCTAAGTTTCTAACTTGTTCACAAGTTAAGGCAGAACACCAGAAACCTTCAGGATTATTCCAACAATTAGAAATACCTGTTTGGAAGTGGGAACTAATAACCATGGATTTCGTTACTAAGTTTACCAAGACCCGAAAAGGTAACGACGCAATTTGGGTAATTGTGGATCGATTAACCAAATTAGCTCATTTTCTACCCATGAAGGAAACCTTTAGCATGGAAAGATTAGCCAAATTACACGTAGACGAGGTAGTATCCTTACATGGAGTCCCACTCTCCATTGTATCGGATAGGGATAGTCGTTTCACTTCCCATTTCAGGACTAGTTCCCAGGAAGCAATGGGAACCCGACTAAATTTAAGTACTGCATACCATCCTCAAACAGACGGACAAAGTGAAAGGACGATCCAAACCCTGGAAGACATGCTCAGGGCATGCGTGATAGATTTTGGAGGAAACTGGGACAACCATTTGTCTTTAATCGGATTCTCCTATAACAATAGTTATCATTCAAGCATCGAAGCTGCCCCGTTCGAAGCACTGTATGGACGAAAGTGTAGAACTCCAGTTTGTTGGGCAGAAATAGGAGAAAGCCAGTTATCTGGTCCTGAAATCGTACAAGAAACCACCGAAAAGATCACTCGAATCAAGGAAAGACTGAAAACGGCTCGAGATCGCCAAAAGAGTTATGCAGACAATCGACGCAAGCCACTAGAATTTCAAGTTGGAGACAGGGTACTCTTGAAAGTTTCTCCTTGGAAAGGAGTAGTTCGATTCGGTAAGAAAGGAAAGCTAAGTCCAAGGTACGTAGGACCATTCCCAGTAATCCAGCGAATAGGACCAGTTGCATATCGCTTACAACTACCAGAAGAACTAGCTGGAGTACATGACGTATTTCATGTATCCAACCTCAAGAAATGTCTATATGACGAATCACTGGTAGTCCCTCTTCAAGACATACAAGTGAATGAAAAATTGAAATTCGTGGAGAAACCACTTCAAATAGAAGACAGAAAGATTAAGTTTCTCAAACACAAAACACTAGTACTGGTCAAGGTCAAGTGGGAGTCAAGAAGAGGACCTGAATATACTTGGGAGCTAGAAGCGGAGATGAAGCGAAAGTATCCTCACTTATTTCAATAAATCTCAAGGACGAGATCTTAAATAAGGTAGGGAGGATGTAAGGACCTGCCAAAATGCCCCAAAACGACCCGTAAGTGAAAACCCGGACCCCTAAAACCCTAATGTGCATGAAAAACCAAGAAAACAAGATTTCTGGATTTCAGGCGGGCAACGTAAACCATAAGGCAAGGTTACGCGGGCCGCGTGAAGACAGCTGGTGACCGGATAAGCGAACAAGCCACGGGTCAGACACGTGGCGCACCTAGGTGTGACACGCTAGCCCTAGTTGTAGACTAGGTGGCCCTCGCGGGCCGCGTAAAAGTGTTGTGAGGGTTTACGCGGGCCGCGTAAAACCCTAATTTCAGCTATAAATTGATCAGTTCATGGCCTATTCATCTGCACTCGAAAATTTTTTCAAAAGACGAAGTATACTGCTCAAATTCGAAATTTTACTTAAGGAAACGCTGCTACGAATGCAGGGTATTAACTCGATCAATGCTACGATACAATGTCCGATCGATTGAAACCGATCCGATGTATGTTTAAGTGCTGCCCAAATCAGGGCTATACTTTGTCATTCGTCATGAGGGTTTTGATTTCGTGAGCTTATCGTAAATGTTGTATTAAGTTACTGACCTAGTTTCGTGTGCATTGTTATTTAAACTAGGTTACACTGCTAAATCAGTAGGCTAAACTCTGCCCGTCTAAACTTGCAATGTGAGTCATTCTTTTTTTTTTATCAACTGTTTTACTCAACCTCAAATTATTCTCAAAAGTTATAATTACCGGGATTAAGTCGTGGTTATCTTGAATCACTGGCTAGTGGGGTATTGTGCACATTACTAATCTCTCACGGTTAGGTTCACCAACCTAACAGTGATAATCATCACTACTTGGGTGAAATGACCCAATAGTGGTATGACCATCGTCACCAGGGTGTGACACGGCGCCAGATAAAAATAAGATAATAGCAATTGTAATCGCTCTTATGCTGTAATTCATAGCTATGTGTCGTTTTATCAAATTTGAGTGACTCGCCAGTATTTCCCTGCTGATAAAATATTTTTAAAACATGTTTCAGGTGACCTACTGTGAATCAAGGAAAAGTGCTACGGAGCACTAATAAAGCTTGAAGTGGTGGCTCAGTTAAATAAATAAACATGTTTTGTAAAACAGAGAATTTCCTCGTGAAATTCCTCTATTGTAAATTACAGGGTTTGTCCCAAATTATGAAATAAAATAATTGGGCTATTTCAAGTTTTGAAAGATCCTGTTCAACTTCTGCTGTCAACACAAATAATAAATACTACGGGTTTCTGTCCCGCGACTCCTGAACCGAGTAAAACCGGGACGGGGGCCGTGACAAAAACCACCTCCACCATCGCAAACGCACCTTCACCACAACCCACCTTCAGCATCCACAGACCACAACCCACCATCACATCCACCTTCACCATCAAAAACCCGCCACCGTACACCTCCCACCACCGCCACCCATCATCACCATCGCACCCACCACCGTACACCTCCCACCACCGCTACCCAAAATCACCATCGCACCCACCACCATAAACCTCCCACCACCGCTAAACCCACCATCACCATCACACCCCACCACAATCCACCACCGTACAGAGATTCATAGAGAGAGAGAGAGAGAGAGAGTGAGTGCAGTGGTTTTTTAGAGAGAGAGTGAGTGAGTGCGAGAGCTTGTGTTAGAGAGAGAGAAGAAAAGTTAAGAGAGAGAGTGTGTGCAGAAGTTATAAGTTAATATCTTTTCTAATTTTACAAAATAGTCCCAATCTATATATTACTTACACAATAGCCCCTTGAATGATGAAATTACAATAGTACCCTCATGTGCGTTGCACATGACTAGATTTAACCAAAAAATCTAACTGAGTTTGGCCTAAAGGACAAAACGTGCAAGATTTTGAAAGGTAAAAGACACCGCCTGTCAATTTTTTCGCTAAAGAACAGCGCCTGCAATTTGATGTAATCATAAAGGACAAAACTTGTAATTTACTCTATCTTTAATATGGGCTATTGTTTTAACATGTCCATTGGATTTATTTGTTGTTGAAAAGGACGAATCGTAGATTGGATCCCAGGTTTCATTGATTCAGAAAAGGATTTAAACAAGATAAACAATTCAGAATACTTGATATATAGGAATGTGATTAACACATGTTTGTTTATTTATACTACAGCGGCATGACCACGATAACCACCATAACTATTTAACCACTATAACTACCAAAGCCATTAACAGGCGTGACAACCTTATTCGACACATACACAGGACATAGCAATTACATATTACCCTACATATACATTACCCTACATATACATTACAAGTTAAAAGGAATAGTGCCAGGCATTTCCTATTGGACCAACTCATTTTTAATTTAATTTTATTCACAGTTTAAAATTACGCTTTCGTCCTTCGTTTAAAATTACGGTTTTGCCCCCATCTAAAAAATAAAATTATAATTTTGCCCATAGCTAAAATTACGTTTTCGCCCCCAACTCAAAATAAAATTATAATTTTGCCCTTAGCTCAAAATTACGCTTTTGACATCGATTCAAAAACTCATTTTTTATTTTGTTCCCAGTTTAAAATTACGGTTTCGCCCTCCGTTTAAAATTATGTTTTTGCCCCCAGTTCAAAATAAAATGTTCTTTTTCCCTCTAGCTCAAAATTACGATTATGCCCTCAGCTCAAAATTACGTTTTTGCCTCCAGTTCAAAATAAAATTATGTTTTTCCCCTAGCTCAAAATTATTAGCTGCCTGTCACTTCCCTATTGGACCAACTCATTTTTTATTTAATTTTATTCCCAGTTTAAAATTACGCTTTCGTCCTTCGTTTAAAATTACGTTTGTGCCCCCAGCTCAAAATAAATTTATAATTTTGCCCTAGCTCAAAATAAGCTTTTGCCCTAGCTCAAAATAAGCTTTTGCCCTCGGTTCAAAAACTCTTTTTTAATTTTGTTCCCAGTTTTAAATTACGGTTTCGCCCTCCGTTTAAAATTACGTTTTTGCCCCCGTTAAAAATAAAATGTTATTTTTCCTCTAGCTCAAAATTATGATTCTGCCCTCAGCTCAAAATTACGTTTTTTCCCATAGTTAAAAATAAAATTATGTTTTCCCCATAGCTCAAAATTATGATTTAGTTTAAAATCATGATTTTGCCTCCTGTTCAAATTATAACTCCGATTTTGCCCTCTGTACAGACATACATGTTATGAGAGAAAAATATTTGCCTTATTGCCCTGCAACGCGGGTGGGGCAAAAACTAGTTAATACTAAATCAAAGTTTAATAATTTAATATTTGTGACATTGTTCCTGTTGTTTTAGTTCTAACAGGCCGGTGTTGGCATTTTTTGAGTTGCTAGTCACGTTACTGCTGTTGTATTGTCAACATTAAGAGTTGTTTGGCAACCTCTGAACCCGTACATATTAAATGACCGTACATATTAAATGAGTAAGAGGTCTAACCGGCTAAGAGGCTCTAAACCAGTAAGTGTTGAGCCACACTAAGTGTTGTTTGGCTAACACTTTGAATAAATGCGCAAAATAATTATTTTACGCATCTGAACTATGTTGAATGAAATGTATCTGGTGGCTGGCGAGTGGTTGTTAGCAATGGCGCTAGTGGTTGGCAGTGTTGTTGGTGGGTGGTTGTGCTTGGTGTGACGAGTGTTGGTAGTGCTTGGTGGTGATGGGTGGTGGTTGACAATGGTGTGGGTGGTGGGGGAGGTTGTTGGCGGTGTTGGTGGCGGGTGGTGGTGGGGCTGCGGAAAAGCCACCTGAATGTATGGCAACAAACATAGGCTCAAAGTTCAATAGTGGGTGTTACAGCATTTATATTCAATTCCTTTTATATGTGTTAGTGAATTCCTTATATAAAAATGGTTCTAAATAGTTCTAAGTGAAGGAGATAGAACAATGTTATAGTTGATCAGTAAATTTTGAGGAATACATAAGACACTGAATGTATATAAGGGACTGAATGTGAATGTCTTAGTCGTTGACAATTCCAATAATTGTTTCAGGTGTCACAAACTTGACTGTGGGGTGTGGGTTGGGGTAGCGGTGGGCCTTTAACGCTAGCTAGATCACACCGGACTAGCGTTTCCCCGATGGTTTGGGCCGGGGGGGGGGGGGGGGGGGGAGGGGGGAGTGTGACATGGCTGACTTTGATTGGCTGGTTCGATATAGCCGTTTGGGGGTAGCCATTGGGGGTGGCGGTTATGGTATGGTAAATCAAATTTAAAAATAAAATATTTTTTTTACCTATAAATAGTCACCCAAAATTACATATTTTCCCATTCTTCTTCAACCATTACCCAACACAATTTTAACATTTTTCAATTCTTCTTCAACAAACCCACACCAAAAAGTCGAAAATGGTTCATTGAACCGAAGAGGAGGAAATAGCACTAGTGACATCGATTGTTGACGCACAACGTACCCTACAATGCGGTGAAACCGCGTATTAGGGCGAGCGTTTCAACAATACCAACAACACGTCGGGAACACGCGTCAAAACTTAAACGCGTGTCAACACACAAGGAGTGGGCTCAAACCGAACTTGTATTGGTTTAAAGTTTGCTTCGACCGTGTCCCTGCGGGCAACTTGACTCACGACGTTCGAGTGGAGATCGTGAAGATCGAGTACACGCACGACGGGAATGTAGATTTTAACTGAGTTCCCTACTTTAATATTTATCATACTTTGTAATTTTTTTTTTAGAATTTAATAAGTAGGTTTTTTTTCTAGGATTTATTAAGTATGTTTTTTTTATATTTTATTATTGTCTTTGATGTAACCTTTTTTTGAATTATTATAAGTTGTATTTTTTTTTATATAATTGTCAACCTAAAAAAACCACATGGCACCCCACGCCAGCCTGGTCGTGTCGCTCCCACACTCCAGTTTTTTGGGTCTGGACTGATCGAGCCCACATCAGCCATGTGTCAAGTAATGCTGTAACAACATGCACTTTCGTGCTTGTTACTTTTGTTACACTCGTTACGCATAGCACCAGAGATTCGGATCATAATGTAACTATAACGCTTACAACGCTATTTCGCATTATATCACATACTTTCAACACGCTATAACGCACATCACAACACATACTACACTAACGCTAACGATGACATCGCGTGAGTACTTAAGCTACTCCCCTCGCTCGTCGTGATGCGACGCAAACGCAACGCAGACTCAAACGCAGTTACTTATGCTATGACCAGTTATATATAATAATAATAACTGAGTATTAAACATGTCTAAACACGCACTCGCTGGCACGCGCAACGCAATTTATCGCACTGAAGCACAACATAACGCGACGCTACTTATCTCGCTTTAACGCTTAAAGTATCCACAATGCCTAACGCAACAAAAACGTCGAACGAAACGAAAGTTGGAAAACTAACAAACGAGTTCAGGCTGTCCGAATGAACATCCGACCGAATGGACTTCCATCCGGATGACCATCCGCTCGGATGGCCATTCGACCAGAAGCCATCCGATCCATTCGACCGCCTTAACTTCTCTCGCCTATAAATATGGCCATTATGTCTCATTTCAACGCTTTGGTTCTCTCATCCGATCACTCGCTCCCAAGGCACTTTCAGTCGCTTTTCATCACGATTCAAGACTATTCCGTAAGTATTTCTCCTCGAATCTTGTACAATTATCACCACTAAACACTTTTACATCATCTTCTCCATCAAAATCACTGGCTTTCTTCTTGAAATCGTCTGATTTGGACATCTTGAAGGTGGTTCTCACTCGGTTTCCTATGCAAACTGTAGTGTGACGTCACCTCATCAAGAATGGTTCAGATCTAAAGGATTTCGACACTATTCAACACAAATCACCACAAGATTTCAACGTTTTTCAACTAATTTCTACCTTTCTTCAACTATTCATCACTTTTCTACTCAAAACCGATGGAATCTAGACTCATTCAGGCTCTCCACTCATTCTCTAGTTGAGAACCGGCTTGAAAACGGATATCCACCGGAGAGATGACCGATTAACGGGTCAGACCTGAAACTCCGTCAAGAACAGGGCACCTGATCGAATGGGGTGATTCCCATCCGATCGAGTGAGCTGGGCCTTGGTGTGGGTTCCATCGTTTGACACGTCGCCACACCGTCTCCTTTAACACTCAAAAACTTTTACTTAGAAATTTTACAAAGTTTACAAAGCAACAAGTTACCCACTCGAATGATCATACGATCGGATGACCATCCGATTGAATGACCATTCGACCAGGTGCACTGACCTTTATACTATTCCTTGTTCAAAATGAGTTTGTCAAATTTCAAACTACCAAACTCTCGATCGAATAGCCATCCGATCGAATGGCCATCCGTCCGGATGACCATCCGACCGGATGACTTGTTTAAATACTACAACGAAAACTTCAAAAGTTTGAAACGATTTACAACCACCCACATCTCATTCGAATGGCCATCCATTTGGATGGTCATCTATTCGGATGACCATCCGATCGAATGGATGTTCATCCATTCGACTCACCATTAAACACTTGACTCATCTGACACACACTGTTTACACGCTGTTCAACGCTTACGCTACTGTTCTATGCTCAGACTAACTCCAACGCGTTCCCAATCAATCCATTCAAGTTGTGTTTACTTGTTAAACACCTACTGTGTGTATACTTGACCCTCTTTTAAACGCTTTAAACACACTTTTGGGTGTAACATACGTTCCTATCTAAAACGCACTCATCAATACGCAGTACATACTCTAAACTATTATCAGATGCGAATAACTGACATACATATTTACACGTGATGCTTAATAACATGTGCTAGGACTTTTACTCGTGACGTCCCACATTAGCTAGTATGGTACTATAGTTAGACTCACACCCGACGGGGTCTAGTTAAGGAAATCACGCCCTCTTTGGGATCCCCATCGCAGTCATCGAGTGACTTAGTTGGTAGTATTTGTCTTGTAGTGTGTATGTTGTGTATCGCGTTTATGTATGTGGAAATTCGCAGCGCTTTTATCTACCTTATGCTATTTCAAAACTGTATACTCGCCAATACTTTTGTATTGACATTATTTTAACGTATGTTGCAGGTTAATCGCAGACTATTTCGAAACAAGCTTGGAAGTCTAGAAACTCACAATAAATCTAGGTTGTCGGATTTGTATTGTTTGAGAGAACATGAAATCTGTATAACTGTTTGCTGATATATTGTTTATTAGTATGGGATAATGAACGCATTAAATATTGTCGCTAAATAGTTGTTATGGATTCTCTTGAGCAATCTGATTCACCTAGTGCCTCGCTCCGATGATTCCACCATCGGTTGGGGTGTGACGGATTGGTATCCGAGCCAAAAATATTGGGAATTAGGAAAGACACGACCTAGTCCGGGTTTTGATGTCTTAGAATTGACCTAGTCTATAGTCTAAGTACCAACATACCGGCTTCGTGCGAACCCAGTAGGGGTTTGGTATAAGCCTACTTTTGATACTCTCATTCGAAGTCGCGAAAACTACATTTTTGTACGAACTCCTGCACATACAGCTTCGTACGAATGAGCCTTTCCTAAGGCTGAAAACATACTCTTGCCTTTCCTAAGGCTCACACAATACACACGTTTGACGATATTCGCATAACACAAACCGAGTGATTGTGTCGAGATTAGGTGTGAGAACCAAGAACTCTCGATAAGATCACTCACTCAGCGCATTATTCCTAACACGAGAACCTTTCGTTGAGTCAGGAGTGATATCCACACCTCAACGGAAATCTCCATTTCTATCTAGTGGAACTCCCGAATTGATTCGGTGAGCACAACCACAGCTAGGAGCGAAGTTGTTAAGTTAGGGGTGAAACCTGCATCTTAATAACCCATTCCACTCTTTAAAATGGTTTTCAAAGGCTCTCACCAAAGTCTCGACTATACCAACAACTCGAGCCGCGTAGTAACTGGAAGGACGAAAGCTGTAGTCGCATCCCGTGAGAGCATAGTCCATTAGGCCAACGCGTGTGCTCAAACTTGTTGAGAATAGTTGAATCACTTTGGGTAGTCGACGTCTAACACCCCAGACACTCCATCTATTTAAGCCTGCAATCGCCAATTTTTACATGTCAGCAAATTTTACAAGTTTACGACCTTACGCTTTATCAATTTTTCGACTTTATCGCTTTATCAATTTGTCGCTTTTCGCTCTCCACTTTATACGTACAACTCACACAGCCATTGCAATCTAAAACAAGAGCCGAATGTCAGCAACAAAACTAAAGTCTAACAACTCGCTCTCTCTCTTCATCGCGTCCTCGCGCAATCTACACAAATATATATGTAAGTATATATATATATATATGAAATGAATATATGTGTTATACGTGAGAACTTAGGAATCTCATGTCTCCTATGTGGCTCCTATGTGAATACGTATTACTATGCTACCTGCAATAAATTTTAAACGCGCTCAATCGCATCGCATACTCAAAATCATTATGATCGAATCTCACCCCAAATCTCTCTTCGTTTAGATGTATTCGAACGATTCCACCCCAAGACGTACGACCAAGATAAGAGCCAGACGAAGCACCGATAAGAGGATCGCCTCACTCGTGGCCAAGGAAGTAGCCAGGGTCATTCCTCAAATCGTTGCATTTGTTTAATCTCTCAGCAACTCTCGAACCTCGAAAGACTCTAAGACTAACGCGCCGCAGTATACCTTCTTTTACAAACACTTCAAAGCCTGTGACCCAATGGTCTTCACAGGTGAAGGAGGTGTATCTCAGCTACTCTGGTGGTTTGATGCCATCGAGGTTACCCTTCGTGAGAGTGGGTGCCCCAAGCATTTTCGTACCACATGCGCTACAAGAGTATTTCAATCAAGAGCCCTCGACTGGTGGACAGCCGAACGTATCAAACGTGGGAACAATGCAGCTTACGCCCTCTCCTGGGATGAGCTGAGGGAGCTCATGAAGGAAGAGTACTTCCCTCCCCACGAAGTCCAGAAGCTAGAAAACGAGTTTTGGGAAATTAAACAAGTTGAGGGTGACAACGCTGGCCTCACAGCAAGGTTCAAACAGCTTAGCATTATCTACCCAAGCCAAGTTGACACTCCCGAAAAGGCTATCAAGAAGTACATCAGTGCTTTGCCTGAGTGCGTGGGCGATTTTGTCGAAGCTGCAAAACCTGCTGCCATCGAAGAAACTTATCTTTTGGCCGCAGAAATCAACGACAACCGAGTCTTGGCTGGATTCTTCTCCAAAGAGTCCACCAGGAAGGCTAATCAAGCAATCGTCATCGAATCCTCCGACGATTCCTCCGACGAATCCTCAGACGAATCATTAGATGACAACGCACCACGGCATGATGCTCAACCTGGTTGCAAGAGGAAGAACTCGAGTCTAAACTCTTCAACAACTGAACTGCCTCAACCAGTACCTCTCGGCACAGTTCCAGTTCACCAAAAGCGCGCTTACACGGGAACTCTCCCCCTGTGTCAAAGGTGTACTTATCACCACCAAGCGGGAACTGGTTGTCGCTATTGCACCAATTGCAACTGTTACAGCCACTTCACCCGCCACTGCCGCACAGGACCACGACATCAAGGCATGCTAGCACTCCCCACACTACCGACACAACTCCCACCTCCAGCAAGAGACTACCACATCAACGCCAACCTGACGCATAACGATGCTGTTAATGGTACGATTCTCGACGTAAATTCTATACTCGTTTCATTGCTCGACGTCGCCACAATATGCGACGTTGACTCTCTCTCTCTCTCTCTCTCTCTCTCTCTTTCCCTCGTTTTTACACTTAGTGTAAGTTCACACACAGATTAAATTACTAGAACTATATACTATATCATGATATAATGTGTTTTACCCTCACTATGCATCCTTGAAATAAGTTACGATAAACGTCCAAGGAACAACTTAATCATGGGTGCACACAGGATTATTTTGGTCAGTGCACGGAGATCGTAGTAAGTTCCAATGATGCCATAACGTTAAAAGCATGGTTAATCATGGTGGATACGCCGCTAGTACTTCCTATATATAAGTGTCTTAACCATTTCGACAAAGATTCACGGGACGGAGGCGTGTGGTTGAAGCATGGTGGATACGCCGCTGGTACATCCCATATATAAGTGCTTCGCCATGCTAACTAATTTCTCGTGAAGAAACTGCCATGTGGACTTGAACGTTATTAGACCTCTTATACTATTGAGACTATTTTCGACACGCTAAACTCACTCGCAAGATGTAACATCTCATCGCAACTCAAACGCGTCATCGCTAGACTTTTCGTAAGTCTACACGCATGCAATCGCATCTTCGCTGAAATCTATATCGCATCACAAACGCTATCCCTCTCGATGCTTTAACGCTTAACGCTATCGCTTATCGCTGTTCGCTTATCGCTTATCGCATATTGCTTACCGCTTATCGTGTATCGCATATCGCTTATCACGTATCGCTGTTCGCTCATCGCTTATCGCTTATCGCGTATCACTGTTCGCTTATCGCGTATCGCTGTTCGCTCATCGCGTATCGCTGTTCGCTTATCGCTCGCTGCCTATCGCTTAACGCTCATTGCTTAACGCTTTCCGCTTATCGCCGATCGATTTTCGCTTATCGCTCGCTGCCTAACACCTAACGCTCTTCGCTTAACGCTTGTCGCTTGCCGTTTATCGTTGATAGCTTATCACTTTTTGCTTACCGCTCTTCGCACTCGACGCTCGCACTACTTCGACGGTCTCAATCGCTAAACCATTCGCGCACACTCGTATCGCTAAACTGAGTTCGAAAACAATTCATCACTCAGTTTACTCTATCTCCCTCCCAAACATGGTCCAACCACTAATCGCTTAGACCAAGGACACAAAATCTATCCGTACCATATCGACACACATGACATTGCTTCACGGGACAGAGGCAACATGGCTAAAACATGGTGGATACGCCGCTGATACTTCCTATATATAAGTGTTATAGCCATATTGACAAACTTTCATGGAAAGGTGCCATGTGGGGCTCGACGCTAATTAAAATTTTTTAAACTGTTTAAACCTTTTGTGAAAACAAAAGAATTTTCTTACAAACTTTTAAGAATAAATGGAAGTTTTCTGGAAATTTTAATTAAAACCCTTTTAGACAAACAAAAAATCTCTTGTAACGTTGATTTAACAATCGACTCAGGTTAACACCACGTCATAAGAAACTTTTCGTAAATCAAGTTTTCCATAAGATCTTTTGACGACTCAACAAAACCTTTTCGACAACGCTGGTGTGAACATCGACTCAAGTTCAACGCCACACCGTATGAAAATTTTCCTAAAACCAAATTTTCCTTAAAATCTCATTGCCATAAAACTTTTCGAGAACTTAAAATGCTTTGGATCGCTAACTCGTGCATTACCATCCTTTATTCAAACGAAATCGCCTTACTCGACGCTTTCCCTATGTCACTGAGACGCTCTCGCTAGTCAATCCTCGATCGATCGCTCGTTCTCCCTCCGCTTATCCTAACGCTTTTATCGTTCTCTCTCTCGTTTCAATACTCGCAGCCCTCCTTGTGGATTAATTTCGGGATGAAATTTCCTAAAGCAGGGGAGACAATAACAACCCGCACTTTCGTGCTTGTTACTTTTGTTACACTCGTTACGCCTAGCACCAGAGATTCAGATCATAATGTAACTATAACGCTTACAACGCTATTTCGCATTATATCGCATACTTTCAACACGCTATATTGCACATCACACCGCATACTACACTAACGCTAACGATGACATCGCGTGAGTACTTAAGCTACTCCCCTCGCTCGTCGTGATGCGACGCAAACTCAACGCAGACTCAAACGCTGTTACTTATGCTATGACCTGTTATATATAATAATAATAATAATAACTGAGTATTAAACATGTCTAAATGCGCACTCGCTGGCACGCGCAACATAATTTATCGCACTGAAGCACAACATAACGCGACGCTACTTATCTCGCTTTAATGCTTAAAGTATCCATAATGCCTAACGCAACAAAACATGTCTAACGAAACGAAAGTTGGAAAACTAACAAACGAGATCAGGCTGTCCGAATGGACATCCGACCTAATGGACTTCCGTCCGGATGACCATCCGCTCGGCTGGCCATCCGATCGGATGACCATTCGACCTGAAGCCATCCGATTCATTCGACCACCTTAACTTCTCTCGCCTATAAATAGGGCCATTATGTCTCATTTCAGTGCTTTGGTTCTCTCATCCGATCACTCGCTCCCAAGGCACTTTCAGTCGCTTTTCATCACGATTCAAGACTATGCCGTAAGTATTTCTCCTCGAATCTTGTACAATCATCACCACTAAACACTTTTACATCGTCTTCTCCATTAAAATCACTGGCTTTCTTCTTGAAATCATCTGATTTGGACATCCTGAAGGTGGTTCTCACTCAATTCCCTATGCAAACTGTAGTGTGACGTCACCTCATCAAGAATGGTTCAGATCTAAAGGATTTCGACACTATTCAACACAAATCACCACAAGATTTCAATGTTTTTCAACTAATTTCTACCTTTCTTCAACTATTCATCACTTTTCTACTCAAGACCGATGGAACCTAGACTCATTCAGGCTCTCCACTCATTCTCTAGTTGAGAACCGGCTTGAAAACGGATATCCACCTGAGAGATGACCGATTAACGGGTCAGACCTGAAACTCCGTCAAGAACAGTGCACCTGATCGATTGGGGTGATTCCCATCCGATCGAGTGAGCTGGGCCTTGGTGTGGGTTCCACCGTTTGACACGTCGTCACGCCGTCACCGTTAACACTCAAAAACTTTTACTTAGAAATTTTACAAAGTTCACAAAGCAACAAGTTACCCACTCGAATGACCATCCGATCGAATGACCATTCGACCAGGTGAACTGACCTTTATACTATTCCTTGTTCAAAACGAGTTGGTCAAATTTCAAACTACCAAACTCTCGATCGAATGGCCATCCGTTCGGATGACCATCCACCCGGATGACTTGTTTAAATACTACAACGAAAACTTCAAAAGTTTAGAAACGATTTACAACCACCCACATCTCATTCGAATGGCCATCCGTTCGAATGGTCATCCGCTCGGATGACCATCCGTTCGACTCACCATTCGACACTTGACTCATCCGACACACTGTTTACACGCTGTTCAACGCTTACGCTGCTGTTCTATGCTCAGGCTAACTCCAACGCACTCCCAATCAATCCAATCAAGTTGTGTTTACTTGTTAAACACTCACTGTGAGTATATTTGACCATCTTTTAAACGCTTTAAACATACTTTGGGGTGTAACATACGTTCCTATCTAAAACGCACTCATCATAACGCAATACATACTCTAAACTATTATCACATGCGAATAACTGACGTACATATTTACACGTGATACTTTATAACATATGTGCTAGGACTTTTACTCGCGACGTCCCACCTTAGCTAGTATGGTACTATAGTTGGACTCACACCCGATGGGGTCTAGTTAAGGAAATCAGGCCCTCTTTGGGATCCCCATCGCAGTCATCGAATGACTTAGCTGGTAGTATTTGTCTTGTAGTGTGTATGTTGTGTATCTCGTTTACGTATGTGGAAATTCGAAGTGCTTTTATCTACTGTATGCTATTTCAAACCTGTATACTCGCCAATACTTTTGTATTGACATTATTTTAACGTATGTTGCAGGTTAATCGCAGACTATCTCGAAACAAGCTAGGAAGTCTAGAAACTGACAATAAATCTAGGTTGTCGGATTTGTATTGTTTGAGAGAACATGAAATCTATATAACTGTTTGCTGATATATTGTTTATTAGTACGGGATAATGAACGCATTAAATATTGTCGCTAAATAGTTGTTATGGATTCTCTTGAGCAATCTGATTCGCCTAGTGCCGTGCCCCGATGATTCCGCCATCGGTTGGGGTGTGACAAATGCCCCCAACCCAAGGCCCTTCACACCCCATGGTCTAATGCAATGAGTACCGTACCCTAATTCAGGGGGGGGGGGGGTGTGACATGGCTGTCTTTGATTGGCTGGTTCGATATAGCCGTTTGGGGTGGCAGTTATGGTATGGTAAATCAAATTTTAAAAAAAATATTTTTTACCTATAAATAGTCACCGAAAATTATATATTTTCCCATTCTTCTTCAACCATTACCCAACACAATTTTAACATTTTTCAATTCTTCTTCAACCAAACCCATACCAAAAAGTCGAAAATGGTGCATTGGACCGAAGAGGAGGAAATAGCACTAGTGACATCGATTGTTGACGCACAATGTACCCAATAATGCGGTCAAACCGCGTATTGGGGGCGAGCGTTTCAATAATACCAAGAATACGCCGGGAACACGCGTCACAACTTAAACGCGTGTCAACACAAATGTAGTGAGCTCAAACCGAAGTTGGATCGGTTTAAAGTTTGCTTCGACCGCGTGTCGCTGCGGGCAACTTAACCCACGGAGATGGAGTGTAGATCGAGAAGATCGAGTACAAGCACGATGGGAATGCAGATTTTAAGTGGTTCCCTACTTTAATATTTACCATACTTTGTTATTTTTTTTGTAGGATTTAATAAGTAGGGTTTTTTTTCTAGGATTTATTAGTAGGTTTTCTTTTATATTTTATTATTGTCTTTTATGTAACTTTTTTTAAATTATTATAAGTTGTATTTTTTATATAATTGTCAACCTAAAAAAAACCATATGGCACCCCACGCAAGCCTGGACATGCCGCTCCCACACCCCACTTTTTGGGTCTGGACTGGTGGAGCCTACATCTGCCATGTGTCAAGTAACGCCCCCCAACCCAAGGCCCTTCATTCCCCATGGTCTAATGCAATGAGTACCGTACCCTAATTCAATAGTTCAAGTCTAAACGCAATTCATGTTTAAATTTAAGACAAAAGATTAAATACAAATAACTTTAACGTACAAAACGTACGAACTGAAAGTTTTGCTGAAAAAACGTGGTGGCATTTTTGTAATTATTAGTAATTATCAAAATTACTCTACAAGTGATCCTGTAGAGTAATTTTGATCATGTAGAGTAATTTTGTAAAATGTTCTTGTAGAGTAATTTTGATCTTGTAGGGTAATTATCAAAATTACTCTACAAGTGTATCAAAATTACTCTGCATCAAAATTATTCTACAAACGTATCAAAATTACTCTGTAAGTTTATCAAACAATACACAATACACAATTCAAAATTACTCTACAAAATCATTTGTAGAGTAATTATGATACTCTACAAAATTACTTAGAAGATTAAAATTACCATACAAGATTATTTGTAGAGTAATTTTGATACTCTATAAAATCAAAATTACCCTACAAGAATATTTTACAAAATTACTCTACAAGATCAAAATGACTCTACAGGATCATTTGTAAAGTAATTTTGATAATTACTCTAGGAGTAAATAATTACGAAAATGCCACCGCATTTTTTTAGCTTTTTCATGTCTTTCGTACGTTTTGTATGATAAACCATTTGCACGTAAACTTTACTCTAAATTTAAAACGGTATATGGACAACGTTTCGACTTATATATGGATATACCAGCCTTATGCATATTTTGTTAAATGGTCAGGTTTATATTAAGTTTTATTGAGGATGTAACTTGTGTTTGTAAAAGTATGTTAATAGTAGGGGTGTTCAAAAAAATCCAAATCCAAAAACCCGTATCCAAAATATCCGAAATTTTTGTTATCCGAATTTTTGGATATCCGAAAATCGGATAATCCGAAAGTTCGGATTCGGATGTAAATTTTTAAAAATTTCGGATATTCGGATTATCCGAATCCGAAAACTTAAAAAATAAAAAAAATAAAAATATATATTAATATGTTATATCCATTGACCATATACCTAACCTAAAATACATATATCACAATTATACGGCGATTAACTCTTTCAGCAGCCATTCACATTAGAAAAACTAGGGTTTCTTAGGAGAGATTATCACAGTGCCGTAGCCCCTCTCCGGCTCTCCCTCGCCCCGATCCCATCTTCCATCACCGGCCGCCGCTGGTTGTTATTATGTCACCCAAGCTCGGTGTCTCCGGTTAAGAAACCCTTCGCCTTTCCATCTACCGTAAGTTTTATTTTCGTCTTACTATCTGTTGGAAGCTTTATACTTCTAATTGGTTTTTGAGTTCACATCTTCATCAAAATTCTTCTAATTTCTGCTCATAAAGAAATACACTCTTTTAGATTTGTAATTTTTGTTTATAAAGTAGTTTTTAATAAGAAAGATAAAGCCTAACATATTTGTTAATTGTTAGTCATTATACATCAGTATAGATCTACAATATATAATATGTTAATGTTTTTTTTTCTTCAGAATCACAGGTTTAAAAGGGAAGGATATTGCATAATTGTGTGTTTTGCTGAAGGGGTTATGGTCGTTTATCGTTTTTATATCTTGTTTTGAATGTTTGTGGTTACTTTGAAACTTTAAATTATTGTAGTTGTTTGAAACAATGAACGAAAGTGTTTAAGTTTGAATTTTGTTATGAATTTGATGAATGTTTAGATGTTATAAACTTGAAATTTAGATGTTTCTTATAATGGTTTTCACCAAATACAGATTTAGTTTTAATATACAAACAAAACAGATTTTTTGTTTTTTTTTATAATCGGATATCCGAATCCGAACCCGAAATTTCGGATATCCGAAATTTTGGATTAGGATTCGGATGTCAAGATTCACTATCCGAAAATTTCGGATATCCGAAAAGCGGATAATCCGATCTTGAACACCCCTAGTTAATAGTGTCGTTTTGAATGAAATAATGTCTTGAATGACACATTTTCAACAACAACAAAAGGCAGTGTCGGCGGGCATAGTGCCTACCGTCTATTGGAGGAAATGGGCGGCAAGGGGGAATAGTGCTAGGCAGCTGCCTGTCACTCCCCTATTGGCCCAACAAATTTACGATTTATCCCGCTTTAAAATTACGATTTTCCCATCAGTTCAAAAATATGTCTTTGCCTCCAGTTAAAAATAAATTTGCGCTTTTGCTCCCAACTAAATATTTCGATTTTGCCCCCGGTTCAAAATTACGATTTTGCTCCGTTTCAATTTACAGTTTTGCTATTAGTTTTTTCCCTTAAAAATACGATTTTGCCATCAGCTCAAAATTATGCTTTTACCCTCAGCAAAAATTACGTTTTCGCCTCAGTTCAAAATAAAATTTTGTTTTTCCCCCGGCTAAAAATTATGATTTTACACCAGTTCAGAAGAGTTTTTACTCGATACGAAAGGCGGAAACAAACGTATCAAGTTCAATTCAGCTAGAAAATCACTTTAAACTGTCTTTTGATTGATTTGACAAAGATTTACAGCAAGTAGACACTTCGGCAGCACTTCGGCTCTCAAACCGGAATCTAATTTCGTTACAAATGACACGGACCAACCTAGTATTTATAGACATGCTAATTTCGCTTGAACCAACCCAAACAAAATCACGTTTCACACGAAATTAATGATTTCGTGTGAAATGCCATCAGTTGATTTCGTGCGGAATTACAAATTCTAATTCCGTGCGAAATTACCTCTCATCCTATTTTTGACATTTTTCTCGTACAACGTGCCCTGATCTATCTAAACAACTACAAGACTCGATACAAGACGAAGTCGATAGACGGATGCACCAACAGACTCCCCCTCGGATGTTGACGAAGTCTTCGGTGTCGAGTCTTCAATCTTCAGTCTTTATCAGTCCTCTCGAATTTTTCCGAAATATCTAACAATTTAAAGCATCCTCAAATCTCTCTCTTCTCTTTATCAACTTATCTCCCCCTCGGATGTTGATCTAATCTTCAATTCCAGAATAGCAACCTGGCTCTTGAGTCTTCTAATTCTCTTGATCAGATCTCTTGATTCCTTAAGATCATCAGCATCAGCATCTTCAGCCTCCCCTTTGAGTTGTGCTAGGATCATAATCTGGCTTTCACAGGTTCACAGGATCGAAATCTGGCTCTCTATCATACCGGAATCAGGAACCTGGCTTTCAATCTTTTATCCAAAGATCTATGATTGGCTCTTATCATGTTTCCTGCATAAATCTCTACCCAAAAATAAACTTCACAAATTTAAAATTTGACAAATTTATATATCACTTGTAGAATCAATTCTCAAAATGATTTAACATTAATAATCTCTGATGAACCACTTGAAAACATACCATTTTCAGTTTATCCATTATAAACAGTCTCCCCCTCACGAAATGCTCATCATGTTTAGTACTCGGAATTTTGAAAATCAGCATTTTTACATCAGTCGTTGAAAATCTTTTTGAATTTTGAAAATTTATGCTAAAACACACTGAAAATATTTTTGAATTTTGTTTCTAATGAAATGCAATAAAGAAATATTTACATACAATATTTTTGTGAGTTTGCGTAAGAGGATCATATCAGTTTCTGAGACAAATCACCAACACCATTAAGCCTTAAACATTTTAAGTTCTAAACGATTCACGTAGATTGTCAGTATACTGATCCACTTAAATTCTCACACAAAGTTCAATTGTTTCGAGATATGAGATTAACGTTTTAAGCACTTAAACTTATTCACGTGTCCCACCTCAGAATATACTCTCGTATCCAGATCCCAATATTCAGTCTTACAGGTGAGTATACCTAGATGATATCTGTAAGGGGTTAAACTGCGATGGCCGTGAGAGCTCAGGCTTTTGCTTCCGCAAAATCAGAGAGATGACGGCTTCGACTTTTGGTGTGTTCCCTTTAGAGAATCTTTTTTTCAACAGCACATGATTAGCATTTTTCAATGTTTCATCATTTTTTATGCTATATTTCAAGCAAGCAGAAAGTATTATACGGGGACTAGGCCATTGCTTCCGCAAAATCAGAAATCCCGGGATAATACCCCAGATATCACTGAGCATAAAGACCTAGTATTTCAGAAAGAGGGGTCTTTCAAACAAGATTTCGGGGGTTACCCATATATCCAAGAGATGTTCCCCACGAGATAAGTAAGTTTAAAATTTAGGTTTATATCTCGACACAATCTACTAAATGTACAAAAACCTACTGGCACATCATCAGTGAGACCGTTTATCACATTTTAACTTTCCAATTCTTTAGCATGCTGTGATCGTCCACTGATGTACTATCATTTCCTCTTTTTACAACAAAAACTCATTTTTGATTTTATCATGTTTTTGACTTTTTCAAATTATCAAATGTTTTTGGATTTTCTGAAATTTCTTACTCCCCCTAAAATGCAAAATCATTTAAGAGAAATTTGAAAAAAAATTGTACAAAAAAAGTGACAACTGATATCGAATCACTTCAAATCACCATCCACTTGGCATAAACAATCAAAACCCCCCCTGACAACAAATTATTTTCCCATTATGATTTCAAAACACTTAAGTTTGTTTTAATCAAAATGGTTTTTCCAGAAAATAAGTTTTGTTGATTTCATAAAACCACTTGTAGGTTAGGAGTTTCATCACATTGTTCATTCCACATAAAATGAATTCATCCCCTTTATTAAATCACTTGAAAAATATAACAATTTTAAGTTCAAATAACAAATACCACTTGTAGAAAATCAAGTACAACTTAATGTCCCTGATTTACCACTTGTAAGTCGAAATATCACCAGAGTGAATTTCTCAAGAAATATGCCGATACCTACTCCACACTTACCAACCTGGGAGCTCCGGCAAGTCTTGGTTTAAAATTTTCAGCTCGCAATGGTGGAAAATTGACATCATCCATTGGCGGTACTGATGTTTCACCCTTTTTCTCAACCTGTGGCTCCTCTGACTTTGTGGAATCAGATTCATCGCTTGAAAATATCTCCTCTGATTTTGACGAATCAGAATCATTGCTAGAACTATCATCAGATTTCTTAACAACCCACTTGTGGTTATCAAGATTTGCTTTTCTCTTGTAAAACCTTTTTGAACATTCACCAACGTCAAACTTCGAATTTTTGAAAACTTTGAATTGTTTAGTTGGTGGTTCATTTTCAACCATCTTTTCTTTCAGTTTTTCAGAAACTCCCTGTTTTGTTTGGATTGCCTTTGGACAATTCCTGGTAAAATGACCAACTATTTTACATTGAAAACATGTTCTCGTCTCTGTCTTTTGAGCAACTTCCTTTTTCATCTCTTCTTGCTTCTTAGCAAGGAATTCTTTGTTTGTCTGCTTTCTGAACAATTGCTCCTTTTCTTCTTCAGATGATATTCCTGAAACAAACACAGTTTTTGGTTTATAAGTTTTCTCATTTTTATGATTTTTCGGTGGAATAAATCCAAGACCTTTTCTTTTGAAATTACCGTTATGGTTTGGTTTCTTTTGAAAACCAGAACCAGAACTGTAACCTCTTTTCTTGTTTTCTCTTTGTTGAACTCTTGAGGTGTACTTTTTAGGTTTTTCAGAAAGATTTACATCTTTTATTTTAGAAATATTAATTTCTGTTAGTTTGAAAACCTTTTTTTATCATTTCAGTTTTGACACCTCTTATTGGAAATTCTTCATCAGAATATAATTTTTCAGAATCATTCAAAGTATATGCTACTTTTAACGTTTCGTCATTCAAATTAGATTTTGATAACATAAATTCTTTATTGTAAACCCGTTTCTCCTTTTTGACTGTTGACTTTGACTGGTCAGACTTTGACTCTGAGTTTGACTCCGACTTTGACTCCTCGGTTTCATCGTTATCCAACACCTGATCGACCACTTTCTTTATTAATTCAGACTCATGATCAGTGTCAGACGATGTGAAAGTAACATCAATGTTGTCAGGCAAATTTTCTGAAGACTCAGACTCCCACTGTAAGTTGGTTGCCTTTTTGACTCTTTCTGAATTTGGATTTCGTGGATAATATCCATTTTCAAGCGGGGGTGGACACTTTGTATAACTGGCACTTTGTTTCTTACCAGAAATTTTCACTTAAGTATCCTTTCTCTCTTCAAAACTCTTGTCTTCAGACATTTCATCTTCATCAAAAGCCTTCATGCCTTCAACAGTTGGATAAATCCTGTCAATAACATAAGAAGTACATGAGTAACTTTTTAACAATCTATTTACTTTCTCAGTTTCAATCCTCTGGGTTTCCAGTTTCTGTTCAAGCACAGCACACTTCTCAATATAATTGTTTACAACTTTCTGCTTTGTCATGAAAGCTCCTTGAAGTGTCTTCATTGCTGTTGATTGTTCACTGCTTGATTGATTATACAGATTCATTGCTTTGTTAAGAACATCATATGATTCTTTCAATCTGTTCATGTTATGAATCAAGGTACTATTTTGCTTCTTCACTGCTTCACAATTCTCACATAACACAGGAATCTTTTGTGCATTAGCTTCTGCATCAACTTTGAACGCTGGAACCTCTTTTACCTTTTTCCTTATCACACGAACTTCTTCATCATCACTGCTGATAGGTTTCTTAATCTTTTTCTCTTTCTTTTTCTTTTGAGTCTTTCCATCATCACTGTCACTCTCTTCCATCATTTTTAAGTGCTTTTCCATTCTTCTTCCATAATAATCATCACCATTATCACTGTCTTCAGCAACTCGAGCAACACAAGCTTTATGATTTGACTTCTTGTTAGGATCATAATCATCCCAACTGAAATTTGCCCAGCTAAACCCTTCTGGTAATTTTTCATCATCTTGGTTTATCAGACATGCTTTACTATCAGCTAAAACATATTTGTCCCAACTGAAACCTTTCAATGACTTCTTATCTTCTTGATTCACCATACATGCTCTCTTTGATGATTCTTCAATCTCCTTCCTAGCATGTGCAGTTTGTGGTTGTTGTTGATGTGGTTGTTGAGCAACTTGATGATAAATTGCTTTTCGATAATAATCATTGTTGTTAAACGGATTTTGAGCTCCACTTGCTTCGCGGTTTTTGTACTCCCTCTTGAAGTGTCCTTTTCCCTGCAACGAAAACAAGTAACTTTAGATTTATCAAATCCTAAAGTAGAAACATTTGCATCACGGAAATCATCTCTTCTCGTAATTTGTTTAAACTTCTCAACTCTCCTCAACACACTCGCCAAACACCATTTTATATCCATCAATTCCAGCTCTTCAGCATCAATCTGATCGTAATCCTCTTTTGTCAACATTGGATTCCCGATTCGACCTGCAACTAAACTCTCATATGATTCCAAAACGGTTCCCAACAACGACATTTGACCTTTAGCAACCTCTTCCGAGAAATTTTAACCATTCTCAAGATTTAAAACAATGTTGCATTGTAATCTTTTGCCATTCTTTGTTGCAGAAAAGTTTGGATCAAATGATGGATATGGATAAAATCCTGTTTTGATGTTTGATCCTTGAGATGATCCACCAGATGAACTTTTAGCATTGAATGCAGTTTCGATCTTTGGTGACATATTGGTTTTATCACTGCTTCCTCCTTTGTAATACAACCCAATATCTTGTTCACCATCAAAATCTTTCATTCTTGAGATCTTTCTTTGTTCCATCTCCTGAGCTTCAATCTTTTCAATAAACTTGCTAAGTGTTAAACTGCCAAACCCTTTCTTGTTCCTTAACATCATAAGATATGTGCCCCAAGTTTCATGTGGCAACGCATCAGCCAGCTTTTCAATCAACTCTTCATTATCTTTTGTGATGCTCAATCTCTTCATGTTTGCTAATAGATTGCAATATCTTTCTATGATCTGTTTTGTGTTTTCATTTTTTAAACCCTGAAATAAATCGAATTCCTTTTTCAAAAGCGAATTTTTGTTCTTGACCATCTCTTGGCTTCTAACAAACTTCGATCTTAATGCTTTCCATATTGAATATGCACTTCCATTGTGTTGCAATAATATCAAGATATCTTCTTTAACTGCTTGATGCAATAGACTAATCATCATCTTTTCATTTTTGTATTTCTTTCTATCATCGATACTTAGATCTTTAATAGCAATCTCCTATTCATCATCATTCGTCGGTCTAACATACTTTGTTTCAACACACTCCCAAGCATCCAAATAATTTGCTTGCACCCAATTTTCGAATCGTTCCTCCCATCCTTTATACTCTTCAATGTTCATAAGCTTTGGCGGTTTTTGCATAGTGCCCGTTTCATTTTCCATGGTCAAGTTCTGAGTAACACTAGCCGGAGTAGTCGGGGTAGTAGCAAATGCGTTATAAAATTCCTCTTCCATGTTTCGGTAACAAGTTTCACAAAACTCTGACACTTTCAAGCGAAATCAAATCTTTCACACGAAATAACACTCTCAAACGAAATATCTCTTTACATGGAATTAGTTGTTCAAACGAAATACCAGCTTTACACGGAATTACCTGTTCAAACGAAATACCTTTTTCACACGGAATTACCCGATTTTGTGTGAAATAACACTCTTTCAAACGGAATAGCTGTTTTCGTGTGAAATAACACCCTTTCAAATGCAATAACTGATTTCGTGTGAAATACTCAAACGGAATGACAGATTGGAGCGAAATAGTAATTTCAAACGGAATCACTCAAACGAAATACTAATTTCAAGCGAAATAAAGGTCTAATTCCGGGCGAAATACCGCTGACGTCATCATCTCGAGCTGTTTTTGCCAAAATTGATTAGGTTTTTGTCCGATTTTAAGTCCAATTCTTTTAAGGCTTTGTTAAAACACTATTGCGCATATAATGTGAGAAATTTAGCCGATTTTAACCGTGAAAAGTTGATTAATTTTGAAAAGAAGGTGTAAAAATCAGAATTTGCAGTTGAATTGGTAAGAACTCTTCCTCCTGAGCTCTGATATCACTTGTAGGATCGTTTTCTGACCCAAATGAGTCGATCAGAAGAGTTTTTACTCGATACGAAAGGTGGAAACAAACGTATCAAGTTCAATTCAGCTAGAAAATCACTTTAAACTGTCTTTTGATTGATTTGACAAAGATTTACAGCAAGTAGACACTTCGGCAGCACTTCGGCTCTCAAACCGGAATCTAATTTCGTTACAAATGACACGGACCAACCTAGTATTTATAGACATGCTAATTTCGCTTGAACCATCCCAAACGAAATCACGTTTCACACGAAATTAATGATTTCGCGTGAAATGCCATCAATTGATTTCGTGCGGAATTACAAATTCTAATTCCGTGCAAAATTACCTCTCATCCTATTTTTGATATTTTTCTCGTACAACGTGCCCTGATCTATCTAAACAACTACAAGACTCGATACAAGACGAAGTCGACAGACGGATGCACCAACATTTTATATCCACTTTAAAATTATGGTTTTTTCCCCAGTTTAAATTTACGTCTTTGCCCCCAGTTCAAAATAAAATTATGCTTTTGCCCCCAGCTAAAATTTACGATTTTCCAATTGGTTCAAAATTACGATATCACCCTCAATTCAAAATTACGTTTTTTGCCCCCAGTGCAAAATAAAAATACGGCTTTCCCCTAGCTAAAAATTAGGATTTTACCCTCGGAAAAAAATTGATTATATCCATTTTAAATTACGTTTTTGGTCCTGTTTAAAAATACCGTTTTGCCCTCAGCTCAAAATAAAATTACGCTTTTGTCCCTAGGGAATAGTGACAGACAGCTTGCCTGGCACTTTTTTATTGGACCAACCCATTTTTAATTTAATTTTATTTTCAGTTTAAAATTACGGTTTTGTCCTTCATTTAAAATTAGGTTTTTGCCCCCAGTTTAAAATAAAATTATATTTTCGCCTCTAGCTTCAAATTACGCTTTTGTCCTCTGTTCAAAAACCTTTTTATTTTATTTTATTTTATTCCCAGTTTAAAATTACGGCTTCGCCCTCCGTTTAAAATTACGTTTTTGCACCCAGTTCAAAATAAAATTATGTTTTTCCCTTAGCTAAAAATTACGAGTTTGCCCTCAGCTCAAAATAACGTTTTTGCCCACAGTTCAAAATAAAATTATGTCCCCCCCGCCTAGCTCAAAATTATGATTTTGCCCTTAGTTTAAAATTATAATGCCGCGCCCAATTCAAAATATATTTACGCTTGTGTCCTCTGTTCAAAATTATGATTTTGTTCCCATTTCAAAAACTACGATTTTGTTCCCACAGTTGCCTGACACTTCCCCAATGGTCAAGCGAAATTACGATTTTCCCACGTTTAAATTTACAGTTTTTTCATTTGTTTTGTTTTTTCCCGTCCATCCTAATTACGATTTTCCCTCAGTTTCAAATTTATAGGTTTGCCATTGTTTTTGTTTTTTTTCTGTCAAATTACGATTTTGCCCCAGTGTAAAATTACAGTCATGCTATCGTTTTAGTTTTTTTTTTTTTTTTTGACAAATCTATGGTAGTGTTTTGTTTTAATTGTTGACTCGGTGTAATTTTTATTCGTGTCAGGCGGTTGCGTGACACACGCCCATTTGTCCTAAAAAATTACAATTTTGCCCCAGTTAAAAATTATAGTCTTTTATCGTTTTAGTTTTTTTTAGAAAAAAAGTATTGATAGTGTTTTGTTTTAATTGGTTTTCTCGATGTAATGTTTTTTGAGATCGTGTTATAAGTAGTATGTACAAGTAACCGAAACACAGACGTATATGAACGAGAAATATTTGGCTTAGTGACCCACAACGCGGACGGGGCAAAACCTAGTTCTATTTAAAATGATAAATTAATTTATAAATTTTTTATAAAACTCTTCAGATGTATAATATCACATAGGTTATTGTAAAAATACAATTTTTGTATGTTTAGACAATTTTACATCGTTCTACATATTTTTGTATTATAATATGCTAGTAAATACGAAAAATAGTTAAATATAGTAATTCATGTTATATTTGTTTAAATCATCATATAACATTTATAGCTTCTGTAAAAATAAAAATATCACGGATTTTATAATTTCAGCCTTTTTATTAATATTTAGATGCCTAAAAATCAAATCAATAGTTATATAACTCTAATGAGTAATGACTATGAAATTTTGGTTTACAAGCCTTTTATATAGAAAGCACTGTAAAATGCGAGAATTTTTTTTTAAACAAAACCACATTTTATGATTTAAGTTCAAATTTTAGTATTATAACCGCTTATTTTTGTTAATTATCCAAATAAATCCACAAATTCTACATTTCCTCATCTAACATTAATTTGAACTGATTTAAAGTCAAAGGATGCAAACTACCAATTTCTACATTATATCTAACTACAATTTAGAATCCGCACTTTGAGACGAGATCGTTAAATCGAACAAAAAAATAAACATAAAAACGTTGAACCATTCACGAACGTTACAGCGTGTTAACTCACAAAAATTAGACTAAAACCTAAAACATAGAAAATAATAACTAAGTCGGCTTAGGACCCAGAAGCTATGATGAGGCTGTTAAACCACCAAAAAATAGACATAAAAATTGAATCACACACGTGCGTTGCAGCGTTTTTACTCACAAGGTTTAAACCAAAACGTAAAACAACAATTTTGTAAAATATGAAAACTATAGAGGAGAGAGTCAAAAGTAGAAAAGTGTAAGGCCTAAAAATGAAAAGTGAAACTAAAGCGGTTGAAAACTAAATGATGAAAATTGAATAGTAAAAAGCTCGCATAAAGTATTTTTGCTAAATTAAGGATGGATAATTTTCCAAAATTAAAGAGGTGACAATATATTTCCTCGTGTATGTTTTCCTACACTAGTCTTCTCGTGATTAATGTGCAACGGAACTCGAGTATACTAACGTGTTTGTTTTTGCGTCAAGAACATTTCTCCGAACTCAGATCATGTATGCAACACTGTAATATATTCAACGAATGCAAATTCTCCTGCATTCACGCATAAAAAACAGTTGCAAACTATTCGATACGAAAACTATACTTCCTGAAATCTGATCAGAATTCTTCTGATAGAAACGATCGTTTATTGTATTGGAAGCTACAGTCCAAAAGTCGTAACAATCTAATGGTCAAATCTCTAGGAATCGATGATTCTTTGAGACTATGATTTCCAGATCCAAAGATCCTATAAGTCGACTTAGAAAGTATCAAAGACATACCTAGTGAAGAAACACCAAGTTAATCCGAAGATTAGCTTGTGGTTTGTGTCTCGTCCAAATAAGGTTAATCTTCTTCTGAACTCGATGAACAACTACTTCGATCCTGCAAAACAATCAACACACCGTGAAGTTATAAGGAGGAGAATAGGGGGTTCTCCTTGTAATTACCATCCGGTGTGAAAATAAGAACTTGCTTCGAGGATAAAAGTGTGTGTATTAAGTGAGAGAGCAATAAAGCGATCCTTGAACCTGGATATGAAGTTCTCTATTTATAGCCGAGGTGATTTGTGAAGGAGATGGGCTGATGGGCCTTGGGCCTGAGGTCGACAACAAGGAATATCTATTCTGCCTCCTCTGTCACGACTGTTAGTGATTCCAGGCGAGAGAGTAGTTGGCGCATGTTGAATGGATCCACGTGTCCTGACAATTGTCCTTGTTGTATGGTCTGTCATCAGCAGTTAAGTGGAGATCATTGAGTAGTGGTCGGCGCAAGCTGATTGGTGCCACATATGTGTCCTTATGTACTTCTTTTCCCCTGCACGATTGGTCATCATGCAGCATGATCCGATATAGCCTGTTGAGCGCCTATTGGCCCACTGCTCTGCTACTCGTACTTCTGTACTTGTCTGATGTTACCCTGCGCTTCTTGTCCCCGAGCGACTTAGATACATCTCGTGCAGTCGGCTCAAGGTTAAGGAAGCTAGGTCTTTTGTCAAAGGAACTAAGTGTCAAAATTGATTTTATCCTGGTCTTGACCTCGCGCGTGACTTGGGACATATCCTTGTAGTCGGCTCAAGGTCGGGTAAGTTATAATTTGTGCTTACTTTGGGTATGGATGCGCGCGCGACCTGAGGTTAATTCATATGGCCGGCGCAGGATTTAGGACGATACCGCTTCAAGTCCCCCGCAGTCAAGTGCTACTTCCATGTGCGAAGTAAGTGGTTGGAGCTCTTGACTTAGAAATAAAAATTAAGTGTCTGCGTTTTAATCTGGCATTCAGGAAATTAGCATATGTGCTATAACACTAGCGCGCGTGTATGTTGTCCTGCAGCTTACACGACACAACTGTCTAGCTTGCTACTGAAGTTATCTCTCTTTTTGCGTGGCAAAACTTCGAAATTTGAAATCTTCTGACAGGTTGGTGGCGAAAACGACGACTAAAGTGACCGCTGACATAGTGACGAGCATGGTGTCACACTGTCAGGCATGCCATTTCATCTTGTGTCAAGAGAGTTAGACTCACGAGCGCGTGATAACCGTTGCTCTGGTTTCCCCGTCTGACGTGTCAAGTTATGATTGGACACGCATTGCAAGTTTTTGGGCACGGTTACCCATCACATTAAATGCGTTGGGTATTAATAGTTGAAGAAGCAAGACATAAATTACGTTTCCTTCGAATTCTCTCTCATTTCTCCTTTGTATCTTCAAGTCTTTAAGAAATCTTTGAAGATCTTCAAATTTCATCAAGGATTTCTGGGTTTCTTCGAGATTTCTTCAACTTTTTTCCAGATATTCTTCCAGATCGTCGTCTGTATCCTAGATTTCTGCTCTCATCATGTCTGAGAGTGCAAAAGAGGTTGTGGTGGTTGAAGAAACCGGTGGTGGAATGCCTCCCTTGAAGTGGGAAGAAGGGCTTTTTGAGCAGGTGGACCGAGGCTACTAGTTTTACGGCGAGTGGAACGCTCGGTATCCGGCCAAGGGCCAGACCGCTGCCGACGCTGTCACACCCTGACTTTTGCGGAAGCGTAATGTTGTGTGACTTGTTCAATATCATTGCATTCAATTATAATAAACAACTATATGATTCATCATCATCATCATACTCAGTAAATCCCACCAATAGCAAAGCTAAGGTAAGGTCTGAGGAGGGTAGATGTAGACAGCCTTACCACTACCCCGTAGGAATAGAGAGGCTGCTTCCGGTGAGACCCCCGGCTCGATTGTAGTTTTGTATCAAGCCTTGGACCTAAGACACATAACACTCAAACAATCAGGACAGAGACTGATTGGTGCTTGTACCCCCGTGTCTTTTAGCTATCAACGTCACCACATGATGCATGATTAACCATCCGCCGCTTTTAACATTATTTTCACGAAATTAGTAAAATAACGTTAAAGTTAGTACCATTTCACTTTTGCCCCCCGAGCGCCCACACATATATACATTATATGTGCACACCGCAAGCGGGGCATCAAACAACTATATGATTAAAACATGATATTCATCCATTCACAAGTTTGAAAAGTTACAAACACGAGTCATTAATTTTCAACCAACAATCCTGAAGTTTACAATTCAAAAGTGGATGGCATCAAAACTTGAAACTTATGTCTTGAAAACAACACCAACGCCCAAGATTCATCTTGTTTCCTGAAATACATGTAATTTTGAAAACATCAACAAAAGTTGAGCAAGTTCATGTGATTCTGTATGAGTTCGAATAATCTTGTAAACATTTGTATGTATGCCTTTGTAAACCGGTATGAAAGCGTCTATGAACAGATCAATTAATGTGTAGCTAATACATTAATATGTGTGACATGGTGCAGGAAGGCTCAACCCTTGCAGATTTTGTACCGGGCTTCCGGCTGGAAGACATTGTCACCACCTTCGGCCACTTCCGGCCCAGGGGTGGGGCTCGCAACACCCAAATAGATCCATCACTCATGTCCCTCGGTCCTTATACAAGGATTAATGGTCTTAAGTGTTGTACCCACCACTCACATGATCTAACATTTCATTCCATAGCTAACCATACCATTTGTAATCATTCGTAAACAATTGTAACATATATTTCACCCCCGAAGTTATAAAACTGAAAGCAGTTAAAAGAAAAAGGGGGACATGAACTCACAGATTTGCGTCCTGTCTCCTGTATACCCAAAGTATGTATCCTTACGCCGTACTACAACCTACACACGTGTTATGGTTTATTAGACGGCTGGGTCTTGTCACGACTTTTAGTCTTGTTTGTTATGACTTAGTATCTTTGTGTTACATCCTTGATGTACTTGTATTATTCCAAAGTGTATAATTATTTGTTAAAATAATAATATTTTAACTTAAATTATATTCATTAATAATTTGGAATATTTGTTAAAATGATATATATTTTAACTTATTTGCCTTGTAAATCTTCCATGAATATTTTTCCCATGGATGGGTATACTTATACTTGTATCCTTAGACTTGTGTATTTTTGCCAAGTATTGGTGGCGTATTCCGGTGTGTATTTATACGTAAGAGAATACATATTTTTATGGTATTTACTAAGTATCCTTATACTTAGTTTTTGTATTACTACTTTCCGGAATATTATTTTTAACCAATAAAATCACCAAATTACATTCTTAAAATATATATATATATATTTTAAGAAAACTTTTATAGAAAAATTGTCTATAATTCTTCCTTGGCAACAATATTTATATTTTCATATAAACCTCAAAAATAATATATTTTCAAGATTAACTTAGAAAATATTTTTAAATCCATTTTTCACCCCAAAAATAATGTATTCTACATTTATTTAAGAAAATATATATTTTCTCCAAAAATATTATTTTTTCTAATTTGTCAAGTAAACATATATATTTTTCTTTACTCAAGAATAATATATTTTCTTTTTGTCAAAAATATGATATATTTTTGTAATAATTATAAGAATCGTATTTTTCGTTTCCTTGGTTCCCAAAATACCGTTATACTCACTTGTCAAAATATATATAAATTTAATTCCAGAATATTTTGGTAGTTTCCATTCCTTGTTCGGTTTGTCCAATTTTGGGTATAAATTATATATTTATTTCCATGGAATTTCGGTAATATTTTGTATTGTAATCTTTGGTATTTTGGTGAGTTATATTATTTCAAGTCCTAAAATAATATAACTAATACACATAATATACAAGTAATCACACAAATGGTGACATCTAAATATATATTTTCCTAAATACATATTTAGTTATTTTTATTAACAAAAACCAACCTCCAATATTTGTAATTTTGGTAACAAAAATTATGGCAACTTTTATATGACAAATTATGGTTAAAATAGATTTGTAAACACTTGTTTAAAAATATTTTTCTAAGTGTTTAATTTCTAGAAAAAATTCGCCATAGTTTTCCCTTAAAAATGGAGGTTTCCATGCTTTCAAAGCATATCATTTTCTTTTAAAATCATCACAATTCATCAACAATTCAAACAATACTTACCAAGAGCCAAAATCATGCCATATACACTACTTCATGAACTTGAAAATTTATAAAAAATTGTAGTAACTTAGTGTGGTGTTAAGTAAGCTTAGTTACCCTTTAAAGTGTGTTTATTTAGTTATAAATCACATTCTTGCAAATTTTAGACTTTCACAACTTGTAACTTGATTTTCTAAAAATATTTCTTATTGAATTTTTCTTGTGAATAACATGTTTCTACACTTGATTTAACACTAAAAATGTGATTAGTTTTTTTAAAAATCATGGTTATGTAAATCTTGAAATTTAACTTGGTTTCTTGAGAAAACTAGTTATGAAATCATCCATGCATTAAACTAATAACATGTATTCATAATCATCTTCCATAAAATCATCTTTGTTTTCAAGTTCATGATGAAAATAAAGGATGATCATCTTGACTTTTCACAAGATCATCCTCTCATCTTGCTAGATCATGTGTTGTTTAATCACAATCTAGCAAGTTCCATATGATTTTTAACATCATAGACACAAACAATCAACAATCAAGAAGCATACATACACTTAAACAACATAGATCTTTATGATTTAGACCTTTATGTTAGAGATTATGTTCTTGATCTTTGATGTTCTTCATGATTAGTTACTTATGTGGGATCGTTTTGTGACCCAAACGAGTCGATCAGAAGAGTTCTTATCTATTTCAAAGGCGGAAACAATGAAATAGACTTGGAAAATAGCTTGAATCACTTTAAAAAGTCTTGTATTATTGATATAATTCGGTTTCAAATCAGCAGACACATCGGCAGCACATCGGTACTGGAAGCATGAGTGTTACAACTGATTTCGCTTGGAGGCTATATATAGATGAGCTGATTCCGTTTGAAAGTGGCAGTTGCCATTTCAAACGGAATTAACCAAGTTAATTTCGCTTGAAACTACACATGTCTCTTTCAAGCGGAATTAGCTCATTCAAGCGGAATTAGCTCATTCAAGCGGAATTAGCTCAAACTCACTCAAAACCTCCTATTTTCCTCGTACAACGTGCCCTGATCTAACAATTCTAATACTAGACTCGATACAAGATGAAGTCGATAGACGTATGCACTAACAGACTCCCCCTCGGATGTTGACGAGTCTTCAGTGTTGAGTCTTCAAAGTCTTCAGTCTTTATCAGTCTTTGGGCTCTTTCAAAGTATCTGACAGAGTAAGAATCCTTCAAACTTTATCTCTTTTCTTCTATCTCAGGGTTCGATTCTGGCTCTTGCATCTATAGACTTTTCTCCCCCTCGGATGTTGTTCTACTAGCAAACTCCCCCTTGAGTTGTGCTGGGATCGTAATCTGGCTTTCATAGATTCAAGATCGAGATCTGGCTCACATCCTGCTCAGGTTCAAGAATCACAACTTGACTCTCTTATAGCCATAACCTGCACATCCTCTACCCAAAAGTAAATTTCCAAAAATTTAAAATTTTGACAAATTTAAACTCTGCTTACCACTTGTATACACAAACTGAACACATCATTTTCAAGTATTGTACAAAATGATTTAACATGTTAATCTCTGATGAATCACTTGTATGTATATCATTTTTCAAAACACACACTCTCAAACCTGTTCATCATGTTCAGCACTCGGAATTTTGAAAATCAACTTTTCAACATCAGTTATCTAAAATCTTTTTGTATTTTTCAAAATTTATGCTAAAAACACCGAAAATCTTTTTGGATTTTTGATATAACAGAAATGAAATGAATTAAAGAAATATTTACATACAATATTTTTTGTGAGTTTGCGTAAGAGGATCATATCAGTTATTGAGACAAATCACCAACACCGTTAAGCTTTAAACATTTTAAGTTCTAAACGATTCACTTAGATTGTCAGTATATTTATCCACTTAAATTTTCACACAAATTTCAACTGTTTCGAGATACGAGATTAATGTTTTAAGATACTTAAACTTATTCGCGTATCCCACCTCAGAATATACTCCCGTATCCAGATCCCAATATTCAGTCTTACAGGTGAGTATACCTAGATGATATCTGTAAAGGGTTAAATTGTGAGGGCCGTGCGAGCTCAGGTCAGAACTTTCGTTCAGCAGAGAGATGACGACTTCGACTTTTGGTGTGTCCCCTTTAGACGATCTTTTCTTCAACAACACATGATTAGCATTTTTCAATGTTTCATCATTTTTTATGTTGAGGGTGGTGCTATATTTCAAGCAAGTGTAAAGTATTCTCCGGGGACTAGGCCATTGCTTCCGCAAAATCAGAAGTCCCGGGATAATACCCCAGATATCACTAAGCATAAAGACCTAGTATCTCAGAAAGAGGGGTCTTTCAAACAAGATTTCGGGGGTTACCCATATATCCGAGAGATGTTCCCCACAATATAAGAAAGTTTGAAATTTAGGTTTATATCTCGTCACAATCTACTAAATGTGTAAAAACCTATTGGCACATCATCAGTGAGACCGTTTATCACATTTTTTTACTTTTCATTTCTTTAGCATGCTATGATTGTCCACTGATGTACTATCATTTCCTCTTTTTTCACAACAAAATTCATTTTTGATTTTATCATGTTTTTGACTTTTTCAAATTTTCTAATGTTTTTGAATTTTTCAAATTTCTTACTCCCCCTAAAATTCAAAATCTTTTAAAGGAAATTTGAAAACAAACTGTACAAGTAAAGTGACAACTGATATCAAATCACTTCAAATCACCATCCACTTTGCATAAACAATCAGAACTCCCCCTTTCAACAAACTATTTTCCCATTGTGATTTCAAAACACTTAAGTTTGTTTTAATCAAATGGTTTTTCCGGAAAATAAGTTTTGTTGATTTTACGAACCACTTGTAGGTATGGGGATTCATTCATCACATTGTCTTCTCAAACACTTGTAGGAATGATCAAATCAAGTTCAACCTAATGACCTTGATTAATCATTTGAAAGTGAAAACCTTCTTCAGCCACTTGGAGGTTCATTTATCAATCAACATCACTTGTAAAATCAAAATATAACAATATAAAGATACCACCTGTAGATTTACCAAACAATATATTCAAGAATGATGCCGATTCTTGCTCCACTCTTATCAACCTGGGAGCTCCGGCAAGTCCGGATTTTAATTTGAAAATGGTGTCACCCAAGCCTGACCAGCCTTGGGTGATTTTGGTACACATCTATCCCACCAACATTTAGATTTGTAAAATTCTTTTGCACCCTTCACTTTTCCATCAACCATCTTCCCAAATATATGTTTTACTTTCCCATTGAAAACCTTTTCAGCATCAAATTCTCTTTTACCATGGAAGAATTGTCCTGAAATTTTAGTTTTACCCACTTTCAACTTCAAATTTTCCTTTGACAATTTAGGAAAGTTTTCCTCGTTCAAATCTGGAACAGAATTATCAACCTTTTTCTCAACAAATGACTCCTCTGATTTTATGGAATCAGATTCATTGTCAGAACTACTCTCAGATTTTACAACCCATCTTTGTTTGTTCAAATCGACTTTTCTTTTGTAAAAACGTTTTGAAACATCACCAGTTTCGAAAGTCGAATTTTTAAACACTTTAGATTTCTCAGTTGGTTGTTTCTTTTCATCAACACATTTTTCTTTCAATTTTGAGTTAAAAGAAACTCCCTGTTTTGTGTTGTTGAACTGTTGGCAATTCCAAGCAATATGTCCAACTTTTTGACATTTGAAACAGATTCTTCTGTCAACTCTTGGAGCAAATTTCTTCACATTCTTCTTTATTTCAGCAAGAAACTCTTGATTTGACTGTTTCCAGAATGGTTTCTTCTGCTCTTCTTCAGAACTTCCTCCTGAAACAAATTTTGTTTTTGGTTTATAATTTTTCTCATTTTTATAATTTTTCGAAGAATTAAAACCAAGACCTTTCTTTTTGAAATTACTGTTATGATTTGGTTTCTTTTGAAAACCATAACCAGAACCGTAACCCATTTTCTTGTTTACTCTTTGTTGAATTCTTGAAGTGTACTTTTTAAGTTTTTCATGAAGATTTAAATCTTTTATTTCAGAAATACTAATTTATGTTAATTTGAAAACCTGTTTGATCATTTCAGTTTTGACACTTCTTATTGGAAATTCTTCATCAGAATATAATTTGTCTGAATCATTCAAAGTATATGCCACTTTGATCGATCCATCATTCAAATTAGATTTTGATAACAAGAATTCTTTATTGTAAACCCGTTTAACCGGTGAACTTGGACTCTTTTCAGACGAACTCGAACTTTCAGATTTAGACTCCGACTTTGACTCTTCATCCATATCTAACACCTGATCGACCACTTTCTTTAACAACTCAGACTCATGATCAGTGTCAGACGCTGTGAATGTGACATCAATATTGTCTGGTAATTCATCAATGACTTCAGACTTAAACTTGATGTTGAGAGCCTTATTTACTCGTTCCTCATTTGGTTTTCTGGGAGAATAACTTTCATAGATCGGGGGCGGACACTTGTTATATTTGGCACTTTGTTTCTTACCAGTATCCTCTTCCTTCTCTTTATCTTGGAAAGCTTCCAGACCTGCAACAGTAGGATAAAAATGATCAATCAAATAATCACATGTTGTATAACTCAACAACAAACGTTTAATCCTTTCACTCTCAATCTTTTCAAGCTCTAAATCCTGCTTCAGCTTAGCACAATCTTCAATATACTCATTGATGATCTTCTGTTTCATCATTAATGTTGAGCTCATTTTTGACATAACAACATCAATTTCTGAGTTTGTCTTTTTCAGACCATCAACTGTTTTATTTAAAACATCATATCTCTTTCACATACTTCAAATCAGACAACAAATTTTCTTTCAGCTCTTCCAACTCACTAATCTTCTTGTCTTTCTCCTCACAATGTGTGCACGACTCCACACATTTCTGACAAGGTTTATTGACTTCAACTATCTTTTCAATCTCAACAGTCTTTTCAATTTCAACAAGTTTCTCAACTTCAACAATTTTTTCTATCTCAATGATTTTCTCAACTTCGACAAGTTTCTCAACTTCAACTATTTTTTCTACCATTTTCTCCACTTCAATGATTTTTTCTACTACTTTCTCAGTTACTTGATCAACATTAGCTTCTCCAGCTTCTGTCTTTGCTTTTTCATCAGCAAGGATTCTTGCTGCTTCCAGCTCTCTCCTCAATTTGGCAATCTTCTTCTGATTCAGCAACTCAACTTTATCTGCAAAAAAAAAAAATTAAAACTGTCAGGATCTATGCCTTTTCTAGCTTTGTTAAGATATTCTTCCTCATCATCGGTATCAATATCACTTCCTAGATCTGGAAAAATCGGGATTCTTTTCTGACTAGCCTCATCTTCACTCAGAATTCTAGCAACAAAACCTGAACCTGGTGGAATGTATTTATCCCAGCTGAAACCTTCAGCCACTTTTTCATCATCTTGATCAATGATACCAAAATAAGCTTTCTTATTTGCATCTTCGATCATTCTAGCATGAGCAGTTTTTGGTTCCTTTTGTTGAGTAATCTGATGAAAAATTGATTTCTGATAATAATTGTTCTTTCTAGACTGATCTTGTCTTCCATCAGCTTCTTTGTTTTTGCACTCACGTTTAAAATGACCTTTTTCATGACAACGAAAACATGTAACCTTAGATTTATCAAAACCTAACGGTGAATTAGACAATTCATGAAGATCATTTCTTCCAGTGACTAGTGTGAATTTTTCTGCTCTTCGAACAGCACTGGCTAAACACCACTTCACATCCATCAACTCAAGTTCCTCTGCATCAATTTGGTCATAATCTTCTTTTGTAAGCATCGGATTTCCAATCTTGCCAGCAATCAAACTTTCATAAGATTCCAACATAGCAACGAGTGATGCCATGTGTTGCTTGGCTATTTCTGGAGACAGATTTTGACCATTTTGAATGTTCAAAGTGACGTTGCATTGAAGATTTGTTGAATTCTGTCGTTGAGGACTTAATGTTGTATGATTTGGATCAAAGCTTGAATACGAAGACGAAGATCCACCACTCTGTGTCAAATTACTACCCTTTGTTCCAGACGAAGTATCAGCACTGAAACCAGTTTGGATCTTTGGGCTTGGAGTGGTTTCAAATTTGTTTCCTCTGTAATACAAACTGACATCTTGTTGAGCATTTGGATTCTTCATAATTGCTGTTTTCTGGATATCTAATTCGTACTCTTCAATCTTTTGAATAAACTGTGCCAGATTCATATTTTCTGATTTTCTCATGTGTTTCACAATCAACAGATAAGTTTCCCATTTTTGCTGTGGTAATGCATCAGCAAGTTTATCAACCCATTCATCATCATCTTTTTTAATGTCCAATCTTCCCATTTCCAATACCAGGTGACAATATCTATCAATGGTCATCTTAGTTGTTTCATGATCGAAAGCTACAAACATATCAAATGATTTCTTCAATAAAGCTTTTTTGTTTTTAATCATATCTGCACTTCCTTTGAACTTTTGAATCAACGCATTCCAAATCGATCTAGCAGTACCCTCATGTTGAAGCAAAACAAAAATATCTTCCTTTACTGCTTGTTGTAGAAGACTAATCATCATTTTCTCACTTGTATACTTCAATTTATCACTCTTTGAAAAATCACAAAAAGCTTTTTCAAGCCCACGCTCATTTTTTGGTTTCTCATAATCTTTGTTTAAAGCACACCATGCGTCAAATTTATATGCTTGCACCCAGTTCTCAAATCGATTTTGCCAACCTTTAAAATCTTCAATGAACATTAGCTTAGGTGGTTTTTGGTAAGTTCCTGTTTCATTCTCACGGTACAATGTTTCGGCAGTAGTAACAGGGGCAATCGGTGTCACAAACGCATTGTAGAATTCCTCTTCCATGATTCGGCAATTTTTTCACAAAATTACAAGTTCAAATGGAATTAAATCTCAAACGGAATTACTTTCAAATGAAATCACTCCTCAAACGGAATTCTCTCTCAAACGGAATCCCTTTTCAAGCGGAATAGCTGTCTCAAATGAAATCAGTTCAAGCGGAATTACTACTTGAAGCGAAATAACTAATTTCGTTTGGAACGACTCAAACGAAGTCACACACTGAAGCGGAATCAGGTAATTTCAAGCGGAATTAGGTGAACTTTTCAAGCGAAATACTACTTTCAAGCGGAATCAAGTGCTAATCTCGTTTGAAATGCTGCTGATATCATCTTATACGATCTGATTTTCAAGCGGAATTACGTATTTTACCAGTTTTAGATCGAATTAAGGTCCAATTCTTTCAAGGATTCGTTAAAACACTGTTTTACTTATAATATGTGAAATTCAGACCATTTTGACCGTAAAATTTTGTTAATTTTGTAAAAGAAGGTGTAGAAATCAGAAATAATGGTTGTTTTGGCAAGAACTCTTCTTCCTGAGCTCTGATACCACTTGTAGGATCGTTTTGTGACCCAAACGAGTCGATCAGAAGAGTTCTTATCTATTTCAAAGGCGGAAACAATGAAATAGACTTGGAAAACAGCTTGAATCACTTTAAAAAGTATTGTATTATTGATATAACATGGTTTCAGATCAGCAGACACATCGGCAGCACCTAGGTACCAGAAACATGAGTGTTACAACTGATTTCGCTTGGAGGATATATATATAGATGAGCTGATTCCGTTTGAAAGTGGCAGTTGCCATTTCAAATGAAATTAACCAAGTTGAATCTCCTCGACTGTGTCAAATTCACATTGACTGTGTTAAATTCCCTTGACCGTATCAAATTACCTTGACTGTGTCAAATCCCCCTGACCGTTGTCGAATCACCTCGACTGGGACACTAAAGCACTCTAAGTGGTCACATAAGGACCACGAGTGGGGCTTGGCCGTACCCGTTAGATCTAACCTTTGTCCATGATTCTTATGAGAGTTATTGGCATTTCAGTTTTAGCCTATGCTCACATGATCTAATAATTCATTTCATAGCCAAATCATACCATTGAAACATATGTAACATGTATTCCACCCCCGAGAGTTATAAATCCGAAAACAGTTAAGAGAAAAGGGGGACATGAACTCACAAGTTTGCGTCCTGCTATCTCGTATGCTCAAGGTCCTTCTATGATTCGTACAACTACCTACACACGTGTCATGTTTTATTAGATGTTTAGGTCGTGTAACGACTCTTTGTCTTAGTTGTTCATTAAGGCTTGTTTTGGAAATCTTGGTGTATTCTGAGTTACATCATTAATGTATATTATAATATTCCAAGGTATATAATTATTTGTTAAAATAATAAATATTTTAACTTAAATTATATTTATTAAATTTTGGAATATTAGTTAAAATAATATATTTTAACTTGCCACATATTGTATTTGTACATGTATAACTTTCCCCAAGGATGGGTGTATTCATACTCGTGTTCTTAAACTTGTGTATTTTGCCAAGTATTGGTGGCATATTCCGGTGTGTATTTATACGTACAAGAATACGTATTTCCTTGTATTTATTAAGTATCTTATACTTAATTTTTGTATTTACATTTTCTGGAATATTATTTTTAACCAATAAAAATCACCAATTTGTATTCATAAAATATACATTTTAAGAAAACTTTCATAGAAAATCAGTTATAATCCATCCTTGGCACATATAATTATATTTTCATATAAACCTCCAAAAATAATATATTTTCAAGATTAACTTTGAAAATATATATAAATCCATTTTCACCCCAAGAATAATATATTCTTAGTTTATTTAAGAAAATATATATTATCTCCAAAAATAATATATTTTCTAGTAATTCAAGAAAACATGTACACTTTCCTTTACTCCAAAAATAATATATTTCCTTCTTGTCAAAATATGATATATTTTTGTAACAATTATAAAATCATATTTTTGTTCTCTTGGTGTCCAAAATACCGTTTACCAAAATATACTTATGAATTTAATTTCGGAATATTTTTGTAAGTTATATTCCTTGTTCGATTTCTTCAAATTTTTGGGTATAAATTATACATTTATTCCTTGGAATTTTGGTAATATTTTGTATTGTAATTTCTTGGTATTTTGGGGAGTTATATTATTTCAAGTCCTAAAATAATATAAGTAATACACTTAATAAACAAATAATCACACACATGGTGACATCTAAATATATATTTTCCTAAATACATATTTAGTCACTTTTATTTATCGAAAACCAACCTCCAATATTTTGTAATTTTTGTAACAAAAATTATGGCAATCTTTATATGAAAATCCATGGTTAAAATATACTTGTAAATATTTGTTTAAAAATATTTTTCTAAGTGTTAAATTTCTAGAAAAATTTTGCCATAGTTTCCCCTTAAAAACGGAGGTTTCCATGCTTTCAAAGCACATCATTTTCTTTTAAAAATCATCACAATCAACAACAAATCAAATAATACTTACCAACTGCCATAAATCAAGCATCAATCACTACTTCATGAACTTGAAAATTTATAAAAATTTGTAGTAACTTACTAGTGTGTTTAGTAAGCTTAGTTTCCCTTTAAAGTGTGGTTGTTTATTTAAAGACCTCATTTTTGAAGAATTTAGATCTTTACAACTTGTAAAATATTTTTCTAAAAGTATTTCTTCTTGAATTTTTCTTGTTAAATACATGTTTCTACACTTGATTAACCTCTAAAAATGTGATTAATTTCTTTAAGAATCAAGTTTATTTAAATCTTGTATTTTAACTTAGTTTCTTGAGAAATCTATCTTTGAAATCATCATTCTACAAGTCTTATAACATGTTTCATACTTCATCATACATAAAATCAACTTCATCTTTCAAGTTCATGTTTACATAAAGGATGATCATTATGATTTCTTCAAGATCCATCCTTATACTTGCTAGATCATGTGTTTAATCATCATCTAGCAAGGTTATTATGATGATCAACATCATAAACATAAGAAATCAACAATCAAGTATACTACATACACTTAAAACAACTTGTTCTTCATGTATTTAAGCTTTATATTCATGTTTATGCTTATGTTTTCTTGAGATTCTTTAGATTAACATGATACATAACACTTTAACCATCAAAATCAATAGTAAAAATAGGATCAAAGAGTCTTACTACTAGCACAAGGCTTGGGAAGAAACCAAAGATGAACAAGATGATGAACAAGGTGGATAAAAGCTCCTTGGTGAGGTCCTTCAACTTCCAACACTTCCCACCTTCTTAGATAGGCTTAAGACACCTTAGATTACTTAGGAATGGACTAGAAAAGATGATGGTGATATTGGGGGTGTTGGCCGTAGCTTAAGGGGAAGAGGAGAAGAAGGAGGTGTTGTTGAGATGATGAAAATGAATGTGTTATGGTCTTGAGGGTTTTTATAAAATTCATCTAACATTATATTAAACATTGGACAATATGCTTAAAATTCTCCCAACATGATCTAATAAATTAATCAAAGAAAATCTTCATGTGGGACCCATGTTGGGCCGTGAACTAGGTGAGGGGGGGGGGGGGTACTAGTTGAGTTTCAAATGTAGTTTAACAATCTAGTTAGATTATAAGTGCAATGGTTCGGGTTTTAGGTGTTATAGTGTTTAAGGTGTGTTACGATGTTTGGTGACTATAACTAGCTTCGTAACACTAAAACAATGTTTCTAGTGAAAATTTGGTGTTTCGGGTAGTGTCCGGTTGTTTGTTTCGTTGCGGTTCATTAAAGTGCTAAATTGCGCAGTTTAGTGTGCTTTATGTTGTCTTTCATGACAGTTTTGATTCCCGACACCTAGGAAGGTATTCTAGGCCATTAAATCATAATTCTGCATTATATTTAGATGTTAAAAAGCTGAATTTTGCTGATTTTGGTTATTTTCTGCAGAATTCTGCAGTTTTAATGTGTTTCTGGCACTTTCCGGCACCTAATTCATCACTAGGAAGGCAGTTTTGTAATCCCTACTTTCCTACACACTATTCTAGTGTAACACTTGGTTCCACGGCTCATTCTGTGTCTTAATTTCATGTTTACCTGAGTACTGAACTCCCGTCAGTACTTCTAGTTTCTCTGATAACTGCGCTAACTTTGTTCTGTGCATTAAGTAAAGCACACTGTGTTGCATGTAATAAAGATAAACAATCTTGCAACATGAAATGCCTTTGTATGTATATGACAGTAATCAGAAATTCATTCGTCAAGTTAATTCATTCATGCACAGTCTTTAAAGCACAGATTACTGTTTATTATTGTACGGAACACATGAGAAATGCCAGTTGTCACATTCTCCCCCCGTTAAAAGAATTCGTCCCGAAATTCAAGCTATGTTATTAGTCGTAGGGGAGTTGTGAATCCATGTGGATACTTAGACTTATTTTGGTCTGTATGTTCCCAATTAATTTATGGGCCACAATGTGAATTCTAACGAACTTTAACATTTCAATTACGACTTCTCCGTGTTTTGTGGACTTCCCATCTGCAACCTTAACAGGTTCTTTAATAAATTGGAGTTTATCGCTGACGTGAATCATGTTTGCGAGAATAACGACTGTTTCTTGAGTCAGACACTTCTAAAGACTAGATACGTGAAACGTGTCGTGAACACTGCTAGGCTCATCTGGAAGTTTTAGCTTGTAAGCAATGGTTCCGATCCTTTCCAGGACCTCGAAAGGTCTAATATACCGTGGGTTCAACCTCCCACACTTTCCAAATCATACCACGCCTTTCCAAGGCGAGACTTTCAATATTACCATATCTCCAAACACAATTTCCAACGGTTCCGCCGCTTGTCGGCGTAGATTCTCTATATACCACATGCTTGACTTGATACGATCACGTATTTGAACGATCCTTTCTGTAGTTTCCTGAACCAACTCAGGGCCAGTAAATCGTTTATCTCCGGTCTCCGTCCAACACAACGGGGACCGACACTTACGTTTCGTATAAAGCTTCACACCAAGCGGCCTAAACGGCGGTGTGATAAATATTATTGTAGGAAGACTCCACTAAGGGCAGTGAGTGTTCCAACTTTTCATCAAAGTTCTTCACACAAGCACGTAACATGTCCACCAAAGTCTGTATCATTTGTTTATTCTGGCTGTTCATCTGAGGGTGAAATGCAGTACTAAGGTTCAACCGTGACCCATACGCCTTCTGAAACGTCTGCCATATCATTGGCACAAAACGACCATCTCGGTCGGATAAGATAGAAACATGCACTCCATAACGCGCCACAACCTCTCTAAGATAAATCTCTGCTAATTCCCTTGTCCCGTCTTCCTCACTGATCGGTAGGATATGCGAAAACCTGGTGAGTTGATCAATAATCACCCAAATCATATCGTGACCTCTTTGGGTTCTTGGTAGCTTGTAATAAAATCCGTTAAGGTTCGTTCCCACTTCCACATGGGAATCTCAGGCTGTTGCAGCAGCCCTGATGGTTTCTGGTATTCTGTCTTAACTTCGACACAAGTAAGACAGTTACCCCCATATGTAGCTATATCAACTTCCATCTTGGGCCATCCATACTAATCCTTCAAGTCTTGGTACATCTTGTAGGATCCAGGATGGATCGAGTACCTTGACCTATGAGCCTTGTCCCAAAATAAGCGTACATAAATTGTCGTGAGTCGGAACCCCAAAGTCGTCCCATGGAGTATAAGGTTCCGTCTTCCTTAGGCAATAACTGCACTTCCATTCCATGTAACACTCCAGCTTGAAGGTTCTTTGGTTTGAGTGCCTCTTGCTCAGCTTCACGAATCCGAGTGACGAGATTTGTATGTATGATCATCTCTAAGGCTCGCACCCTTAGAGGCTTTGCGTGTTCCTTGCGGCTCAAGGCGTCTGCTACAACGCTCTCCTTGTCCAGGTGATACTTAATCTCACAGTCGTAATCATTTAGTAGCTCATTCCATCTAGTTATCTCATGTTTAAGTCCTTCTGATCAACGGTGTGCTGCAAACCCTTGTGATCAATAAAGATCGTGCAGCGTTTTCCTATACAAGTAATGACGCCAAATCTTCAACGCGCAATTACTGCCCTAGTTCAAGGTCTCTTCTCATGATCCTTTAATGAACGTGACGTGTACGCGATGACTTGGTCTCGTTGCATCAACACGCAATTGAGACCTTGTCGAGAAGTGTCACGAGAACCACAATTTTATTGGTACTGTCAGGTGAAGACAAGATAGGTATCGTCTGGGTTAGGGTTGTTAGCGGTTGTGCAACCTTGAAAAGTTTTCTAGGAGTCGTCTGATAGAGCCTACAATCCCCAAAAATTCTTAGTTGTGTCTTAGGGACTCCTTAGTTCTTGATTGCAGGGTCGACATGAATCTCATTCTTATTCACCATGTGTCCTAAGAATCTTACCTCGCGAATCCAAAGTTCTCACTTCGACGTCCTAGCGCATAACTGTTCTTTCTCTAAGAGTCCCAAGATGAATTGCAGATGTTGCTCATGACCTTCCTTGGTCCTTGAGCACATAAGAATGTAGTCAATAAATATAATCACGATCTTATCCAGGCACGGCTTACACACCTGATTCATGAGGTCCATGAATATTGCCAGTGCATTTGTTAAGCCAAACGACATGACAAGGAATCTCGTAATGCTCAAAGCGAGTCCTAAAGGTCGTTTTAGGGATACTTTATTCTTGTATTCGCAGTTGAGGACACCCTGACCTCAAATCGATCTTCGAGTAGTAACTAGAACCTTGTAATTGGTTGAACAAGTCATCAATCCTTGGCAAAGGATACCGGTCCTTGATATCCAATTCTCTGAAGTTGATGCACAACGGAAACTGCCAACTTTCTTCTTAACGAATAGTACTGGAGCTTCCCAAGGCGAGTAGCTTGGTCTGATGAATCCTTCGTTCTAGCAGTTCTTGTAGTTGAGTCGTTAGTCCTTGTATCTCAAACGAAGCTATTTGGTATGGCGTCATCCGTTGCCGGTGCCGCTCCTGGCACTAGGTTTATCCTAAACTCCTCTGGTCGCTGTGGAGGTAACCCTGGTAAGTCTTCAGGGAAGGCTTTTGAAAATTCCTCCACCACGGGGATGTCTTCAGGCTTTGGCTTCTTGGTCTCCTTAATGACGACATGAACAAGGGAGGCTATGCAGCCTATTCGGAGGCGCTTCTGTGTCTCTATGACCGATTGTGAGACGTCACAAATCCACCGCCTTATGTGGCCTAGTGCTCTCGCATCTTTTGCAAGAAGGTTGTGTACTATAAGTGTCTCATCATTCACAAGAGGGATGCGAATGATTTTCCTTATGGCGAACAACTTCAGCTCTATCCTTGGATATCAAGCCAAGCTGACTACAATATCATGACTTCCCAAGTCAACGGTAATAGAAGGTTCCTGCCTTCTAAGTTCCAAAATACAATCTTTAATCACCTCATCTGCTTTAACTAACCTTCTATTTGCCAATTCTAAAGAATACAGGGTGTCTATCCTACTTGAAACTAGGCCAAGTAGGTTCTTAATTCCTAAGGATACATGGTTAAAGTCGGTGCCAGAATCAATCAAAAATGGATGCAAAGAGTTGGTTAATAGGGAACGTACCCGTAATCACATCTGGATCCGGGCGTGCTTCACGAGCTCCGATCGTGAAGACTCTTCCTCGCTTGGTTCTTCCTAGGGCAATCTTTCCTAAAGTGCCGCACGTCCCCACATTTGAAGCAACCTGGAATTCTACCATTATTGTTTCCATCTTGGTTGCCGTCATCATTTCCTCCTTGTTTGGGATACTTCGCCCAACAGACATCCTTGCTGTATCCTTCTTTTCCACACCTATCGCACTTTGGCCTTAGACATCGACCTTCATGGTGAAACTTGCACTCATCACATCTCGGCTTAGTCCCCAAGTAAACCTTACCACCGGCCTTATTGGTGCCCTTCTTTTGTTTGCTTTAGAGCTTTCATAACTGACTTGGGTGCCTATCTTTAGGTTTGAAGACTTTCTTTTGTTATTGCCCGAAGACTCCACGTGAGTCTCCTTCTTGTTTGTCTCAGATCCTGAAAACTTTCCCATATGAAGAGCTTCTTCAGTAAGTGCGACACTCAAATCGATAGCCTCTGTGATGGTTGGAGGCTTTGAGGCAGTAACCATGCTCAGGATTTGAGGTGCAAGTCCCCAAATGAATCGCTCAATCCTCTTGAATTACGGCTCGACTAAGTAGGGAACAACCTTAGACAAGTCGTGAAAGCGTTGGACGTACTCAGAAATCTTCGGCCCGTCCATTTTCAAATTCCAGAACTCAGTCTCAAGCTTCTGGATTTAGGCCCTGGCGCAATGTTTCTTCCGCATCAATTCCTTGAGCTCGTCCCAGCTCAGTGCATAAGTAGTAGCTTCACCAAGGGTCTGAACTTGAAGGTTCCACCAGGAGAGTGCGCCATCCAAAAACAACCCTGAGATATAGGTAACTCTCTGCTCGGGTGAACATTTACTCATTCTCGGAACGGAGTCAGTCTTTTCTGCCCAACGAACAAAAGTAACGGCACCTCCTGTGCCATCAAAATTCAATGGGTTGCAGTCCAGGAACTGTTTATAGGTGCAGCCAGTTGGAGGGTTATCTCCGGGAGTGCCCCCGCTGTGTTCAGAGCAGAGGGCTTCATGTTGCGCTATAGCTTGGGAAATGCGCTCATTGAGTTTGCCTCAGTTCTTGGTAACGTATTGGTTTCTGTGTCACGTCTGGGCGGCATTCCTTCTAGCAAAAAGGTATGGGGTAGGTTAGACAACATTCCATAATTGTCCATGAGGTATATATCACCACAAGAAAACATGTAATCTCCCAATATCACATGCATGTATAATCAACAATGTATAAGTAAGAAAATAACCACTGAGCTTTCATATATGCTTGACAACTTGACTTATTGTTTGTAACAGGGAAAACAAAATAAACTCGAGGTTGCACACCTTGGTCATACAAGTTCCATAATATGAAAGTAATAGTTATTTTCCTTCTACATTGGTTTTCTTAGATCTTTAGCTTCACAAAGACGGGTATACTTCCCAAGAGATGGGGGTTGTACATATAGGGGTGATAGAGAGTGTAACGTCACTGAATCTTTCCCGAGTGTTAGCCATCTTCACTTGCTTAGATATCGGTTCTCAAACGACTCGCATACGGGTAGAAGTGTCAGGCACGAAGTAGGTAAAGACAGGTTTCCTACTTTGTAGAGTGCTACATCAACTATCTAGGTATTGTTCTATTAGATGAAGGTGTGAACACTTAGAAATTTGGATGGGTGGTGATCATTAGCTTGACCCGCAGAGTCCACCAGGATTTCCATGCACTACAAGTTGTTATTACGTGGGCCCCCGTAATAATAAATTATCTTACACGGTCACCCCAACTTTCCCTCGTTCAAAGCAGATGATCAACCACAGAGGGGACACTACTGTCCTTATACCTCCGCCTCGCTGTCACTACCATAGTCAGGCACCTTTGCATTCGAGAGGGAAGAACAGCCATCTTCTATGGAAACAAGCTCAGGATCTCGTTTGGGAATCACTCCAGCCATGAGCTTCGCAATAAACGCGAGGTCGATAGTTTCATCGTGCGAGCCAAGGATAATAATAGGATTCGGAGTCGAAGGTATCTTGTTCACATCAATAACTATTCCGTACACTTATACATATATATATATATTAATGAATAAATATGTTACTTAGTATAAACAGGCAAATAAATATATCATGTCATATATAACTCTCGTTTGTAATTCAGGGGGGGGGTCATTTTGTCTTTGGCAAGTCTATCTCACGTCGACTTTGCCTTAATTGGCACTTTAATTTGGTGTATTCTACTCCCTACTAATGTCCTTGCCTTGTCTTTTCTTTGAAAAGTGTTTGACTCATTGATCTTGGCGATTTCGTAAATGCAATGAAAAACCTTTTTGTAAAAATGTTTTCATGAGAGAGTTCCTAGTGATTGTAGTCTAGACTCGAGAAGGAATCCTAGTTCACTACAATCGAAGCTCTGATACCAAACTATCACACCCTGACTTTTACGGAAGCGTATGATGTGTGACTTGTTCAATATCATTGCATTCAATTATAATTAACAACTATAAGATTAAAACATGATGTTCATCCATTCATAAAGTTTCAAAATATTACAAACACCAGTTATTTAAGTTTCAAACAACATAACCTCTGATTAAGTTACAAACAACAAAAGTGGATGACATCTAAACTTGAAATTTACTTCCCAATACAACACCAGCGACCAAGATCCAACCCGTTACCTGAAATACATGTAATTTTGAAAAACATCAACAAAAGTTGAGCGAGTTCATGCGTTTTGTATGAGTACTGATAAGCTTGTAAACATTTGAGAGACTCCTTTGAAAACAGGTATGAAAAGCGTCCATGAACAGATCAAATTAATGTTTTGCAAGGACATTAATGTATGTGAAGACATAGGGAGTACTCATTATGAGTAGACTTTTGTCTTTGTCGAATCCCCTCGACTGTGTCGAATTCCCTCGACTGTGTCAAATTCACCTTGACTGTGTCAATTCCCTTGGCCGTATCAAATTACCTTGACTGTGTCAAATCCCCTTGACCGTTTTCGAATCACCTCGACTGGGACACTAAAGCACTCTAAGTGGTCACATAAGGACCATGAGTGGGGCTCGGCCATACCCGTTAGATCTAACCTTTGTCCATGATTCTTATGAGAGTTATTGGCATTTCAGTTTCAGCCTATACTCACATGATCTAATAATTCATTTCATAGCCAAATCATACCATTGAAACATATGTAACATGTATTCCACCCCCGAGAGTTATAAATCCGAAAACAGTTAAGAGAAAAGGGGGACATGAACTCACAAGTTTGCGTCCTGCTATCTCGTATGCTCAAGGTCCTTCTATGATTCGTACAACTACCTACACACGTGTCATGTTTTATTAGATGTTTAGGTCGTGTAACGACTCTTTGTCTTAGTTGTTCATTAAGGCTTGTTTTGGAAATGTTGGTGTATTCTGAGTTACATCATTAATGTATATTATAATATTCCAAAGTATATAATTATTTGTTAAAATAATAAATATTTTAACTTAAATTATATTTATTAAATTTTGGAATATTAGTTAAAATAATATATTTTAACTTGTCACATATTGTATTTGTACATGTATAACTTTTCCCAAGGATGGGTGTATTCATACTCGTGTTCTTAAACTTGTGTATTTTCCCAAGTATTGGTGTCGTATTCCGGTGTGTATTTGTACGTACAAGACTACGTATTTCCTTGTATTTATTAAGTATCTTATACTTAATTTTTGTATATACATTTTCTGGAATATTATTTTTAACCGATAAAAATCACCAATTTGTATTCTTAAAATATATATTTTAAGAAAACTTTCATAGAAAATCAGTTATAATCTATCCTTGGCAAATATAATTATTTTTTCATATAAACCTCCAAAAATAATATATTTTCAAGATTAACTTTGAAAAAATATATAAATCCATTTTCACCCCAAGAATAATATATTCTTAGTTTATTTAAGAAAATATATATTTTCTCCAAAAATAATATATTTTCTAGTAATTCAAGAAAACATGTACACTTTCGTTTACTCCAAAAATAATATATTTCCTTCTTGTCAAAATATGATATATTTTTGTAATAATTATAAAATCATATTTTTGTTCACTTGGTGTCCAAAATACCGTTTACCAAAATATACTCATGAATTTAGTTCTGGAATATTTTTGTAAGTTATATTCCTTGTTTCGTTTCTTCAAATTTTTGGGTATAAATTATACATTTATTCCTTGAAATTTTGGTAATATTTTGTATTGTAATTTCTTGGTATTTTGGTGAGTTATATTATTTCAAGTCCTAAAATAATATAACTAATACACATAATATACAAATAATCACACACATGGTGACATCTAAATATATATTTTTCTAAATACATAGTTAGTCACTTTTATTTATCGAAAACCAACCTCCAATATTTTGTAATTTTTGTAACAAAAATTATGGCAATCTTTATATGAAAATCCATGGTTAAAATATACTTGTAAATATTTGTTTAAAAATATTTTTCTAAGTGTTAAATTTCTAGAAAATTTTTGCCATAGTTTCCCCTTAAAAACAGAGGTTTCCATGCTTTCAAAGCATATCATTTTCTTTTAAAAATCATCACAATCAACAACAAATCAAATAATACTTACCAACTGCCATAAATCAAGCATCAATCACTACTTCATGAACTTGAAAATTTATAAAAATTTGTAGTAACTTACTAGTGTGTTTAGTAAGCTTAGTTTCCCTTTAAAGTGTGGTTGTTTATTTAAAGACCTCATTTTTGAAGAATTTAGATCTTTACAACTTGTAAAATATTTTTCTAAAAATATTTCTTCTTGAATTTTTCTTGTTAAATACATGTTTCTTAGATAGGCTTAAGACACCTTAGAATCACCTTAGATTACTTGGGAATGGACTAGAAAAGATGATGGTGACCTTGGGGGTGTTGGCCGTAGCTTAAGGGGAAGGGGAGAAGAAGGAGGTGTTGTTGAGATGATGAAAATGAATGTGTTATGGTCTTGAGGGTTTTTATAAAATTCTTCCAACATTAAATAAAACATTGGACAATATGCTTAAAATTCTCCCAACATGATCTAATAAATTAATCAAAGAAAATCTTCATGTGGGACCCATGTTGGGCCGTGAACTAGGTGAGGGGGGGGGGGGTACTAGTTGAGTTTCAAATGTAGTTTAACAATCTAGTAAGATTATTAGTGTAATGGTTAGGGTTTTAGGTGTTATAATGTTTTAGGGTGTGTTACGATGTTTGGTGACCATAACTAGCTTCGTAACACTAAAACAATGTTTCTAGTGAAAATTTGGTGTTTCGGGTAGTGTCCGGTTGTTTGTTTCATTACGGTTCGTTAAAGTGATAAATTGCGCAATTTAGTGTGCTTTATGTTGTCTTTCATGACAGTTTTGATTCCCGGCACCTATGAAGGTATTCTGGACCATTAAATTGTAATTCTGCATTATATTTAGATGTTAAAAAGCTGAATTTTGCTGATTTTGGTTATTTTCTGCAGAATTCTGCAGTTTTAGTCTGTTTCTGGCACTTTCCAGCACCTAATTCATCACTAGGAAGGCAGTTTTGTAATCCCTACTTTCCTACATACTATTCTAGTGTAACACTTGGTTCTCGGGCTCATTATGTCTCTTAATTTCATGTATGCCTGAGTACTGAACTCCCGTCAATACTTCTAGTTTGTCTGATAACTGCGCTAATTTTGTTCTGTGCATTAAGTAAACCACACTGTGTTGCATGTAATAAAGATAAGAATCTTGCAACATAAAATGCCTTTGTATGTATATGACAGTAATCAGAAATTCAATTGTCTAGTTAATTCATTCATGCACAGTCTTTAAAGCACAGATTATTGTTTATTATTGTACGGAACACATGGAGAAATGCCAGTTGTCACAACAAGGTTAGGGAAGAGATTCAAGATGAAGATGATGATAAACTTGATGGTTAATAGCACTAGAGAAAGGTCCTTCAAGCTTCAAGGCCTCGAAGCTTCTTAACTTAGTTCCTAGCACCCTTGAATCACCTTAGATTGGTTGTTTATTGAATGAAAATGGATGTAATGGGTGTGTGTGTTTGGGCCGTAAGCTAGAAGAAGGGGAGGAAGAGATGAAGTTGTGAAGAAGATGAAATGAAAGAGAATGATTATCCTTGGGTTTTATAAAACTGGCTTCCAACATTTTATAACCTATTGGTCCTAATGTTTCAAAAGAAATAACCAAATCTAATAAACAATGGAAAGAAAATCAAGGGGTGGACCCCATGTCCATAACCGTGAATTAGGGGGGGGGGGGGGTACTAGTTAGGGTGTAATGGGTAGTTTGTTAATCTAGTTAGAAATCAAGAGAACTAGTTAGTGTTTTAGGTGTTATATGTTTATTTGATGTATTATGATGTTCAGTGTCCATAAGTAGCTCGGAAATGTTAAAACAATGCTTCTAGTGGTAATTTGGTTTTTCGAGTAGTGTCCGGTTGTTCGGTTGGTTACCGGTTCGTTAAGGTGCTAAATTACGCAGTTTAGTGTGCTTTATGTTGTCTTTCATGACAGTTTTGATTCCCGACACTTAGGAAGGTGTTCTGGACCAATATTCCATAATTCTGCATTGTATTTTATTGTTAAAAGCTGAAAATTGCTGAATTTTTATTGTTTTCTGCAGAATTATGCAGTTTTAGTGTGTTTCTGGCACTTTCCGGCACCTAAATCATCACTAGGAAGGCAGTTTTGTGATCCTTACTTTCCAACACACTATTCTAGTGTAACTCTGAGTTTCGGGCTCATTCTATGTCTTAACATTACATCTGTCTGAGTACTGAATCTCCTGTCAGTACTTCTAATTTGTCTGATCCCTGTGCTAACTTTGTTTCGTGCACTAATTGAACCATATTGTGTTGCATGCAAAAATGATAAATAATCTTGCAACATGTAATGCACTTGTATGTATATGGCAGCATTCAGAAAATTATTCATGTCATTAATTAAATCAGGCACATTCATTAATGCGCAAATTACTGTTAACATTGTACGGAATATGTGGAAAAGTGCCAGTTGTCACATTCTCCCCCCGTTAAAAGAATTTCGTCCCGAAATTCAAGTTGCGTTATTGGCTGCAGGGGAGTTGTGAAACAAGTGCGAATACTTTGATTTGATTTGATCTGCACGCTCCCAAGTAAACTCTGGGTCATGACGTGAAATCCAAGAACTTTGACAAGTTTAATACGACTTCTTCGTGTCTGGTAGACTTTCCAGTCCGTAACCTTGGCAGGTTATTCAATAATTTGAAGTTTGTCATTGATGTGAATCTTGTCTGCGAGAATAACTACTGTCTATTGGAGTTTCTTGAGATTTGACACGTGAAACATATCATAAACACTACTAAGTTCTTCTGAAAGCTTTAGTTTGTATGCAACGGTTTCGATCCTTTCCAGGATCTCGAAGGGCCCAATGTTCCGTGGGTTCAACTTTCCACGTTTACCAAATCGTACCATGCCTTTCCAAGGCGAGACTTCCAGTAAAACCATATCACCAACCTCAAATTCCAACGGTTTCCGCCGCTTGTCGGCATAAATCTTCTGTCCATAACGGCTGACTTGATACGATCGTGTATCTGAGAAAATCTTGTATGTGTTTCTCCTGAACTACCCAGGACCAATAAGTTGTAAATTTCCGGTCTCTGCCCAACACAACGGGTATCGACACTTACGTCCATGGAGCTTCAAACGGGGCGGCCTGTATACTGGTGTGATGGCTATTATTGTAGGAAAACTCCACCAAGGGTAGGTGAGTATCCCAACTCCCACCAAAGTCCATCAAACAAGTACGTAGCAAGTCTTCCAATATCTGAATCGTCCGTTCACTCTGGCCGTCCGTTTGGGGGTGAAGGGCTGTGCTACGATTCAACTGTGAACCAAACGCGTGTTGAAACGTCTACCAAATCCATGACGCAACGTGACCATTCCGGTCGGATATGATGGATACAAGCACTCCATGACGTGCCACATTCTCTCTCAGATATATCTCTGCCAACTTCCTGACGCTGTCTCTCTCACTGATAGGTAAGAAATGCTCAGGCTCTGTGAGTCGGTCAATAATTTCCCAAATCATATCATGTCCTCTTTGTGTCCTTGGTAACTTGTAATGGATTCCATGGAGATCTGTTCCCACTTCCAAACGGGAATCTCCGGTTGTTGCAGTAATTCTAGTGGGTTCCGGTATTCTACCTTAACTTTGGCACAAGTAAGGCTGTTACCCACATATACAGTGATGGCGGCTTTCATCTTGGGCCACCAATACTAATCTTTTAAGTCTGGGTACATCTTGTCGGATCCAGGATGGACCGAGTACCTCGACTTATGAGCTTTGTCCAAAATAAGTGCTCGTAGATTGCCGAAGGATGGTGCCCAAATTCGTTCCATGAGTATAATGTTCCGTTTTCCTTTAGAACCAATTTTGCTTCCATACTACGCAGTGATTCAACTTGTAGGTTCTCTAGTTTAAGTGCTTCCTACTGGGCTCCATGAATCCGAATGGTGAGATCGGTTTGTGTTTCCATCTCTAAGGCTCGCGCCCTTAGAGGCTTTGCGCGTTCCTTGTGACTCAAGGCGTCAGCTACAACGTTTGCTTTACCCGGATGTTATCTGATCTCACATCATTCAACAGCTCAACCCATCTACGCTATCTCATAATCCAATCCTTCTGCTAGAAAATGTGTTGCAAATTCTTATGATCTCGAAAAGATCGTGCAACGAGCACCATACGGAAATGCGCCAGATCTTCAACGCGAAGATCACAGCTCCTAGCTCAAGGTTGTGCGTCGTGTAGTACTTTCCTTATACTTTTAACTGATGTGACGCGTAAGCGAGGACTTTGTCCTGGTGCAGCAACATGCAACCAAGACCTTGTCAAGAAGCATCACAATAGACGACAAATCCATCGGTACCGTCAGGTAACGATAAGGTAGGTGCATTGCAGAGTTCATCCTTCAACATCTTCAAAGCTGTTACTTGTTTCTCACCCTAATTAAACTTCTATTCCTTTTGGGGCTAGGGATGTTAGTGGTGGAGTAATACTTGAGAATTTCTCCATGAATCGTCTGTGATATCCTGCTAACCCCATAAATGGTCGTGTCCTAGTTGGCGTCTTGGGGGTTTCCCAATTCTTGATCGCTTCGATCTTGTCAGGGTCAATCATGAATTTCATTCTTATTCACCACGTGACCTCAGGATTGTACCTCGCGAATCTAAACTTCACACTTTGACAACTTTGCATATAAATGTTCTCTCTTCAAAAGCTCCAAGATAGCTCGCAGATGTTGCTCATGACCTTACTTGGTCTTTGAGCCAATAAAGATGTTGCCAATAAGCATAATCACGAGCTCATCCAAATACGACTTACGCACTCGGTTCGTGGGATCCATGAATAATGACGTTGCGTTCGTTAAGCCAAACGGTGTGGTAAGGGACTCGTAATGCCCGTAGCGAGTCCGAAAGGCCGTTTCTTGTGTCCTCAACTAGTGATATCATGTCCTTAAGTTAATCTTGGAATAGTAGCTGTAACCTTGCAGTTGGTCTAACAAGTAATCAATTCTCAGTAAGGGGTACCGATTCTTGATGGTTAGTTGTTTAACTCCCCGTAACTTATGCACAATACTTCTTTCTCACCAGTTCCAATTTCAGGATTTTTGACCTGGAACACTACCTTTTCGTCTTTAGTTCTTTGATTTCAATCTAGATCAGGTCGTATGTCCATGCGGAAACTGTTGTCCTTCTTCTTTTCCAATAACACTGGAGCTCCCCAGGGGAAGAAGTTCGGCATGATAAGTTCCCTTATCTAGCAGCTCTTGCAGTTGAGTCAAAAGTTCTTGCATCTCGGACGGAGTTAGTCGGTAATGTGCCTTTGCCACTGGTGCCATTCCTAGCACTAGATATCTCTGAAACTCCACTTGCCGCTATGGAGGTAGTCCAGTCAAGTCCTTGGGAAAGACTTCTTGGATTTTCTTCTATAATGGGGATGTCTTCCAATGTTGGCTCCTTGATCTCATTGTTGACATTATGAACAAGGAAGGCTGTGCAGCCTCTTTGGAGACACTTCTGCGCTCTCATAACCAATGTGAAAAGTCACAGTCTTCCACCTTATAAGGCCCAGCGTCCTCGCATCAACTGTATGAAGGCCGTGTACTAAGTGTTTCATCATTCGCAAGAGGGATGCAAACGATTTTCTCTTGACAAGCAATTTCAGCTCCGTTCTTGGATACCCAATCCAAGCCGACTACAACTTCAAAACTTCCTAAACCAGCTGGTAGCAGGTCAATAGAAAACTTCGTTCTCCAAGTTCAAGTGTACAACCCTAAATATCTCCATCCTCTTCGACTACTTTCCATTTGCTAACTCTACAGAGTATGGGGGTGGGGGGTCTAGTTTGCTTGCTCCTAGACCAAGTAGGTTCTGGATTCTGTAGATACAAGGCTAAAGTCGGCGCCAGTATCAATCAAAATGGATGCATAGTGTTGGTTAATAGGGAACGTACCCGTCGCAACATTCAGGTCCTGGCGTGCTTCACGAGCTCCGTTCGTGAAACTCTTCCTCGTGCTTGGTCCTTCTTAGGGAAATCTTTCCTAAAGTTCCCTGTGTCACCACATCTGAAAAAACCAGGGGCTCTATCATTACCGTTTCCTCCTTGGTTGTTGTTGTTATCCCCTTGGTTATAGTCACCATTTCCTCCTTGGTTGGGGTATCTTGCCCAACAAGTATCCTTGCTGTGTCCCTTCTTTCCACATCTATCACACTTAGGTTTCTGGCATCGACCTTCATGGTGAAACTTGCATTTGTCACATCTCGGCTTATTTCCCAGATAAACATTTCCTCTGGCCTCATTGGTTGCTCCAAAAGCTTTCGTGCCATGAGGCGGGTTTGCTTCCCTTCTTTTGTTTACGTTTGAGTTATCATGACTTGCTTGGGTTCCTTTCCTCCGGCTTGAAAACTTTCTCTTAGTTCCACCCGAAGAAGACTCCACATGCGTCTTCTTTTCAACTGGATTTTCATTAGATTTCTCCACCGTTACTCTGCCCTCGGTAGGACCTAGGGCAAGAGTTATCACCTGAGCGATTCCCATTACGATTCCTCTTAGTATGCCGCTGTTTGCAATGTTGCTTGCTTCATACTGGTCGATTGCTTTAGGGACTTGCTGGTTTACTAGAGTGTGACATATGTGCTTGTAATCATTGTATAAACCTTAATCGGTTCAGTTATCAGTAAAACAATTTTATTTGACCCCAATATTTGTTTATTTATGTTTGACATTTTGCATGTTTTGATTTTTGTTCAATTTCAAACTCTTTATCGCTTTCTGGAGAGTTATACGTAAACCGATGCGTAAGCGTAATCAGTTTAACACGAAAAACAATCCAGAACATCAATTTATGCTTGACATACCTTAAATAACCTTTACATAACTTAGAAATAAGTTTTGAAGGCCTTGGTATGGCAAAATCAAGTTTATTCGCTTACAGGGACTAATTTCGACAAACTGCGAAAGTATGCCGATTCGTACTGTAACAGACATTCTGAAACTTGATCATAAGTTAAACATACCCTAAATATCCTTTACATAGCTTAGAAATAGGCTTTGACGGGTTTGGTGTGCTAAAATAAACTTTTTGGTCATTCAGGGACTAAAAGCGTCAAAATGTGCATAAGTTTGCATTTTCGCGCATAACTTACGTTCTGATTACATCCGGACATCCAAAAATTTATGTAATCATTAAAATATTTTATTATGGTTATTGGCATGATAAAATTCCATTCTTCGCGTAATTTGGATCGTTTTTCGCGTCCGTTCGTGTTTCGTCGTAATTAACCGAATATCATGATCGTACGACCAAACGAACCGACATCTGACATATTTTTGAGCATGTTTCATGTCCCCTATACTTAGGCATCATTGTAGAGCCTTGAAAATGGCTTAACGGGCCTTAAACGCATCAAAAATGGCCTTAAAAGCATGCAGGGACTGAAACTGCCATTTCTGAAACTTGTTGCTGATCTCCCTAGCTCAGGCGGGCCGCGTAAGCCCTCCCTGACTCTTACACGGGGCGTGTAAGCAGCCCAGATCAGCAGAAAATGTGTTAGAGCTTGTTCCAGCTGTTTCCATGACTTGCAAACGGTTTTTAATCATTCTATGTGTTATTTTGGGGCACCAATGGTATTCTAAAACCATGGGCATACTTGTACGGCTCAGATCGAAGCTCGGTTTTCGAGGAATGATCTTAACGGTTACCCGAAATCTATAAATACCCCCAAGTATTTGCAATCCAAACTCACACTTTGATCTGATTTCTCTAAGTTGAAGGATAAAACCTTCATACGTGAGAATTATCTAGATCAAATCTCCATTCTTGGACCTCTTGTAAGTATTCTTTCGTTCTTTTACGCGTTTTTAAGCACAAAATTCAAACAGTGTTTGACTTTCTGCATTGACCAGTTTATGGTCAACACAAAGTTCTTTTGAACTTCGCAACGTGAGCGTAATCACGATGGCTATAGTCCTTTGTGACTGTGCCTACTAATTACCACGTTATTTAGGCATAGTGACGAGTCATAGTTTCGGTCAAAATGCGTGTTCTTGTGTATTTTGCAACCAAACTATTCTTGGGTATCAAAACACTTTGTTTTTATATCAAACTTGTTTTATAACTTCGTTAAACATGTTTTAACATGTTTAGCTCGTCACTTTTAGTTTAGTGCTTATATAGGGTCGTAAGATAAGCGGTCTAAACAACCGCTTAGACTTTCGAACCCGACCCGTTTGGTCAATCATTAGGATTCGACCGAACACATTTTGTGACCATAGTTGTATAGGGAATAACCTTCCGAGGTTATACCTTATGGTTACTACGTTTGGTTAGTTGTATGATAGGTAGTTTATATTGTCACACCCCCAAATTCCACCTGCGGAGTACCGTCCGCTTGAGGGCGTGACCGACCAGGATCCAGCCACCAATTATACTGAATAATTGAATTAATAACCAAAGTAATACTTACTAACCATACGATTAGCAAATATCAAATTCAGAGTTTAAAGTTTTAAGATCAAATAGTGGTAAGTAGCGGAAGCATAAGTAAAACAGTCTTAAACATGGTTCATAGTTCATGTTTATTTAACACCCAACGCAGGGGTAGACGAACACTACACATCCCCCAAGCAGCAGCTCCTCAGACACTGGTTACCTGCAAAGCATGCAGTAAGGGGTCAACAATAATGCTGAGTGAGTTCACTGGATGTCCAGTTTTAATTACCAAAAACTTGTTTCACCAGTTAATTTATCCGTTTATACATGCCATGGGGAGCTACCCCAAAAGTTAGCGACTAAACTGTGTTTCCAATACCGAACACTAGGTGACCGTTGCGTATCCGCAGAGTGCCCCGATGTCAATGTTCTATCATCATTGACGGATGCCTGAGTACATTAGTTCACGACCGATCCCGTACCTTGGCACGGTGTGAGGTTGGTAAGACCTAAATAGCGCTATCAACTAATAACCCGTTCGCCTGGCCCCGGCGACTAATCGGTATTATGTAGTAGGGACTTTAAGTGATAGAGTTTCGTTTAGTGCCGTTTGTTGCAATCCGTATAAACAGTAATTAACTAAAAGGTTCCCAATAACAAGGGAAGAAAAGTAAGTTGTATCCCTCATAAGGGGATAGTGTTGTTTTTAGTTCCGTTTCCCAAACCACCGGGAATACATGCTTTAGGTTGTGAACTCACCTTGGGTTGCTCGGTAGATTAATTACCCGGTCGATCACGTTGGTCACCACGTCCTAGCATGGTTACCGAATATGGGTCAAGTTGGGGTACAAGTAAACACGTATAGCAAACACGTACAGACACACATAGCATGCATTCATACAAACACTTGGGTTATTGGGCCTGCCCTAACATTTCACAAACAAACAGCACAGATACACATGCAGTCCAGTCAACAGATAGTCCAACAAGCTTTTGGCCCAATAACACTTAGGCAGCCCAGTCGAGACAAGGGCGGTTTCGACTCGAGAATACACGGTCTCGAGTCGCAACCAAGGGTTCCGACTCGCAACCTCGGTCTCTGTTCATCATGCTTTGGTCTCGAGTCGCAACCAAGGGTTCCGACTCGCAACCTCGGTCTCGGTTCATCATGCTTTGGTCTCGAGTCGCAACCAAGGGTTCCGACTCGCAACCTCGGTCTCGGTTCATCATGCTTTGGTCTCGAGTGTGCTGCTTGCGAGTCGCAACCGGGAGATCTCGAAGAATCACGTTTTGGTCTCGAGTCGCAACCAAGGGTTCCGACTCGCAACCACTGTTACGTGCACCTGAATCCTTCTAGAACCTGTCCTACGTACCAGCCAATAGCATTTTGATTTCATGGTAATGTGTACTATCCAATAAGAGTGCACCAACATGTTTTCTTGTCCGGTAATTAATCAAAACAGATCAAAACATGCATTTTTTTGAATATTCATACCACATTCAACTTGTTCTTCATTATTCATTTTCATTCAAACAGTTCACCTTTAGGGTTATCTCTTCCTAAACAAGCATGTTCCAACAAACCGATTCATTCATGTGGACTTAGATGCAAATCACTAAACCTTCAATCCACCCAACCATGCATTTAACAACAATAATTATGTAATATTTATTCTAAGCACTATCAACATAAATCTATGATCATGAACACCTTATACTATCAATCATCCATCATCCAAATGTCTTAACACTTCATTATCATGCAAGAGTTCGCATATTTCATCCATCATTTCAAACATTTCAAAGCAAATAGCACCATTATGTACCAAAACACCTAGTGAACATCTAAAACACTAACCGATTCAAGAGTGACACGAAGGTGTTCAAGTTGGTGATAGAATGGAGCCTTCGAGTGATGATTCCGAGCCAATCCGAGGGTGCTCTTGTTGCCGGTTGAATCCGAGAAGGAGGAGAGGAGAGGGTGATGTTAGAACCTTAGGGTTTTGGGGTTTTTAGAGAGAGAGGGAGAGTGTGTGAGATGAGAGAGTGTGAGAATGATGTTGCAAAATGGTAAAAGTTGTGAGGGTTGGCCGGTTATATATCTCGAGTGGGTTAGGGGTTTCCGGGTGGGCTTCTAGGTTGCATGGCCCAACCGGCCCGAGTGTTTACTGTTCACTCGAGACCGAGGGTGGTCTCGAGTCGGGTCCTTTGGGGTCTCGGCCCACTCATATAACACACATACATATATATAATATACATACATATATATAATATACATACATTCATCACACTTAGCACAAGGATCACATAAAATCATCGAGATAACACGCACTATCATTTAATAACGTATATACACATAATGCTAATACAAGATATTTGCTCGGGAAAACCTAGAGTGTCACATTATCCCCAAGTTTTAGGAACTTTCGTCCCGAAAGTTAAGGCAGTCACTGTCAAGCTAGTGTAAGTGAGAACGTTTCAACGGGGTGTCACATCATCCCCCCGTTAATTTGGAATTTCGTCCCGAAATTCGGTTGTAGCTTCAGTGCTGGGAGTTTCATTAGGGAACAACTGGGGATATTTGCGCTTCATCTGGTCTTCCCGCTCCCAGGTAAATTCTGGGCCACGGCGTGAGTTCCAACGAACTCGCACGAGAGGTATCTGGCTACGTTTGAGGGTTTTGATCTCACGATCCGTGATCTCAACCGGTTCCTCAGTAAAGTGTAGCCGTTCGTCAATAGTGAGTTCCTTGAAAGGAATGATGAGTGTTTCATCTGATAGACACTTCTTCAGATTAGACACGTGGAAGACGTTGTGCACAGCACTCAGTTCTTCAGGCAGATTCAATCTATAAGCGGCCGTACCGATCTTTTCGGTTACTTCAAAGGGTCCGACATATCTTGGATTAAGCTTGCCCCGTTTTCCAAAACGAACCACACCCTTCCAGGGTGAGACCTTAAGTAGAGCCCGTTCACCAACCTGGAACTCTAGCGGTTTCCTATCCTTATCAGCGTAGTGCTTTTGACGGTCACGAGCTGCCGCCATGCGTTGCCTAATCTGGGCAATCTTTTCTGTGGTGTCAACTACATGTTCCGGGCCTGTGATCTGACTGTCACCAACCTCCGCCCAGCAGAGAGGTGATCGACATTTACGACCGTACAATGCCTCAAAGGGTGCCGCCTGAATGCTGGTGTGGTAGCTGTTGTTGTAGGAGAATTCCACTAACGGTAGGTGCTTCTCCCAATTCTTGCCAAAATCAATCACACATGCCCTAAGCATGTCTTCGAGGGTTTGGATGGTGCGTTCAGACTGCCCATCCGTTTGCGGATGATAAGCGGTGCTCATGTCTAAACGCGAGCCAAAAGATTTGTGCATAGCTTGCCACAATTCAGAAGTAAAACGTGCATCTCGATCAGAAATAATAGAGGTAGGCACTCCGTGCTTCGAAACCACTTCTTTTAAGTATACCTCTGCTAGGGTAGAGAACTTGTCTGTTTCTTTGATAGCCAAAAAGTGTGCAGACTTAGTTAAGCGATCCACTATTACCCAAATGGTGTCATTTCCGCGTTGAGACCTAGGCAGGCCAGTAACAAAATCCATGGAAATCTGCTCCCATTTCCATTGCAGGATCTCTGGCTGTTGGAGTAGGCCTGATGGTTTCTGATACTCAGCCTTGACTCTTGCACAAGTTAAACATTTTCTGACATAGGTTGCTATGTGGGCTTTCATACCAGGCCACCAATAGGTAGTTCTCAAGTCGTGGTACATCTTATCCGAACCCGGATGTACTGAGTAACGGGACTTATGAGCTTCATCCATCACAAGGTCACGTAAATTTCCATAAAGCGGAACCCATATGCGTCCGGCTACGTAGTAAGCACCGTCTTCTTTTTGTTCCAATCGTTGTCTCGATCCTCGTAGGGACTCAGCCCTGATGTTCTCGGCTTTCAATGCTTCAACCTGAGCATTCCGTATTTGATTAGGGAGGTTCGAGTGGATAGTGAGCTGTAAGGCACGAACACGCTTGGGTTTGGTCTCCTTTCTACTGAGGGCATCGGCTACCACATTAGCCTTGCCTGGATGATATTTAATTGCACACTCGTAGTCATTTAGGAGTTCGACCCATCGGCGTTGCCGCATATTCAACTCCTTTTGTTCCATTATGTGCTGGAGACTCTTGTGATCAGTGTAAATCGTGCACTTGGTGCCGTACAAGTAGTGTCTCCAAAGCTTGAGCGCGAAGACCACAGCTCCAAATTCTAAATCATGCGTCGTGTAGTTCCGTTCGTGGATCTTGAGTTGTCGCGAAGCGTAAGCAATAACCTTCTCGCGTTGCATTAACACGCATCCAAGCCCTTGAATAGAAGCATCGGAGTAAACAACAAAGTCGTCGGTACCTTCAGGTAAGGAAAGAATAGGAGCACTACAAAGATTTTTCTTTAGTTCCTGGAAGGCAGATTCCTGAGCATCGCTCCACTTGTAAGCAACACCATTCTGAGTGAGGGTCGTAAGTGGTTGAGCGATCTTAGAGAATCCCTTGATAAATCTTCGATAGTATCCTGCCAATCCCAAGAATTGGCGAACTTTGGTCGGAGTCTTAGGTACAGGCCAATTCTTAATGGACTCAATCTTAGCGGGGTCGACATGAATCCCTTCCTGATTGACGATATAGTACATGATTTCATCCATGTTTTATGCTATGTATGTTCATTTATTGCATACTTAGTACATTGTTTTACATCACATGCTATGTATGTTCATTTATTGCATTCTTAGTACATTGTTTTACATCACATACTATGTATGTTCATTTAGTGCATATTTAGTACATTGTTTTCACATAACATGCTTACATTTTGGTATGACATTTGGTTTGTTTAAATGGGACAAAAATACATTCATTAACATTGATCACGCCGCTTGGTAGTAAGTAATGGTACCATAGGAATTGACAACTCCCATTCCTGAAATCCTAGGTTTGTTTGGGTGGAAGGAATGACTGAATCCAATATACATAATTTAGATAAACCTTTAATTTGTTTAAGGGTTTGTCGCCACAGTCGCAAGGCTTGAATGTATGCATTTTACAATACCGCATAGATGTTTGTATCAGTAGAGCATGCAGTTATTTTACAAAACATAACTTTGATTCGTTTCAATACCTTGTTTTGTGCATTTTACCTATGGCTTTAAGTTGACATATTTCACTTGCCATACATGACATTTGGTTACACATTACATGATTACATTTGACAATAGACATGGTTTACACATTACATGATTTACATTTGACAATAGACATTAGTTTACACATAAACATTTGACAATTGATTTAAACAAGACATTTTGATGGTTTGTTTGGGTAAAGAATTTTAAGTAATGAGGCGTGTGTAATATGATAAAGGCATGGTGGATACGCCGCTGGTACTTCCTATATATAAGTGCTTTTATGATATTACATATCGTAGCGTTATTTAAACCATTTCAGTTTAGACATATTACATTTTACACAAATAACATATTTTCACAAGACATTGTTTTACAAACAGTTTAATTTATACAACTCATTTTACTTGGTTACTTAATTAACCATACATCTTTCTTTTATATATCATCTGATTTTCTTATCAAATTTTCGTATGATTTATAAAAGAAAACACTTAACAAGATTCATGACTAACTTTTATTAAACATTTCTTTAAACTCAAGTCATGAATCCTATTTTAACAAAACCTATGTATCTCACAAGCATTTTTATGCTGACGTACCTATTTTCACATGTGTTTTCAGGAGTTGTTGCATACGATGATCAAGTTACACTTAGGCGGACTTGTGCCTTAGTGACATAAAACGAAGCTAGACTAGTTTAATCATGTTATGTACTCTTGTTTTTCTTTGTTTAAAACAATGTAACTCCCCTTTGTTTATAAATAAAACAAAACTTTAATTACCATGGTTATGAAACAATACTTCTGTTGCTACACTCCCCGACGTTTCCGCCGCGGTTTGTTGTTTTACGCGGTCGGGGTGTGACATAGAGCTTCAAGCTCAGCTCTTGCTGCAGGTAAAGGTTCCGGTTGGGTCTTACCCATGTCCCTCTGTTGTGGTTCCATGAGCTTCACATGTATAAAACATATCGACGAAATTAGACATTTATTTCAGAATAAATATTGTCGTCGATAAGTGAAAACAAAGCTCATTAGTCATGCACTATAAGCATAAGGGTAAGGTAATTCTTAATGAGGCCTATGCAATTCTTCCCAGCATAATCATCTTATCCTTGTAATGAGTCACGTCAGAATCTTGCTAAGGGTTCATCGACCCTTACATACACCATATCAACTTGTTGCAAGTAGTCTTGCGTAGAAAACCTCCTCGAAGTCACCTTACTCCGATTGATGCACGTCATCCAGTGTTATACAAAATACGGTGAGGCCTTCCCTTCACCTTGTTCCTTGTATATTCCTTAAGTTTCCGACTTTTCCATAGTCTTTACTTTTACAAAAACGGGCACAATTCCCATAGGATGGGGTTGTGCATTAGTACCACGTGTAGGGGGGTTGGTGGAGATGCAGAGGTAAGGTCGTGAGGGTACGTGACTTCATCCTTGTGTCCGAATTGTGCTTTGCAGCAAACGTAGAGCGGTTTCCAGGGTGTGAATGCACTACCCTAACGATGGGGTGCACTACGGGATAAAGAGTGCTGAGGTACTGACAGGGGTGAAGATCGAGGAGAATCTTCTTGCATGTGTCTCCCATGTGCCTGAATGGAACAACAATCTGTTGAGAATATCGAGTGGTTACTTCCGCCCTCATAATATGTGTTCTATACTTCATGGTTCTTAATTGTCCAATATAGGGAGGATCCCTTTGCCACGCTGAGCTGTGCGACGCTTACATTGATTTGGCTTGGGCTCCAGGAGTCCCAATATGGTTGGTACGGTCTTCATGAATGCCGAACAGAGTGGGGTAAATAAGTTACACTACAGCTCGCGCCATGCTACCTCCTTGGGGTAAAGCGAATATCAAATGTTGGGGTCTTATCATAGCATCTACAATGGACAAGTTTGTGGGGGTTGTAGGTTTTGTACAACTTAAACGTAAAAATACCGAAGTGTTGAAGAAGATCTTTCCGGAGTGTTTACCATCTTGAATACCGTTTCCCAATGTCTTGTACTACAGGTAGAGATGTAGGTGTGGAGTAGATAAAGGCAGACTTCCTGCTTTGTAGAGTGTTATAGTAGCTATCTCGGTTAGTGTTCTACTAGGCGAAGATTTGAACGACTTAAGAATTCAATAGATAGTGATCATTTGCTTGACCCGCAGAGTCCATCAGGATTTCCATGCACTACAAGTTGTTATTACGTGGGCCCCCGTAATAATAAATCTTCTTGCATGGTCACCCTAATTTTCCCTCGTTCAAAGCAGCTGATCTATCATAGAGGGGACATTACTGTCCTCATACCTTCAACATGGAATGGACCTTTATGATGGTCCACGCGCCAACGTCCATTATTGTTAAGCGCGAAATTGCACAATGCTTAGTCAGAATAGGAATGGGGGGGGGGGGGGAGGTTTCCTAGTAATAGAAGCTAGAGGGGAAACTTTCAAATGAGTACTTCATTCTCTTTGTCTGGAAATGGGTGTTTTCGTTCAGGATTCATAAATGCCTCAGGGACCTCGTCCCACTGATAAGGTTACTGTCCAAAGTTGCCTCCTCCGCCTCGCTGTCACTGTCGTAGTCAGACATCTTCACATTCGAGGGGGAAGAACAATCATCATCTACGAAATCAAGCTCAGGGTCTTGTTTAGTAATTACTTCAGTTATGAGCTCCGCAATAAATGCGAGGTCGATAGTAGCATTGTGCGAGTCAAGAATAGTAATAGAGTTCGAAGTCGAAGGTATCCCGTTCCCGTCAATAATAATCCCATACATATATATGCACATATATTAATAGATAATAATGTTACTTAGTATATACAAGCAAATAAATGCAACATGTCAAATATAACTCTCGTTTGTTCCTTCGGGGGGGGGGGTGGGTCATTTTCCTTTTGGCAAATCTATCCCACATGGACCGACTATACCACAATTGGCACATTAGTCAGGGTATTCCCTTCCCTACTAATGCCCTTACTTTGCCTTTGCTTTGTCTTTGCCTTGCCTTTCCTTTGCCTTTCCTTTGTCTTTCCTTTGAAAAATGTTCGACCCATGGATCTTGGCGCTTTTTGCAAATGCAATGAAAAACCTTTTTGTAAAAATGTTTTCGTAAGAAAATCCTAATGATTGTAGTCTAGACTCGAGAAGGAATCCTAGTTCACTACAATCGAAGCTCTGATACCAAACTGTCACACCCTGACTTTTGCGGAAGCGTAATGTTGTGTGACTTGTTCAATATCATTGCATTCAATTATAATAAACAACTATATTATTAAAACATGACGTTCATCCATTCACAAGTTTGAAAAGTTACAAACACGAGTCATTAAGTTTCAACCAACAATCCTCAAGTTTACAATTCAAAAGTGGATGACATCAAAACTTGAAACTTATGTCTTGAAAACAACACCAGCGCCCAAGATCCATCTTGTTTCCTGAAATACATGTAATTTTAAAAACATCAACAAAAGTTGAGCGAGTTCATGTGATTCTGTATGAGTTCGAATAATCTTATAAACATTTGTATGTATGCCTTTGTAAACCGGTATGAAAGCGTCTATGAACAGATCAATTAATGCAGGAAGGCTCAACCCTTGCAGATTTTGTACCGGGCTTCCGGCTGGAAGACATAGTCACCACCTTCAGCCACTTCCGGCCCAGGGGTGGGGCTTGCAACACCAAATAGATCTATCACTCATGTCCCTCGGTCCTTATACAAGGATTAATGGTCTAAAGTGTTGTACCCACCACTCACATGATCCAACAGTTCATTCCTTAGCTAACCATACCATTTGTAATCATTCGTAAACAATTGTAACATATATTTCACCCCCGAAGTTATAAAACTGAAAGCAGTTAAAAGAAAAAGGGGGACATGAACTCACAGATTTGCGTCGTGTCTCCTGTATACCCAAAGTATGTATCCTTACGCCGTACTACAACCTACACACGTGTTATGGTTTACTAGACGGCTGGATCGTGTCACGACTTTTAGTCTTGTTTGTTATGACTTAGTATCTTTGTGTTACATCCTTGATGTACTTGTATGATTCCAAAGTGTATAATTATTTGTTAAAATAATAATATTTTAACTTAAATTATATTCATTAATAATTTGGAATATTTGTTAAAATAATATATATTTTAAGTTATTTGCCTTGTAAATCTTCCATGAATATTTTTCCCATGGATGGGTATACTTATACTTGTATCCTTAGACTTGTGTATTTTTGCCAAGTATTGGTGGGCGTATTCCGGTGTGTATTTATACGTACGAGAATACGTATTTTTATTATATTTACTAAGTATCCTTATACTTAGTTTTTGTATTAATACTTTTTGGAATATTATTTTTAACCAATAAAATCACCAATTTACATTCTTAAAAAATATATATTTTAAGAAAACTTTTATAGAAAAATTATCTATCATTCTTCCTTGGCAAAAATATTTATATTTTTATATAAACCTCAAAAATAATATATTTTCAAGATTAACTTAGAAAATATTTATAAATCCATTTTTCACCCCAAAAATAATGTATTCTATATTTATTTAAGAAAATATATATTTTTCTCCAAAAATATTATATTTTCTAATTTGTCAAGTAAACATATATATTTTTCTTTACTCAAGAATAATATATTTTCTTTTTGTCAAAAATATGATATATTTTTGTAATAATTATAAGAATCATATTTTTCGTTTCCTTGGTTCCCAAAATACCGTTATACTCACCTCCAATATTTGTAATTTCTGTAACAAAAATTATGGCAACTTTTATATGACAAATTATGGTTAAAATACATTTGTAAACACTTGTTTAAAAATATTTTTCTAAGTGTTTAATTTCTAGAAAATTTTTTCCATAGTTTCCCCTTAAAAATGGAGGTTTGCATGCTTTCAAAGCATATCATTTTCTTTTAAAATCATCACAATTCATCAACAATTCAAACAATACTTACCAAGAGCCAAAATCATGCCATATACACTACTTCATGAACTTGAAAATTTATAAAAAATTTGTAGTAACCTAGTATGGTGTTAAGTAAGCTTAATTACCCTTTAAAGTGTGGTTATTTAGTTATAAATCACATTCTTGCAAATTTTAGACTTTCACAACTTGTAACTTGATTTTTTAAAAATATTTCTTCTTGAATTTTTCTTGTGAATAACATGTTTCTACACTTGATTTAACACTATAAATGTGATTAGTTTCTTTAAAAACCATGATTATGTAAATCTTGTAATTTAACTTGGTTTCTTGAGAAAACTAGTTATGAAATCATCCATGTATTAAACTAATAACATGTATGCATAATCATCTTCCACAAAATCATCTTTGTTTTCAAGTTCATGATGAACATAAAGGATGATCATCTTGACTTTTCACAAGATCATCCTCTCATCTTGCTAGATCATGTGTTTAATCACAATCTAGCAAGTTCCATATGATGTTTAACATCATAAACAGAAACAATCAACAATCAAGAAGCATACATTCACTTAAACAACACAGATCTTTATGATTTAGAGCTTTATGTTAGAGATTATGTTCTTGATCTTTGATTTTCTTCATGATTAGTTACTTATATCATCTTTTAACCAACATAACAAGAAGTAAAATGAGATTAGAAGGGTCTTACTACTAGCACAAGGCTAGGGAAGAGATTCAAGTTGAAGATGATGATAAACTTGATGGTTAATAGCACTAGAGAAAGGTCCTTCAAGCTTCAAGGCCTCCAAGCTTCTTAACTTAGTTCCTAGCACCCTTGAATCACCTTAGATTGCTTGTTTATTGAATGAAAATGGATGTAATGGGTGTGTGTGTTTGGGTCGTAAGCTAGAAGAAGGGGAGGAAGAGATGAAGTTGTGAAGAAGATGAAATGAATGAGAATGATTATCCTTGGGTTTTATAAAAATAGCTTCCAACATTTTATAACCTATTGGTCCTAATGTTTCAAAAGAAATAACCAAATCTAGTAAACAATGGAAAGAAAATCAAGGGGTGGACCCCATGTCCATAACCGTGAATTAGGGGGGGGGGGGTACTAGTTAGGGTGTAATGGGTAGTTTGTTAATCTAGTTAGAAATCAAGAGAACTAGTTAGTGTTTTAGGTGTTATATGTTTATTAGATGTATTATGATGTTTGGTGTCCATAACTAGCTTGGAAATGTTAAAACAATGCTTCTAGTGGTAATTTGGTGTTTTGAGTAGTGTCCGGTTGTTTGGTTGGTTACCGGTTCGTTAAGGTGCAAAATTACGCAATTTAGTGTGCTTTATATTGTATTTCATGACAGTTTTGATTCCTGACACTTAGGAAGGTGTTCTGGACCAATATTCCATAATTCTGCATTGTATTTTATTGTTAAAAGCTAAAAATTGCTGAATTTTTATTGTTTTCTGCAGAATTCTGCAGTTTTAGTGCGTTTCTGGCACTTTCCGGCACCTAAATCATCACTAGAAAGGCAGTTTTGTGATCCTTACTTTCCAACACACTATTCTAGTGTAACTCTGAGTTTCGGGCTCATTCTATGTCTTAACATTACGTCTGTCCGAGTACTGAATCTCACGTCAGTACTTCTAATTTGTCTGATCACTGTGCTAACTTTGTTTCATGCACTAATTGAACCATATTGTGTTGCATGCAAAAATGATAAATAATCTTGCAACATGTAATGCACTTGTATGTATATGACAGCACTCTGAAAATTATTGATGTCATTAATTAAATCAGGCACATTCATTAATGCGCAAATTACTGTTTAACATTGTACGGAATATGTCGAAAAGTGCCAGTTGTCACAGACGCGCCTCGCGGCTATATTACTCTTTTTTTCCGATTTCTTCGGTGATGGTAACTTTCGTCTACCTACTACCCATTTCTTTGGGTCTATCCTTTCCCATTATGGTTTTCATATCTCCCAACTGAGCCCATTGGGTATGGTTAGGATCGGGCACTTTGAGTTCTGTTGTCCCTTGCAGGGAGTTGAACCGACCGTTGATAGATTTAGGGCTTATTACCAGTTGTAGTGCAACTTGGGATTCTATTCTTTCACCACGCGCGACGCGAAGAAGCTGCTTATCAACCCTCTAAAAAGTTACCATGACTGGAAGGTCAAGTTTTTTTTACATACGCGAGGAGGTAATCCCATTGCCATGGAATTCCGTGAGCCTGTTCCTGTTTCGAAGGAACACATGAAGGTGCCCAAGGGTGTGGCTTGGAGATTAAGTGGTTCATGACCTCGTAACTTACTTTGTTGTTTTTTGCGCGAACTAAGAGTCGAACATGTATTTGTAACTTGAATAAAACATAAGAAACAACAAGGAAAAAATAATGTAGACAACACTTATCAGGTGCGCGACCAACACTTACAAAGGTTGTGTATTACATGTAAAATTTTCTCAGTTGTTGTGCATCCTAGGCGCGTGGAACAATGTGACCGTCTAAAGTACGTAATTGATACGTGCCTTTGTTGGCATTAGAGGCCTCATTGTCTTGGGAAATCAGGTCTTCGACGCCCTGCCTCACCATCAGTTGCATTGAAAGCCATCAAGCCTGGTGAAGGGAGTCCGATCTTAGCTGGGATAACCACCCCTAAGCCATAGATTTGGCTAAGAGTGGTCTCGTCGTCGTTTATTTTTGGCATGATATGATGAGCCCAGAGTGTGCTCGTGAGCTCATCGACCAACCCTTAATCTGGTCCTCTGGATTTTCTTTGTTTCTTTGCGCACGTTCTTTAGCAGGTTCTCCAGCTTGCCACTTTTTAGGGCCTTCTCGATCTTTGTGCGCATGCAAAAACAATCGTCTGTCAGGTGACCCGTGACCTTGTGAAACTCGCAGAATAAGTTAGGGTCTTGGCCCTTCTTATTGCGCATGGTAGCAGAGCTTTGAAGTCTAGGTTCTTCCTGGTAAGAACCTCTAAGGGTGTCTTAGTCAGTGGAGTCCAATGCTTCTCTCGATTCTCGTTTTTATTGCTTTTTTGTACCCGATCTTGTCAATTGTGGCGTGAGCATCTTCACCATAGTGAGGTCTTTCGTCCTCGTTGCTGGATTGGTTTGACCTCCAGCCGGAGCATTTCATCCTCTTATCGCGCCTGCTGGAGTCATGCGCGTACTCATTTGAGTAATGATCATTCGAATAACGACTAGACTTTGGCCTGGTCAATGTTTTCTCTGTCTGCGTGATAATCTTTGCTGCCGCCATCAGCTTATCTCACTCTTCTGGCATCCCGTCTTTCCCTGTGATAGTCCTGATTAGGCTATCTCATCGTATTGCATTCTTGAAATGGCCGCGCATGAGATCTTCGCTTACATTTCCTATTTCAAGGCACTCCTTGTTAAAGCGAGTGATGAACTCTTCCAAACCTTCGTTCTCGCGCCTCGAGATATTCATTACTTCTGACGTGTCGTACTTATAACGCCTCTGTTGGCTGAAATGAGCAAGGAATTTCCTTTGAACATCCAGCCAAGATTTTATTTTACATGCAGGGAGGCTGTCGAACCACGTGTGAGCCGCCCCTGTCAGGGTTTGCACAAATAGATGGCACCACATAGGCATGGTCCATCCTCCCACCACACCAACACTTGTGAATAGTTGTACATAATCATCTGGATCAGTTAAGCCGTTAAATGTACCCACAACTTGTGGGAGTTTGGCTTTCTCCAAGGGTGCTGGAGCAATGTTCCGGGTGAACTTTGAATGCTCTACTGCTGGCCTTTAGATGAGGCTGAAATCATGCACCGCCAATTCGTTGTATGCTGTGCGTGCCTTTGGTTTATAAGATTCATGATGTCTTGGTAGATGGCAAAAAACTGACGAAGATTCTTCTTGTTGGTACGTTGGGTCAGATTCGTCTATGTTTGTGCCCTAGTCTTCGTCAATGTTACGAGGCCCCAGCCGGCTACTGATCGGAGTTCGTTGTCGAGAATGAGTCTGGGAGTTAAAATAGCTCCCTGATTTGTCATATGTGTCGCGCGTGGTGCGAGAACTTTACCTTCTCGATGACGCCGATGTCACACCCTAACCGATGGCTGAAACATCGGAGCGAGACGAAATAAAGTACTCGAGACATCATAACACTAATATTTGTGACAAGTATTTAAATAATAAATTTCATTCCATTTCTAAAGAGTTAATTACAAGGATTTGAAACAAATATGAAAACATAAATAATGAAATACAATACAATACAATAAGAGTTCACAATTTAAAGTGTGTATCTAAGCATCCTACTAGATTCCATGCATCACCAACATCGTCTTTAAACCTGCAACATGTTTTAAAAGCATAGTTCAATACAAAAGTATTGGCGAGTATACAAGTTTGGTGCGTAGTATTTAAGTATAAAAATGATAAGGAACAATCCACATGGCAAACCTAGTTATCAAGATTAACATATAAACTGGCATGCGGTTTATAAGTCAACCCTCTGTTTACGCAAGTATGAATGAATAAACCTAACATGACCTCAAGAATACGGACAGTGCGTTACTCCTATAGCGCTATACATGTTAAGTGGAGGCTCGTACGAAGCTAATAACAAGTTCATCACATAAGAATCACCTAGAAAACACGAATCAAGCATAACAAATACTAAGCATGTATTGGATTGTGGTTTGTATATTTGCAAAAGAATATGTATACTAAGTGTGTTTTGTATATGAAAACATATTACACCCAAAAGTGTGAAAACGGTAAAATGGGTCAAGTATACTCATAGAATTGCTAAGTCTTCTGATTATCCAAGTGTTGACGAGTGTATGAGATTAGGAGGATGGAACTCCGAAGTCACCCTATATGGGCAAACAGAGGTGTATGAGTGATCGGAATTACGACGGAGGATTAGAATTGAAATTAGAGCATATCTTGTTGGTATATATGTATATATATATTTTACATAGTTTATGTAGTAATTCTAAAATAAATCCATAATGAGTATTATAGAAGTGTTGCCCAAAATAAATATACATTTATATTTATTGTTATAAAAATTAATTGAATCCGATACGATTTCATTAGTGGTTCGACTATAAAGTATATGTATATGTTTTAACAAAAATCGGGCAGAGTTTCCTCTGTTTTTGGACGATCTCGACAACTAACGTGTCGATATATTTTCCAAAATGCAACAATAAGCACAATAATATAATCATATGATTCTACGTATGTTTATAAATACAAGTTATTTAAAGTTCGGTTCCGCGATAAAAATATTAATTAATACAAAAAAATAAAATTTATATTTTCGCCACTTTTATTCGTGTCTCGTGTTTAACCCGATGACCCGACAGTTGACCGAGTTTGATTGGCTTTGACCACGTCTGACCGAACTGAAACCCGAGCATCAAGTCGTAACCCAAGCTACAATCTGGCCTGTCACGCCTCTTGAACCGAACCCGAATCCGTGCGAACCGAACACGAGAATCTGAGCCAAGATCAAACTTTGAGCCGAACCCAAACAACAAAAAAAAAAGAAAATTAATGAACCCAAACCAGGTTTGAGTCGCGACTGAACCGAATACACCATACTCGTACCTGGCCCGAAACAAACCGAAATTGGACCGGATGAAATGCGACTGAACCGGCTAAACGAGACTGGACTTGAGTTGCACCGGGTTTGACGAACCCGAGCCGTGAACCACCACCTCTGTCCCCGTCGTCCACCGCCGCAGACGGCGGCGACGCAGCCGCTGCCATCACCACCATCTTCATCCATCATCATCATTCACATAAAAAATCATCATCCTTATCAGATTTAAAAAAAAGAAACCAAAATGAAAGAAAGAGATGAGGGGTTTACCGGTTGAGCTCGTCAGACCGAGTCTCCGACTCACCACCGCTATAACCGCACCTCCGCTCCACCGTCCGTACATCGCCGAGCACCACCGTCGCTGCAGACGGCTCCACCGCCGCCGTGAGTGACGGCCGTCTCTGTGCACCACCGACTTTGGTCGCTGGCCTTCTTTTGAGGGGGAGGGGTGACTGAGAAGGTGTTTGGCTTGTGGAAGTGTGTGTATAATTGAGAGATGAGTGTGATTTGGTTTGGGTTTGTCTGTGAATATGATCGAGAGAGTGGGTAAGGCAGAGAAGATGTCTATGTTTCTTGTGTGTGGGTTTAGAGATTGTAGACAAAGAATTGAGAGGGAAAGAATGGATAAAGTAGCGGCTGATATCAAATGGTAGATTAAGGGTTCTCTTTTCTATTTATATGTAGGTTAGATTTTGTTTTAGGTGGGCTTGGGCCCAAGGCCCACAAGCCCAATCCCGTGTTTAAGTGGCCCGTAATTCATACGAGACCAGTTATAAAAACTCGAACAATTTGTAACGTGTCGTATAACATTAGTTTAGGGTTAAAAGTAAGAAATGTTGGTGTCGGTATTTTGCGCGTATTCCGTCGGTCGCGTTAAAGTTGCGTAAAATGCTTCGGTGATCGTTTCTATCTCGTTTTTCGATCTGATTTTGACTGTGACTCTAAAAAGAATAGAAAATGAACATGAATTCTCTAAAAGTATAGAAATACAAAAATACAAGGTGTTACACCCGATCTGTTGTACTGCTGTCTGTGCACGCATTCTTGATGTGGTGTTTCATAGTTCAGCTATCGAGGCATCGCGGCAACACACGGTGTTTGTTTCGTTTGGGCTTGTGGTTGCCCCTGCTGCTCGCATAGTTGTGCGTAAATGGCATTCAACGTCGCCTGGCTTTTCGCGAACCAAGACTCGGGAGTCTCTCCATCTGGTTGCGCAGATGATGCAAGTGGTGAAGGACTAACAACTTTATTTGTTGGAGTCACAGTTTGGGCAGGAAGAGTACCACTTGCGCGTATGGTTCCAACGTTAGTGCATTCGCCTTCGGTGTACTCGTCAATGGGTTGGTTTTGGATGTGAGCATTGTCCGCTGCCATACCCATTTGAGAGTGTGAGCCGAAAGGTGGAAACGGAATACCTTGTTCAGCCATTGATTAAGAGTAACAACTTAGAAAGAAGATGAGAAAGTGATTGTAAAAATTGGTGGGCGCCAATGTAGAAACACCAAGCTAATCCGGAGATTAGCTTGTGGTTTGTGTCTTGTCCAAATAAGGTTAATCTTCTTCTGAACTCGATGAACAACTACGTCGATCCTGCAAAACAATTAACACACCGTGAAAATCATTACAAGGAGGAGAATAGGGGGTTCTCCTTGTAACCACTACCCGGCGTAAGAATAAGAACTTGCTTTGAGGATAAAAGTGTGTGTATTAAGTGAGGGAGCAAGAAAGCGATCCTTGAACCTGGAGATGAAGTTCTCTATTTATAGCCAAGGTGATTTGTGAAGGAGATGGGCTGATGGGCCTTGGGCCTGAGGTCGACAACAAGAAATATCCATTCAGCCTCCTCTGTCACGACCATTAGTGATTCCAGGCGAGAGGCTAGTTGGCGCATGTTGAATGGATCCACGTGTCCTGACGATTGTCCTTGTTGTCTGGTCTGTTATCAGCAGTTAAGTTGAGATCATAGATTAGTGGTCGGCGCAAGCTGATTGGTGCCACGTATGTGTCCTTGTGTACTTCTTGTCCCCTGGATGATTGTTCATCATACGAATCAGATACATCATGTTGAGCGCCTATTGGCCCATTGCTTTGCCACTGATACTTTCTCTACTCTTCTGATGTTACCCTTCGCTTCTTGCCCCCACGTGACTTTGTTGGTGCATATTTTGTATGTCCGTCACTGTGCAAATAGACTAAATAGAGCGTGTGTTGAATATTGTATAGATTAGTGTGAAAACGGAACAGAACTTAATGTTTGAAAGCCTTTCGCACGAAAGAGTCTTTCGTGCGAAGGGACCTCAATGCTCCTTCCATGCGAAAGGCTGTTGCCTATAAATAGGGGACTTGGCTCCTCTCATTTAGAGTTTTTGGTTCCCAGATGGGAAATGCTGGCGAAATTTCTCCAGAATTTCGCCAGCTTGTAAAAGATGTAAATTCTTTTGGTATGAATGAAGCGTTTAACTTATGGCTAAGTATTCTGCTTCTACTCCATTCTTAGTAATAATATTCTACTCGGTTAGTTCTATCGGAGCCAAACTTTCGTCAAATCCTGCTGGATCCTGGACTCTCAATTGGTATTAAAGCTACAATACTGATTCAATCATCTAATAGTTGATTGAATCACCTACGCTTATGACTTATGGGTTTTTAGGGGGTTTTAGACGTAAAACATCAAATTGAAGGTCAATTCACGGATGGATTTTGAAATTGAAGACATCATTAGATCCGCAATTGATTTTCGTCCATATCTGTGAAGTATCATCTTGAAATTCACAGAAATAAATATTTTGGATCAAAAAAATGTGATCAGAAGTGTTCGAACAACAGAACCAGTCGCACGAAGATGACACCATTCGCACGAAAGGACCAGCTTTTCGCACGAAGGGTCACTCGTTCTAAAATCACCTCTTTCGTATGAATGGACCTACTCAATTCGCACGAAAGAGCCAAATGCCTAAAAAGACTTTTTTGATTGCAATGACGAGATGAGTGTCCAAAAAATTTGGTGATTGAATTTTTTTTCGAGATTTTACCGAAAAATACGGGTTGTTCGGGGACACCGTCTGGAGCTTCAGTGAATAGATTTGATGATGCGATCACTGAATTTTGAAGATAGTGGGGTAGTCATGATAACTATGCTGATTGTTTATCATCCGGGTTATCTGACTACTAATGGGCCTTCATGAAAAATCTGCAATGCTGAAAAACGCACTTTTGTGGACCAAAATGACACATTTTCTGTATAGTGGAGTTTTCAGAGATAAGAGAGGATTGAATTGCCTAGTTTGAGGGGGAAATTTAGTGATGAGATTAGAGACGTCTGAATTTGCAAAAATGAGGGGGAATAAAAATTTCATAGAATATATTGAAATTCTAGCATTTTTGAAATTCGTGACATCCAACAGTATTCGAGTGGTTCCGACTTCAAATTGTTTGGGGATACATAGGATCTGGATCCGTTAGTTTGTGATCATAGAATGTTTAGATTCTGCAGATCATAATCAAATTGATGTCTTAGGGTTTGAGTCTCGGGTCTTCGTCGAGCTGGTCATCATGCTTAACGTCAGGAGATGCATCAGTATTGTCGATACTTATAAGATATCACAGCTTTGTGATAGTCTAAAGTGTCAGAATGGTTAATCTTCGAGCAGAGTAATTGTTTTTCAAACTAACAGCCAGGGAATGACGATGGTTGTTGATTAAGTTGCTACTGGAACTAATGGAGAAGACTATACATCTGTTATCAAGACTGAAGAGGAAGAATGTTAATCTGATCGTGGAAGAATGTTTCTGAGATCTGAATGCGTTACCAGATGATTTGTTATCCGATGAAGATTTTCTGATTGTGGAGATTATCGTTTACACTGATCAATCATTCAGGAATGTGCTTAAAGATGATTAAGGAAAACATGATTTTAGATTTCGTGGGTATTCATAGACTTGAAGTTTACCGGTGTGGTGATTCAAAGTTTCTATCAATTGTCGGTTGGGTTTTTGAAGATTTAGGGATGGAGCTGAAGTGGTAAATCAAAAATTGAACGCGGATGTAGTTAAAGCCGAAACAAAGATGCTGCATCAATTAGTTTCAAGTTGGTGATTATCGTGAAGATTGCGGTATAGCAAATCAGAGGAGGTCAGGAACCGTGCAAACAAAGACCTGAAGATTCATTTCAGGGGGTATTTGTGCATAATGAAGATAATGCAAGCCCGAATCATCAATCAATGGGGAATCGATCGAAGATATCAAGATGCCTGATTGAAGTTGCAGAATATTCAAAACACGGCTCTCGTTTTCAAAGATCAATTCGATAGTGACGGCCAAGGGGGAATTTGTTGGTGCATATTTTGTATGCCCATCACTGTGCAAATAGGCTAGATAGAGCGTGTGTTGAATATTGTATAGATTAGTGTGAAAACGGAACTTAACTTAATGTTTGAAGTCCTTTCGCACGAAAGAGTCTTTTGTGCGAAAGGACCTCAATGCTCCTTCCATGCGAGAGAGCCTTTCGTCCCTGACGCTTCTGTGCGAAAGGTTGTTGCCTATAAATAGGGGACTTGGTTGCTCTCATTCAGAGTTTTTGGTTCCCAGAGGGGAAATGCTAGCGGAATTTTTCCAGAATTTCGCCTGCTTGTAAAAGATGTGAACTCTTTCGGTATGAATGAAGCATTCAACTTATGGCTAACTATTCTGCTTCTACTCCGTTCATAGTAATAATATCCTACTGAATTAGTTCTATCAGAGCTAAACTTCCATCTAATCCCGCCGGATCCTAGACTCTCAGACTAGGATACATCCCGTGCAGTTGGCACAAGGTCAAGGAAGCCAGGTCCTTTGTCAAAGGAACTAAGTGTCAGAATTGATTTTATCCTGGTCTTAAGCCTCGCACGCGACTTGTAACATATCCTTGTAATCGGCGCAAGGTCGGGGAAGTCATGATTTTGGCTTACTTTGGGTATGGATGCGCACGCGGTCTGAGGTTAATTTGTATGGCCGGCGCAGGATTTGGGACCTTACCCTTCACCTAGAGACTTATGATTGTAATTTCCTCCAACATGGATCTTTTATGAGTTATGAATATGCTGTCCAAAAATTACAAGATTTCAACGTTCAGCGCTTTAGGGATCGTCAAATCTCTAAGACTCCTCAAGCATGTACATTCAGAACAGAATGTTATAGATGCTTTTTAACTCTCTTAAGCAAGGATTTAGGGTAATCAGAGCTACCATTGTGTTCAGACGTCGAGAATTGGTTCAGGTGGAAAACGGGTTCGAACCACCATCAACCGCCACCGGACTGCTACTCATTGTTGAGCCAGACCACCACTTATCACACCCCTTTCTAAGGCGGAAGCACGAGGTGTGATCTTGAAAGGTTTCACTGCATACGAATGGTAAACATACTACATGCTCAAAAAATAACTCCAAATGCCATTAATATTACATGACTAAAAACATAAGTTAAGTTTTGAGTTTACATCACAAGACAGCATATTGTTTAAAAGATTACAACTTTAATTAAAAGATAGACATCAAGGTTTTGGTTCTTATATCTCCACGTAGAATGGGACATAACAACCAAACCTAGCAAAACGGCATAGGAGTCTTGACACATAGTAACTTAAAAACACAAACAACATCCAAGAGCAGGAGTGAGACTGCGCGTACATCCACCTTAGTTACCTGAAATACATGTAAGTTTTTGGAAAAACGTCAACATAATGTTGGTGTGAATTCATGCAGTTTTTTTAGTAGAATGTTTATATACTTGAATGAAAACATGGTATGTAATTTGTATGAAATGAATGTTTCTGCAAATGTAAGGAATACGAGATCGCTAATGGTTAGCTATGCCATTAACATATGTCACGACATAGGAAGCCACCAAACCTAGGCATTTTTGTCGAGATCGACTGAGACACAAAAGCACTCTTTGGTAGAAATAGGCCAAGAGTGGGGTTGCCTGAAACCCATTAGATCTAACCCTTCTGTTCCGCGGTCTAAATGTATACGTTGACTAATGGTGCTTATTGTACCCTATTCGTCACGTGATCTATGTGTCATTCCTTAGTTTTGTGTGCCACATACCATTGTACATGTATTTTCCCAAGTTAGAAAACAAGTAAAAGTTTAAAAGTGGGGACATGAACTCACAATTTTGCGTTTCCTGCGTCATAAACTTCACCGGGTTTGCTTAGAGCGTCGTATTACTACCTACACACGTACTATGCCTTATTAGACACTTAGGTCGTGTAACGACTATTAGTCTTGGTTGTTTAATAAGACTAATTTTGGAATCATTGGTATATTTTGAGTTACATCCTTGATGTATTGTATAATTCCAAAGTACATAATCCCAAGCATAGGAATGCTTGTATTTGTGTATATTCATACTTGTGTAATTTGCCAACAACTTGTGGGGTATTCCGGTATAAGTAAGTATATCTTCATACAAATCTCAAAAATAATATATTTTTAAGATTGGCTTTAGAAAATATATTTTTCTAGTTTTCACCCAAAATAGTATATTTTAACTTGTGTAAAAATATATATTTTTCTCCATTCAAAATGATACTTTTTCTATTTGACAAAAATATGGTATATTTTTGTATTACTTGTAAAAATGCATATCTTGTCAGTTTCAGAATACCGTTCGTTACACTTGTTAAGTTACGGATTTACTTCTGAAATATAATTACTTATAGTCCATAAGTCCGTTTGTTTCGGATATTCGGGTATAGTTCATATATGTATTTCCTTGTAATTTGGTAGTATTTGTATGTTATATTATTTTCGAGTTTCTAGGATAATATAACTACCACACTTAATATACAAGTAACACACATATTGTGATAACTAAATATATATACTTAGTCACTTTTATTTATCAAAAATCAACCTCCAATGTTTGTAATTTTTGTAATAAAAATTATGGCAAACTTTTATGTGTAAACCATGTTCAAATTTTACTTATAAATACTTATATGAAAATATTTTTTTCTAAGTGTTTAATTTCTACAAAAATTTTGCCATAGTTTCCCTTTAAAATTGGTGGTTTCCATGCTTTCAAAGCATATCATTTTCTTTTAAATTCAACAACAATCATCAATAATTAAATCAAGACTTACCATAAGCCAAGATCATATAAATCACACTACATCATGAACTTGAAGTTTTGTAAAAACTTGTAGTAACTTACCATGTTATTTAGTAGGTTTAGTTACCCTTAAAAACATGGTTATTTGTTTGTAAATCACATTATTAAAAGATTTAGTCATTTACAACTTGTAAGATGATTTTTCTAAAATTATTTATTTTGTATTTTTCTTGTTGCAAACATGTTTCTAGTCTTGTTTAGACACTAAAAATATGATTAGTTTACTTAGAAACCATGTCTTTGTAAACCTTGTAAATAAACTTGGTTTCTTGAGAAAATTATTTTTGTAATCATCTATTTACAAGACTTTTAACATGTATCAACCATCATCATACTCTAAAACATTTTTATTTTCCAGTCCTTGTGAGACATAAAGGATGTTCATTATGCTTTCTTCAAGATCCATCCATATACTTGCTAGACCATGTGTTTAATCATCATCTAGCAAGGTTATTATGATGATCAACATCATAAACACAAGAAATCCACAAACAAGTTCCATACATACACTTAATCATCATAGATTTCATGTTATTTAGCTTTATGTTAAAGAGTCATGTTTATGTTCTTTGGTGTTCTTTAAGTTTAACCATTTACATAACACTTTTACCATTAGAATCATGAGTAAAAATAGGATCAAAGAAGCTTACTACTAGCACAAAGGCTAGGGAAGAACAAGTTGCAAAGTGGTGAAGAAATGTGGTGGATAAAAGCACTCCAAGGTGGTCCTTCCAATTTCTATGCTTCAACCTTCTTAACTAAGCTTGGGACACCTTGTAGGATGTTTAGATTATGAAGGAATGAATTGAAAAGTGAAGGTGTTGTGTAGGGGGTTTGGGCCGTAACCTTTGGAGGGGAGAAGAAGTGTTTTTGTTGCTTGGATGGTAACTGATGAGAATGTGCAAGTCTTATGGTCCTTATAAACTAATCCTCCAACATCTTCTTTATACAATGGATAATATGTCACCACATCTAGCAACAAATCTTACAAGGTAATCAAATATAATCTAATAAAATCAATTAATATCTCAAGGTGGGGTCCAAGTCCCAACCGGTTATGGGGGGGGGGGGGGGTATCTAGTTAGGTTTCAACCTTAGTTACTTCATTTAGTTAGCATGTAATGGTGTTAGTTAGGTATTTTGGGTGTTTAGTGTTTATGAGATGTAAATATGTAATATGGTGTTCGGTGATCATAACTAGCTTGGAAATATTAAAACAATGATTTTTATATAATTTTGATGTTTCGGGTAGTGTCCGGTTCGTTAAAGTGCTAAATTACGCCGTTTAGTGTCCTTTATGTGCCCTTTTGTGACACTTTCAATTCCTGACACTTTATAAGTTAATTTGGACAATGAAACATAAATTCTGCATGATATTTTGAGGTTAAAAAGCTGATTTTAGCTGAATTACGGCTGATCTGAGTAAAATTCTGCACTTAAAGTGTGTTTTGGGTGCTTTTTAGTGTACAGTTTAGCTCCCGGGATGTTTGTAAGTTAACCCTTGTATCCATACTTGGGTTTTAATGTATTCTAGATGTTGTACCTACTCCTAGGCCCTAATTCTATTGTCTGACTGTTTTCTGCAGAATGCTGACACAACGTGTCTTACCGGTGGGTTTACTAGTCTTTTTGACGCAACGCTTAAAGTAATGCACAAAGCAATATTTGAAGTATAAAACATGCATGAATTCATATGTATGGTATGAAATCAGATAATGTTGACATTTAACCACATAATTGCAGATGATAAATAATATTAAAATAGTACGGAAATTACCAGTTTTGTGCCAGTTGTCACAGTCTCCCCCCGTTAAAAGAATTTCGTCCCGAAATTCAGGCTGAGTTATCTCCCGCATGAGCTTTCTTTAAAAGGTGGGGGTACTTGTCTTTAAACTGGTCTTCACGTTCCCACGTGTACTCGGGTCCGTGCTTAGAGTTCCAACGTACTTTGACAAGTTTAACGCTACTCCTCCGAGTCTTGTTGACCTTCCAGTCTGTAACCTCAACGGGTTCTTCAGTAAAGTGGAGGGTGTCGTCGATATGCACTTCATCCGCAGGGATGATGACTATTTCCTGAGTTGGACTCTTTTTAAGGTTTGACACATGGAACGTATTATGTACACAATTAAGTTCTTGCGGTAATTCCAATTTGTCCGCCATGGTACCAATCTTTTCCAAGATCTTGAATGGTCCGATGTATCGTGGGTTCAACTTTCCCCATTTTCTGAATCTTACTACGCCCTTCCAAGGTGAGACCTTCAACAAAACTCTGTCTCCCACCTCGAATTCTAAGGGTTTTCGTCTTCGATCAGCGTAGCTCTTTTGTTGATCTCGAGCCGCCTTAATGCGCTCTCAGATCTGAATGATCTTGTCGGTTGTTTCTTGAACAACTTTAGGACCAACCATACGTTTGTCTCCAGCGTCTGCCCAATATAATAGCGAGCGGCACTTGCGGCCATATAGAGCTTCAAATGGTACGGATTTTATGCTTGTATGGTAGCTGTTATTTTAGGAAAACTCAACTAAAGGTAGATGAGTATCCCAGCTGCCGCCTAGGTCCATAACACATGCGCGAAGCATATCTTCCAGCGTTTGTATGGTCCGTTCGCTTTGACCATCTGTTTGCGGATGAAAGGCCGTGCTTAGATCTAACTGAGATCCAAAGGCCTCTTGGAAGGATTGCCAGATTCTTGAGACAAAACGTCCATCTCTGTCTGAGATAATTGAAACAGGCACTCCATGACGTGCCACGATTTCCTTCAGGTACAACTCAGCGAGCTTTCCAGTGCTATCCTTTTCTTGGATCGGTAGGAAATGCGCAGACTTCGTTAATTGATCAACTATCACCCATATCATATCATGCCCTGTAGGGGTCCTGGGTAATTTGGTTATGAAGTCCATGGATATCTGTTCCCACTTCCACATGGGAATCTCTGGTTGTTGCTGTAGACCGGACGGTTTCTGATATTCAGCCTTAACCTTAGCACAGGTTAGGCACTTTCCAACATAGATAGCAACATCGCTCTTGAGTCTCGGCCACCAATAATATTCCTTAAAGTCTTGATACATTTTGTCCGATCCTGGGTGGATCGAGTATCTCGACTTGTGTGCTTCATCAAGGATGACTTCTCGAATACCACCATAGAGCGGAACCCAAATAGGCCCCTTAAGGTATAAGGTTCCCTCTTTGTTTGGCACCAAATTCTTCAGCGCACCTCGGAGGTATTCAGCTCTACGATTCCCCCCTTTAAGGGCTTCTTGTTGTGCGTCATGAATGCGTGCAGTAAGGTTCGTACAAATAGTCATTTCCAATGCTCGAACTCTTAGGGTCTTAACCCTTTCTTTTCGACTTAATGCGTCGGCTACAACGTTTGCCTTTCCAGGATGGTACTTAATCTCGCAATCATAATCGTTCAGTAACTCAACCCATCGTCGCTGACGCATGTTCAATTCCTTCTGATCAATGATATGTTGTAGACTTTTGTGATCAGTGAAGATAGTACATCGAGTACCATATAAGTAATGTCGCCAGATCTTCAAGGCAAACACCACCGCGCCTAGCTCCAGGTCGTGCGTGGTGTAGTTCCTTTCGTGCACCTTTAACTGCCTTGAAGCGTAAGCGATGACTTTTTGGCGTTGCATGAGCACGCAACCCAAACCTTGACGCGAAGCGTCACAGTATACCACGAAGTCTTCAGTGCCTTCGGGTAAGGATAGTATCGGTGCATCGCATAGCTTGTTTTTGAGAAGTTGGAAGGCTTCTTCCTGCTTGTCTCCCCAATCGTACTTCTTATCTTTCTGCGTAAGGGTAGTTAGCGGTTATGCTATCTTGGAGAAATTCTCGATAAATTGCCGGTAATAGCCCGCTAAGCCCAAAAATTGTCGAACTTCAGTTGGGGTTTTGGGGGCTTCCCAATTCTTTATTGCTTCAATTTTCGCTGGATCTACATGAATACCATTTTCGTTCACGACATGGCCAAGAAACTGTACTTCGCGAATCCAGAATTCGCACTTTGAGAACTTTGCATAGAGCTTCTCTTTCTTTAGTAGTTCCAGAATGGTCCTGCGATGTTGCTCGTGCTCTTCTCTTTTTCGTGAGTAAATCAGGATATCGTCGATAAATACAATCATGAATTTATCGAGATATGGTTTGCAAACGTGGTTCATCAGATCCATAAATACTGCTGGCGCTTTCGTCAGTCCGAATGGCATCACAAGGAACTCGTAATGCCCATAGCGCATTCTGAATGCAGTCTTTGGTATGCTCTCCTCTTGGATCCTTAACTGATGATATCCAGACCGAAGGTCAATCTTCGAGTAGTAGCTCGATCCTGGCAACTGATCGAATAAATCGTCAATCCTCGATAGTGGATACCGATTCTTGACAGTGAGCTTGTTCAGTTCTCTATAGTCGATACACATCCGCAGTGTTCCATCCTTTTTCTTTACGAACAAGACCGGAGCTCCCCAAGGCGAGAAGCTCAGCCTTATGAATCCTTTATCCAACAACTCCTGCAGTTGTGTAGATAATTCTTGCATCTCGGATGGTGCAAGCCGATAGGGTGCCTTGGCTATAGGAGGGGCTCCTGGAACCAAGTCAATATGAACTTCAACTTGTCTATGCGGAGGTAGTCCTGGCAGCTCTTCGGGAAAAACGTCAGGGAATTCTTTTACCACAGGAATGGCTTCGAGTTTTGGCTCCTCAGTCCTCTTATCTACAATGTGCGCCAAGAATGCAACACATCCTTTTCGCAAGCATTTCTGCGCCTTTAAACAATTGATGATTCGCAGAGGCGTGTCTCGTTTCTCTCCATGCACAATGAGAGTTTCATCATTCGCCAGAGGGATGCGAATGATTTTCTCGTGACAAACAACTTCAGCTTTATTCTTGGACAGCCAGTCCATTCCAACCACCACATCGAAGCTACCCAATTGGACAGGTAAGAGGTCGATACTAAATCTCTGCTCACCAAGTTCTAACGTGCAACCTCTAACAACTTCGCCTGATTCAACAAGTTTACCATCGGCTAGTTCTATGGAGTAAGGAATATCTAATTTGCTAGATTCTATTCCAAGCATACGTTTAAATTCCACAGATACGAAACTAAAATCGGCACCAGTATCAAATAGTATGGATGCAAAGTGATTGTTAATGAGAAACGTACCGGTGACCACGTTAGGGTCCTCGCGTGCGTCCCTTGGGCAATCTTTCTTGAAATGGTCTTTGCTACCACAACCAAAGCATCCTTGGTTCTGCCCTGCTCCGTTACCATTCCGGTTACCGTTACCATTTCCATTACCAGCACCGTTTCGGTTTCCATTCCCGTTCCTATTACCATTACCATTGCGACCTCCAATACCTTTTCCCCAACAATCCTCGGCACGGTGGCTTGACTTCCCGCAGTTTTCGCATCTCCCAACGCGACAGTTTCCCACATGGTGAAAGTTACAGCGGTTACATTTGGGCAGAGTGCCCTGGTATTTCTTAGCTCCAGTATCATTTGTAGCTGCGAAGGTTTTTGCCTTCTTAGGCGGGTTGGTATCACGCTTCTTGTGGTCTGAACCCTTGTTGTTGCTACGGGTTGCTTGGTTCAGATTTGAATGTTTCCTCTTCTTTTCGCCGGACGACTCAGCATGCGTCTCGGTTTTCTCAGTAGGGTTTAGCGACAACTTCTTCATACGAACAGCATCTTCAGTAAGGCTGACAGCCAGAGTTACAGCCTGAGTGATTGTTGTAGGTTTAGCCGATGTTACCATGCTGCGAAATTCTGGAGCCAATCCCCAGATGTGGTGCTCGACGCGCTTAAATTCGGGAGTCACCATATAGGGGATCACTCTTGATAGATCATGGAACCTTCGAGTATAACCAGTAATGTCCGCACCCTCCATGGTCAAGTGCCAGAACTCAGTCTCCAACCTTTGGAGTTCAACACGAGAACAATATTTTTCCCTCATTCTTTCCTTCAGCTCATCCCATGTCATGCCATATGCGGCATCATCACCCAGAGTTTGGACTTGCAAATTCCACCAAGTCAAAGCTTCATCAACAAACAACCCAGTAACAAAAGTGACTTGCTGGTCCGCGGTACACTTGCTCATGCGGATAGTGGAATCAGTCTTTTCCGTCCAGCGCACAAAAGCCACTGCACCTCCAGTGCCGTCGTAGTTTAGTGGCTTGCAGTCGAGAAACTGCTTGAATGTGCATCCTGGAATTGATCCAACTAATTCACACGTGAGCAATCAATGAGATAATGAAACAAGGACCGTTCACAGATTTCATTTTAGCAAAGCAGCTTAAGGTTACCTTGAGTTCTGTTTCCTCCAGATGAGTCTCCCTGTCCGTTACGTCTAGCATTGCTTGGTCCTCCACTTTGTTAGGTGCGGTTTGCCTCGTATTGGGCGATAGCTGCGGTGATCCTTTCTTCCAGTAGGGAGTCCAGTTCTTCAGCAGTCCTCGGCAGTGGGGGAGGAGGAGGTTGATCACGAGTGTCCACAGCTCTCCAGGGTGCCATGTTCTGCCAGAACACAACACAACAGGGTTAGGCATTCGTTTGATACAAGATAGTAGTATATACATTTGCAAACATGTATACACATAAGCAACATCAAACAATCCACCAACACATAAGTCAAATATCTTTCTTCACATTGGTGTCCTCCAAAACTCAACTGGGATTTTCATCACCATCAGAAGCTATAGCCGTCGGGTCGTTTTCGTCATATATCTCCTCACTTATAAAGGGAGGTATGATAGCTTATAGGGAAATGTTACGCCATAGTTTATATATATATATATATATACATATTAACAGACTTTTTCTTAATATACACATAGTTACACGCCAATAAGCAAGTAGTTCCTAGTTGAAGTTAAGTGCTACCCCTGTGCACCCTAAGTCTCATAGTGTCCTTACTTGACTCTTTGAAAAACAAGTTCAGGTAGTGGATGTCGTGGAAAGTTTTATGCAATGAAAACTTTTGAAAATTGTTTTCGTGAAAGGATCCTAAAGATTGTAGTCTAGACTCGAGAAGGAATCCTGGTTCACTACAAGCGCAGCTCTGATACCAATCTGTCACACCCCTTTCTAAGGCGGAAGCACGAGGTGTGATCTTGAAAGGTTTCATTGCATACAAATGGTAAACATACTACATGCTCATAAAATAACTCCAAATGCCATTAATATTACATGACTAAAAACATAAGTTAAGTTTTGAGTTTACATCACAAGACATCATATTGTTTAAAAGATTACAACTTTAATTAAAAGATAGACATCAAGGTTTTGGTTCTTATATCTCCATGTAGAATGGGACATAACAACCAAACCTAGCAAAACGGCATAGGAGTCTTGACACATAGTAACTTAAAAACATAAACAACATCCAAGAGCAGGAGTGAGACTGCGTGTACATCCACCTTAGTTACCTGAAATACATGTAAGTTTTTGAAAAAACGTCAACATAATGTTGGTGTGAATTCATGCAGTTTTTTGAGTAGAATGTTTATATACTTGAATGAAAACATGGTATGTAATTTGTATGAAATGAATGTTTCTGCAAATGTAAGGAATACGAGATCGCTAATGGTTAGCTATGCCATTAACATATGTCACGACATAGGAAGCCACCAAACCTAGGCATTTTTGTCGAGATCGACTGAGACACAAAAGCACTCTTTGGTAGAAGTAGGCCAAGAGTGGGGTTGCCTGAAACCCATTAGATCTAACCCTTCTGTTCCGCGGTCTAAATGTATACGTTGACTAATGGTGCTTATTGTACCATATTCGTCACGTGATCTATGTGTCATTCCTTAGTTTTGTGTGCCGCATACCATTGTACATGTATTTTCCGCAAGTTAGAAAACAAGAAAAAGTTTAAAAGTGGGGACATGAACTCACAATTTTGTGTTTCCTGCGTCGTAAACTTCACCGGGTTTGCTTAGAGCATCGTATTACTACCTACACACGTACTATGTCTTATTAGACACTTAGGTCGTGTAACGACTATTAGTCTTGGTTGTTTAATAAGACTAATTTTGGAATCATTGGTATATTTTGAGTTACATCCTTGATGTATTGTATAATTCCGAAGTACATAATCCCAACCATAGGAATTCTTGTATTTGTGTATATTCATACTTGTGTAATTTGCCAACAACTTGTGGGGTATTCCGGTATAAGTAAGTATATCTTCATACAAATCTCAAAAATAATATATTTTTAAGATTGGCTTTAGAAAATATATTTTTCTAGTTTTCACCCAAAATAGTATATTTTAACTTGTGTAAAAATATATATTTTTCTCCATTCAAAATGATACTTTTTTCTATTTGACAAAAATATGGTATATTTTTTTATTACTTGTAAAAATGCATATCTTGTCAGTTTCAGAATACCATTCGTTACACTTGCTAAGTTACGGATTTACTTCTGAAATATAATTACTTATAGTCCACAAGTCCATTTGTTTCCGATATTCGGGTATAGTTCATATATGTATTTCCTTGTAATTTGGTAGTATTTGTATGTTATATTATTTTCGAGTTTCTAGGATAATATAACTGCCACACTTAATATACAAGTAACACACATATTGTGATAACTAAATATATATACTTAGTCACTTTTATTTATCAAAAATCAACCTCCAGTGTTTGTAATTTTTGTAATAAAAATTATGGCAAACTTTTATGTGTAAACCATGTTCAAATTTTACTTATAAATACTTATATGAAAATATTTTTTTCTAAGTGTTTAATTTCTACAAAAAATTTACCATAGTTTCCCTTTAAAATTGGAGGTTTCCATGCTTTCAAAGCATATCATTTTCTTTTAAATTCAACAACAATCATCAATAATTAAATCAAGACTTACCATAAGCCAAGATCATGTAAATCACACTACAACATGAACTTGAAGTTTTGTAAAAACTTGTAGTAACTTACCATGTTATTTAGTAGGTTTAGTTACCCTTAAAAACATGGTTATTTGTTTGTAAATCACATTATTAAAAGATTTAGTCATTTATAACTTATAAGATGATTTTTCTAAAATTATTTCTTTTGTATTTTTCTTGTTGCAAACATGTTTCTAATCTTGTTTAGACACTAAAAATATGATTAGTTTACTTAGAACCCATGTCTTTGTAAACCTTATAAATAAACTTGGTTTCTTGAGAAAATTATTTTTGTAATCATCTATTTACAAGACTTTTAACATGTATCAACCATCATCATACTCTAAAACATTTTTATTTTCCAGTCCATGTGAGACATAAAGGATGTTCATTATGCTTTCTTCAAGATCCATCCATATACTTGCTAGACCATGTGTTTAATCATCATCTAGCAAGGTTATTATGATGATCAACATCATAAACACAAGATATCCACAAACAAGTTCCATACATACACTTAATCATCATAGATTTCACGTTATTTAGCTTTATGTTAAAGATTCATGTTTATGTTCTTTGGTGTTCTTTAAGTTTAACCATTTACATAACACTTTTACCATTAGAATCATGAGTAAAAATAGGATCAAAGAAGCTTACTACTAGCACTAAGGCTAGGGAAGAACAAGTTGCAAAGTGGTGAAGAAATGTGGTGGACAAAAGCACTCCAAGGTGGTCCTTCCAATTTCTATGCTTGCAACCTTCTTAACTAAGCTTGGGACACCTTGTAGGATGTTTAGATTATGAAGGAATGAATTGAAAAGTGAAGGTGTTGTGTAGGGGGTTTGGGCCGTAAGCTGTGGAGGGGAGAAGAAGTGTTTTTGTTGCTTGGATGGTAAATGATGAGAATGTGCAAGTCTTATGGTCCTTATAAACTAATCCTTCAACATCTTCTTTATACAATGGATAATATGTCACCATATCTAGCAACAAATCTTACAAGGTAATCAAATATAATCTAATAAAATCAATTAATATCTAAAGGTGGGGTCCAAGTCCCAACCGGTTATGGGGGGGTATCTAGTTAGGTTTCAACCTTAGTTACTTCATTTAGTTAGCATGTAATGGTGTTAGTTAGGTATTTTGGGTGTTTAGTGTTTATGAGATGTAATATGGTGTTCGGTGATCATAACTAGCTTGGAAATATTAAAACAATAATTTTAGTATAATTTTGATATTTCGGGTAGTGTCCGGTTCGTTAAAGTGCTAAATTACGCCGTTTAGTGTCCTTTATGTGCCCTTTTATGACACTTTCAATTCCTGACACTTTGCAAGTTAATTTGGACAATGAAACATAAATTCTGCATGATATGTTGAGGTTAAAAAGCTGATTTTAGCTGAATTACGGCTGATCTGAGTAAAATTCTGCACTTAAAGTGTGTTTTGGGTGCTTTTTAGTGCACAGTTTAGCTCCCGGGATGTTTGTAAGTTAACCCTTGTATCCATACTTGGGTTTTAATGTATTCTAGATGTTGGACCTACTCCTAGGCCCTAATTCTATTGTCTGACTGTTTTCTGCAGAATGCTGACACAACGTGTCTTACCGGTGGGTTTACTAGTTTTTTTGACGCAACGCTTAAAGTAATGCACAAATCAATATTTGAAGTATAAAACATGCATGAATTCGTATGTATGGTAAGAAATCAGATAATGTTGACATTTAAAAACATAATTGCAGATAATAAATAATATTAAAATAGTATGAAAATTACCGGTTTTGTGCCAGTTGTCACACCACTGCCCCAATAGCTAACTCTCCTTTCTTTCTATAATCTCTCTCTAGATTTTGCAAATGAGAGATTTAGTGGAGTGCTCCACTATGTATAATGTGGTAGTGTGGTGCCTGATCGTGTGTTACTTCTCATTATTTCGAATCCGTTAAACATAACGACGTCACAACTTGTTCAAAATAACTCTTTTAATTTGTTTTTCGTCATCGAGTTAATATTTTTTTTCATACCATCTCTCAATGTATCGGAGATTTATATTATTTTGAATTCGTTTGGTTCGAATGTAATGCACGTAGAACCAAACCCGAGAGAACATATCTTTATTATTATAACACCCAATAAATCTTGTCATCGAAATCGAAATTCGGCTTATGTCACCAACTTCGAAGATCAGGTTCCAATTCTTTTGAGATTGGAAGGTTAAGGATTACGGAGACAAGTCATGACGAGGATGACTCGAGAGTTTAATCATACGATACAAAAATAACCAATTAAGCTTCATATAGGTACAAAGAGAACTAAGCTTCATAGGTTCAAAGACAACGGTTCCAAAGGTATAATAGTATGGTAAAATAGATAAAGTATATTCACTTAAGCATATAATGATCGACAAGTCATCAATTAACTAAAAATTTAAATAAAAAGGACAAGAAAAAAATAAAAAAGCACTCACTTGAACCCACAATTTATCGCGCACTGATGCCCTAGTATAAGGGCGCGACATCCAAATGCGGTCGACTCTCAAAGGTAGTTTCTCCCAGACACATATATGTCTAATATCCATATATTGGTTCCTTACCTCTCAAATAATTATCAACTAGTTGATGCCTAGCCCGTGTTGTGAGGCGGTAGAACAAATATTTCTCAACCAATTAAAAAAACACTATCATAGTTTGCTAGAAAAAAAAAATTAAAACGATGGTAAGACCGTAATTTTAAGCTCGGGGCAAAACTGTAATTTGTCAGGACTAATAAGCGATTGTTAGGCAGCTGCTTGACACGGAAAAAAAAAATTAAATCAAGTCAACCAATTAAAACAAAACACTTCTATAGTTTTGCTAAAAAATTAAAACGATAGCACTACTTTAATTTTGATCTCGGTGCAAAATTGTAATTTTTGGCTGGGGTAAAAAACCGTAATTTTTCAAAAGCTAAAGCGATAACAATATTGTAATTTTTAATCAGGGGCAAAATCGAAACTTTGAACAGGGGTAAATTCGTAATTTTTAACTGGGGGTAAAATCGTATCATACCTAGGCCAATGGGGGAGTGTCAGGCAACAACCTGACATTATTCTCCCACACACCTTTTAATAAAAACTAATATGATGACAATACTGTAATTTTTAACTGAGAACGAAATGGTAATTTGGGCTAGGGTAAAGTCGTAATTTGTCAAAAGCTAAAGCAATGGAAATACTGTAATTTTTAATAAGGTGCAAAATTGTAACTTTGAACAACGGCAGGTTCATAAATTTGAACAGCGGGATAAAACCGTAATATATACCCGAAGCAGTGAGAGAGTGTCATGCAGCAGCCTAACACTATTCCCCTACTTGGTTTTATAGTCTATAAATATAAATATAAGAGTTAAATGTCATTTTAGTTTCTATAGTTTGGGTCATTTTGTTAGTTTAACCAAAGATTTCATTTTTCACCTGTGGGTTCAAAAAGGTTTCACCATTGTCATTTTAGACCACTAAGTTAACTTCATCCATTTTTTCTGTTAACGAGAAGGGCAATTCGGTCATTTTATACGTAATTCTGTTAACTAGAAGCGCAATTTGGCCATATAAAATGACCGAATTGCCCTTCTCATTAACATAAATAATGGATGAAGTTAACACACTAGACGAAAATGGCAACGATGAAACTTTTTTGGACCCACAGGCAAAAAATGAAAAATCTTTGAAAAAAACTGTCAAAATGGTCCAAAACACATGGACTAAAATTTCATTTAACTCTGAATATAAATTCACATGTGTGTGAGCTGTCCATGTGTAATGGGGCGATATATCACCCACCTTTGAGCCATGGCGTCGGCCCACACCAACACAGGGGGCGCTATGGGGTCTCAAAATCTTGTTCCCGTTATGTTGATCGCGGCGTTATGTTGATGGATTTCAAAATTTTGACCGTTTGCAACGGTCGTAAAGTAAAAAAAAATCAATTAATTTTCCATCTCTCATATATATAAATATACCCCCATCTCCCATTTTTTTTTATAAAATCCAATATACTCAACATACTTTCAAACCCTCTTTCTCTCTACTTTTTTTTTAATCTAGAATTTTTATACAATGCAACCCTTCAACCGCAGTCTTATTCCTCCTCGTTCGAGTGCAGACCCGAACCAAAGTAGCAATCCTACCCGTCCCGTGTCTCCGGTTCCCACCCGACCCACCCCATACGGATCCGGTTTTGTCCATTTTAGTCCACTAGGTTAACTTCATCTTTTTTTTCCGTTAACGAGAAGGGCAATTCGGTCATTTTATACATAATTCTGTTAATTAGAAACACAATTTGACCATATAAAATGACCGAATTACCCTTCTCGTTAACATAAATAATGGATGAAGTTAACCCAGTAGAAAAAAATGACAACGATAAAACATTTTTAGACCCACAGGCAAAAAGTGAAATCTTTAAACTAAACTGTTAAAATGGTTCAAAACACATGTACTAAAATTTCATTTAACTCTAAATATAAATTCACACAGTGTGTGAACTGTCCATGATGATGATTGTTCCGCAAAAATAAACAATGAAGTGGTCCTCCTTTTGATTGATTAGATTGAAAAGTAAAGATAGTGGCAAATTTTTTTATTTCATTTTTTTATTATTAGATTGAAAAGTAAAGATGGTGGCATATTTTTTATATTTCATTTTTATCGTCTAGCTTTTTGGCTAAATAAAAGCCGACATATCTTTATTTACATTATATTTGACATGATCTTCCTTTATCACTACTTCAATCCTCTCGTCAATTATTGACCCATCATCTTCTTCACTAGAATCCTCCTCTTCTCCGATCTGGTATGCATCAATCTCTCACCCAACATCTATCCAATTATTTAGTATTGATCTTCTTTTGATTTCGTTTTCTAGATCATTTAATTTCATCTTCCCCTCCAACTATCCACTCTCTTCGATATTGATCAAAGTATCTTATTGATTTAATTATTTTTTTTATAATTTTTTATTTTATAGTTCTTAAGGGGCGAACCTTGGAGGAGCAACAAAATTGTTGCCATGTAACCTAAAGGTTAGCTTTTCAAGTCACAAAAACATCTTGCAAAGATGCAGAGTACAAGTTAGCATGACACCTCATACCTACATATGCGGGAGTATCATGTAGGTTTCCTATTATTTAGTAAGTAGTTTCATATATAGCCTTGCTGCAAAATATCATATATGTTATGAATCATTGCAAAAGTGGATGACAACTAAATGCACAGTAAAAGCGCACAGTAGTCAGTAAAGGAAATAATTCATTCGAATTATTGACACAGTAACTTCAATAATTCGTTCGAATTATTGAAGCATAGTATAACATAGTTTCTTTCTTCTGTCTATATAAACTCATGTAATATTATAGTTTTGTAGGACCAAGAAATATATATAAGAAATCCTCTGAAAATTCTCTCTACTTCTCTTCTATATTATTCAACTTTAAGGCTAGTTTTATAACACGTTATCAGCACGAGCGCTGTCAACCAAGCAAATCAACAAAAGCAAAGGAACTATTACCATACACAATGTAAGAATTTCATATATTTAAATGTATACATATATATAGGTTGAAAGCCTAAGGGTGCACCAGTGAGTTGTAAAACCATACACCTTTAGGATTATCTTTTTGATCCCGTTTCTCCTTTATATATATGTATATTTATAATATAGTTCTGTGATAAATTAAAATTAGTACAGGGGACCTATTGCTCTGGAGATATAATAATTATGGGACTACTAACATTTATTTATGTACCTAACATTTTTGTTTATGCATCTAATATTTATTTATGCAATATAACATTTATTAGCTACAGTGAACTGTTTCAAAACGTATCATGGAAGCCTTAACCAAACGTATGGTGTAAGCTTAAATTTTCTTATCTATATAAGAAACTCACTACTCGAGCTAATCTACACATAAGCTACAACTTCTGATATAATTCAACACATACCCAAAATAACCCGTACCCAAACTTTTCTTAGTTTCAACAAAACCAAATATTCAAATGGCAAATCTTCCAGTAGCATATGCTGAATCTTCAAATGCAGCAAACATTCATCGATTCCTTCGGTTTACTGATTTACCCAATCGTGAGAGGTATCAAAAACTCAAGAATCTTGAAGTTTTTTCTATTAGCGGTATTGATTGGTATCAAATGGAAATGTTTGATCCAAGTGGTTTACTGGCGAAATTACTACCACGTAATACGCCCTGACGTCGTTTCTTCGACATCATAGAACCGTCATACGATGAACTTGTATATGAGTTCTTATCCACTTTCTATTTCAAATATGATAAAAGTCTTACCGATGAATCTATTCATTTTCGACTTTGTGGACAATCCCATAATATGTCATTAACAGAATTCGCAGTTCATCTGGGCATATATACAGATGAAGAAGTTAAACAACCTATTTTTACGGAGGCATCAACCTCTTATTCCCTGAGGAAATGAAAGAATATTGGCTAGGCCATTCATCGAAAGAGTGGTGTAACAATAATAATTCTATGAAATTCACAGACCCTCGTTATCAATATATGCACCGTGTTCTAGCCAACACTATCACGGGGCGCAAGAATAATCAACATAGGGTTAGTGCTACCGACCTTTTCCATCTGCATAGTATTTTTGAGCAAGTTCCTTGTAATATTGCCCACGAGCTTGCTACATATCTTTTAAATCAACAAACAAATCCTCTGAGAAGTCTCATGGGGGGGTCTTACATTACAAAAATAGCAAAATCATTAGGTGTCTTAAGTAATCAGATTATCTCCACCAAATGCATCTGGAATTGTAAATTTTAAGTAATAGAACAGGGGTTAGCCTAACAGAGTTAAAATTTACAATCCCAGATGCCTTTGGTGGAGATAATCCTTGGATAATCTGATTACTTAAGACACCTAATGATTTTGTTATTTTTGTAATGTAAGACCCTCCCATGAGACTTCTCAGAGAATTTGTTTGTTGATTTAAAAGATATGTAGCAAGCTCATGGGCAATATTACAAGGAACTTGCTCAAAAATATTATGCAGATGGAAAAGGTCGGTAGCACTAACCCTATGTTGATTATTCTTGCGCCCCGTGATAGTGTTGGCTAAAACACGGTGCATATAGTGATAATGAGGGTCTGTGAATTTCATAGAATTATTATTGTTACACCACTCTTTCGATGAATGGCCTAGCCAATATTCTTTCATTTCCTCAGGGGAATAAGAGGTTGATGCCTCCGTAAAAATAGGTTGTTTAACTTCTTCATCTGTATATATGCCCAGATGAACTGCGAATTCTATTAATGACATATTATGGGATTGTCCACAAAGTCGAAAATGAATAGATTCATCGGTAAGACTTTTATCATATTTGAAATAGAAAGTGGACAAGAACTCATATACAAGTTCATCGTATGACGGTTCTATGATGTCGAAGAAACGATGCCAGGGCGTATTACGTGGTAGTAATCTCGCCAGTAAACCACTTGGATCAAACATTTCCATTTGATACCAATCAATACCGCTAATAGAAAAAACTTCAAGATTCTTGAGTTTTTGATACCTCTCACGATTGGGTAAATCAGTTAACCGAAGGAATCGATGAATGTTTGCTGCATTTGAAGATTCAACATATGCTACTGGAAGATTTGCCATTTGAATATTTGGTTTTGTTGAAACTAAGAAAAGTTTGGGTACGGGTTATTTTGGGTATGTGTTGAATTATATCAGAAGTTGTAGCTTATGTGTAGATTAGCTCGAGTAGTGAGTTTCTTATATAGATAAGAAAATTTAAGCTTACACCATACGTTTGGTTAAGGCTTCCATGATACGTTTTGAAACAGTTCACTGTAGCTAGTAAATGTTATATTGCATAAATAAATATTAGATGCATAAACAAAAATGTTAGGTACATAAATAAATGTTAGTAGTCCCATAATTATTATATCTCCAGAGCAATAGGTCCCCTGTACTAATTTTAATTTATCACAGAACTATATTATAAATATACATATATATAAAGGAGAAACGGGATCTAAAAGATCATCCTAAAGGTGTATGGTTTTACAACTCACTGGTGCACCCTTAGGCTTTCAACCTATATATATGTATATATTTAAATATATGAAATTCTTACATTGAGTATGGTAATAGTTCCTTTGCTTTTGTTGATTTGCTTGGTTGACAGCGCTCGTGCTGATAACGTGTTATAAAACTAGCCTAAAAGCTGAATAATATAGAAGAGAAGTAGAGAGAATTTTCAAAAGATTTCTTATATATATTTCTTGGTCCTACAAAACTATAATATTACATGAGTTTATATAGACAGAAGAAAGAAACTATGTTGTACTATGCTTCAATAATTCGAACGAATTATTGAAGTTACTGTGTCAATAATTCGAATGAATTATTTCCTTTACTGTGCGCTTTTACTGTGCATCTAGTTGTCATCCACTATTGCAATGATTCATAACAATATATATATATATATATATATATATATATATATATATATATATATATATAATATATCAAAGAGGGTGGTGAAAATAAAACGATACCAATATATCAGAGATGGTGGTGAAAATAAAACTAAAAATACACATACTGAGAATGAAAATGAAAATAAAAAAGGAAAATTAAGACTTACTTTGATAGAGGTATTCACAGCAGATGATGATGGATGAGAGTATGCACAGCGGAGTAGAAGGTTGCAGAAGAAAGTTTTTTTTTTTTTTTTTTATGTGTGGGTTGGAGTATAATATGAAGAACTGGAGAAAATCTGGGATATTAAGGGAGTGAAGCTAAAGAGATGTGGAGAGAGTTTAGTGTGCCATTCAAGTAATAATATTATTGCTGGTAATGGTTCTTCGTATCTCAAACGATTTACAAATGCCATATATATAGGCAAAGATAATACATCAAAGTCTTAAAGCCTATCTACCTAGTCTAGAAAATAAAGAAAATAGGCAACAAAATTTTCAATAAAGTCTAAAGTAAAGAAAATAAACGATAAATTTCAAAAGTTAACTTTGAAATTATTGCCATCTTTCAACAACTTTCTGTGAATAATTGAACCATGAAACGTCATGGCTTTCGTCATGTGTTTTGTCTTGTGTCTTCTAGCGTCATCTCTTGCGTCATCTTCTAGAAGTCCCTGTGTGTGCTGTCTATTGACTGTGGACTCGAACAGTCTTCGTGTTCACAATCTTCGTCTTCTAGGTTTATGATGTGTTGTAGCTGTAGAGTGTCTCCTTCCCCTGCAAAGGGTAGAAGCATTCTCCAATTTGTTTTTGTGTAAACTTGTATGTAGTGCCCTTCACCTACCGATTGATAGTTCATCCATGGAAAATAATCAGGAAGTTCTGGAGTTTCCTGATGTTTTTTAATAAACTGTGTAAAACTATCTGGAATCTTTTCATTTGAATGACTTAACAAAGGTAGAGTTGCAAACTCTATGTTAGTTTTTGTCATTGATGTCTGTAGATGATAGCATGCATTTTTATGTTCAATAAAAATTCTCTTTCTTGCTGGTCTGTATGTATATGAATCTGTATAAGGAAATGAGAAAATTATTTTGCAACCAATGATCGAGGTTGTCGATCTTATTCCGATATTTCCTGCAACTAGAATCATTTTTTCTCCAAGCTGGTTGAGGAGATCTTCTGTTTTTCTGTCTAACTTGATTTCTAAATAATCAATCATACCATGATGATAAAATTGAATTATTTGTTCATCTGTCAATTTTTTAGGATGGTGTATTTGAAGCAATAAAAGACCAATTCCGTCTCCTGTTTCATTCGTTCTTTCCACCACTTTGAATCCTTGTTGTTCACTGTCAAATTTGAATGCCATGTCTACCAACTGTTGTTGCAAATTATACAGAATTAGAGGAAACTCTGCACAAACTTTCTGTGAAACAAGATTCTCAAATTCTGGGAATCTTTCTGTAACTGGTTGTAGACAATGCTGCCAAGGTGTATCAAGAATCCTTGTCCTGAAACACTCAAAAGTCATGTGTACATCTGTTTTATCTTTGTTTTCTTTTTTCTCAATCTTTTGTAATAACTGTGCATTTTTTTTATTCGAGCAAACACATTTTTTGTTTTAACAGGCTATTTTCAATTTTTAATTGTATATCTTGTGCATTTTTTGTTTTTTCCTCGAGCTGTGTTCTTAATGTAGAAATAATTTCTTGTTGAGCTTTTATGTAATGCTCAGGATTTGTTTTAGCCAAATCAGCAAAACTTTTAACCTCTTCAGGTTCTATGTAAAAACTTTGTAGACCAAAATTATCTCTTGCTGCTTTAAGGGCTTCAGCAAAACTTGTATAACCCTTCCAAAATGATCCTCCTGTACAAGTTATATGTTGTGTAACTGTTTCCCATTTGTTAAAAATACCAATCTTTGTATCTCTAAATATTACATAATGTGTATAATTTGGTTTTATTTTAAACTGTCTTTCAGGTGTTTTCGAGCTTTGTTCCTGAAAGTAAATGCTTAAAGCATTTAAAACCTGTACTTTAAATGTTGAAGCTTGTGGCATGGTTTGAATATGCCATAAGTTATCTAATAAACATTGTTGTTTATCTGTGAGTTTCATTCCCATAATAGGTCGAACTTTTTATCAACATCATTGCATATCTGTAAAGCATATGTTCCAAATTCAATCACCGGCTTGGGTGAAAAATTTGTGTACAAAGGTCGCTTGCCAGCTGCCTTTGATTGCTGTTGTGTATAAAACCGTCCCATCATTATCTGTGGCAAGCAACCTTTGTACACAAATTTTTCACCCAAGCCAGTGATTGAATTTGGAACATATGCTTTACAGATATGCAATGATGTTGATAAAAAGTTTCGACCTATTATGGGAATGAAACTCACAGATAAACAGCAATGTTTATTAGATAACTTATGGCATATTCAAACCATGCCACAAGCTTCAACATTTAAAGTATAGGTTTTAAATGCTTTAAGCATTTACTTTCAGGAACAAAGCTCGAAAACACCTGAAAGACAGTTTAAAATAAAACCAAATTATACACATTATGTAATATTTAGAGATACAAAGATTGGTATTTTTAACAAATGGGAAACAGTTACACAACATATAACTTGTACAGGAGGATCATTTTGGAAGGGTTATACAAGTTTTGCTGAAGCCCTTAAAGCAGCAAGAGATAATTTTGGTCTACAAAGTTTTTACATAGAACCTGAAGAGGTTAAAAGTTTTGCTGATTTGGCTAAAACAAATCCTGAGCATTACATAAAAGCTCAACAAGAAATTATTTCTACATTAAGAACACAGCTCGAGGAAAAAACAAGAAATGCACAAGATATACAATTAAAAATTGAAAATAGCCTGTTAAAACAAAAAATGTGTTTGCTCGAATAAAAAAAATGCACAGTTATTACAAAAGATTGAGAAAAAAGAAAAAAAATTTAAAACAGATGTACACAGGACTTTTGAGTGTTTCAGGACAAGGATTCTTGATACACCTTGGCAGCATTGTCTACAACCAGTTACAGAAAGATTCCCAGAATTTGAGAATCTTGTTTCACAGAAAGTTTGTGCAGAGTTTCCTCTAATTCTGTTTAATTTGCAACAACAGTTGGTAGACATGGCATTCAAATTTGACAGTGAACAACAAGGATTCAAAGTGGTGGAAAGAACGAATGAAACAGGAGACGAAATTGGTCTTTTATTGCTTCAAATACACCATCCTAAAAAATTGACAGATGAACAAATAATTCAATTTTATCATCATGGTATGATTGATAATTTAGAAATCAAGTTAGACAGAAAAACAGAAGATCTCCTCAACCAGCTTGGAGAAAAAATGATTCTAGTTGCAGGAAATATCGCAATAAGATCGACAACCTCGATCATTGGTTGCAAAATAATTTCCTCATTTCCTTATACAGATTCATATACATACAGACCAGCAAGAAAGAGAATTTTTATTGAACATAAAAATGCATGCTATCATCTACAGACAGGAATGACAAAAACTAACATAGAGTTTGCAACTCTACCTTGGTTAAGTCATTCAAATGAAAAGATTCCAGATAGTTTTACACAGTTTATTAAAAAACATCAGGAAACTCCAGAACTTCCTGATTATTTTCCACGGAGGAACTATCAATTGGTAGGTGAAGGGCACTACATACAAGTTTACACAAAAACAAGTTGGAGAATGCTTCTACCCTTTGCAGGGGAAGGAGACACTCTACAGCTACAACACATCATAAACCTAGAAGACGAAGATTGTGAACAAGAAGACTGTTCGAGTCCACAGTCAATAGACAGCACACACAGAGACTTCTAGAAGATGACGCAAGAGATGACGCTAGAAGACACAAGACAAAACACATGACGAAAGCCATGACGTTTCATGGTTCAATTATTCACAGAAAGTTGTTGAAAGATGGCAATAATTTCAAAGTTAACTTTTGAAATTTATCGTTTATTTTCTTTACTTTAGACTTTATTGAAAATTTTGTTGCCTATTTTCTTTATTTTCTAGACTAGGTAGATAGGCTTTAAGACTTTGATGTATTATCTTTGTCTATATATATGGCATTTGTAAATCGTTTGAGATACGAAGAACCATTACCAGCAATAATATTATTACTTGAATGGCACACTAAACTCTCTCCACATCTCTTTAGCTTCACTCCCTTAATATCCCAGATTTTCTCCAGTTCTTCATATTATACTCCAACCCACACATAAAAAAAAAAAAAAACTTTCTTCTGCAACCTTCTACTCCGCTGTGCATACTCTCATCCATCATCATCTGCTGTGAATACCTCTATCAAAGTAAGTCTTAATTTTCCTTTTTTATTTTCAGTTTCATTCTCAGTATGTGTATTTTTAGTTTTATTTTCACCACCCTCTCTGATATATTGGTATCGTTTTATTTTCACCACCCTCTCTGATATATTGGTATCATATATATATATATATATATAGGTCAAAGATCCGTTAGGAACCACCCTTTATTGCGAGAACCGCGAGAACCAGTGTGAACACAAATAGTAATTCCTAAAAAAATCTAAAAAACACCCAAATTTTTTTTACTATTTTTTTGGAAAAATCTCTATATTTTGTTAATAAAAAAAATAAAAAAATTCAAAAAATAAAAATAAAATTTCGAGTAACAGTTATCCATGCACATGTGCATATGTATCATTTTTTTTTTGTCAATTTCTGTAATTCATTACAGATAATAGTCAATTGCACTTTCATTTACACTACCACGTGTAATACACTACTTTGTACGTTAACAATATTAGAAATGCACATGTGCATCTATATGTATCAACATGAAATAAGGTGTTTTGGTACACTACTTTCTCTTTCATCTATCATTCCATCCATAATACACAAGTATGCACATGTGCATTTTTGTCATTTCTTTGACAAATTCCGTCCATAATACACAAACATATTAGACACTTGCACTTTCATTTACACTACCATATGTAATACACTACTTTTTACATTACCAATATTAGAAATGCACATGTGCATTTATATGTATCAACATGAAATAAGGTGTTTTGGTACACTACTTTGAATACACTTTCCCTTTCATCTATCATACCATCCATAATACACTATCATTACCTCCTACCATCCATAATACAATACCATTACCTCCTACCATCCATAATACAATACCATTAAAAATATTTTCACTTTATTACATGTATGTAAACACCATTTATACCATCCAATCAACATATTACATCATAAATTGACAATTATAACAAAACCATCAACCACTAGATATAACTAACCAAAAAACATGTATATGGGCCTACTTCTCCATTCAAAATCACAAACTTTTTTTACCAAAACACGTTATATCATGGTTATACCTAATGATGCACATGTGCATTTTGAATATTGGTAATGTAAAAAGTAGTGTATTACTAATGGTATTGTAAATTAAAGTGCAATTGTCTATTCCTGATAACGTATTACCGAATTTGTCGAAGTAATGATACATATGCACATGTGCATGGATAACTGGTACTCGAAAAAAAAAGGTTTTTTTATGGTAACGAAATATAGCGATTTTTTTTAAAAAAATATTAAAAAAATTAAGTGCTTTTTTGATTTTTTTAGATTTTATTTTGTGTTCACATTGGTTCTTGCGGTTCTCGCAATAAGGGTGGTTCTCGCATGAACCTTACCCTTTATTGCGAGTACCGCGAGAACCAATGTGAATACAACAAAAAATACCTAAAAATAGCTAAAAAAACACACAAATTTTTTTTTAATATTTTTTATAAAAAATTGATACTTTTAGTAGCCAAAATTTTTTTTTAACATTTTTTTAAACATTTTTTTTGCTACTAAAAGTAGCGATTTTAACTTAAAAAATATTAAAAAAAATTGTGTGTTTTTTTGATTTTTTTAGGTTTTTTGGGGGTTTATTTTTTAGCATTTTAGCTTGGGGGTGGGGTGGGGGGGGGGGGTTTAGGTTTTTTTTTGGGGGGGGGGGGGGGGGGGGGGTTAGATTTTTTTAGGTTTTTTTTAGCTATTTTAGGTTGTATTCACATTGGTTCTCGCGGTTCTCGCAATAAAGGTGGTTCTCGCATGAACCTTACCCTATATAATATATCATGTCTCTGTTTTGAAATATAAATTTTAACTAATTTATTATGATTGTTAGCCCTGAATTTTCAAAGGGGGTGGAACTGTGTTGGTAAGCCCTGTCGATTGTCGGTTGGATTAGCTTTATGCCCAAAAGAATACTGAAAATGGGCAGCCGGACCACGACGATATGGGGGTGTTCCTTCAGTATAAACTCTACATTAAAAATTTAAAGACTAATAACTATAATGAGTCAGTTATCAAATTCTTTTCTAAACGAGATTATAGCTCAAATACTAATGATAATGATGAAGAATGCTTAAACATGAACTCTTTACATATGAATTCTGTTGAAATTAATATTTTTCAAATTGAAAACAATCTTTTAAATTGGAATATACAAAACAATATGTTAAAACTATTTACAAAGTTGGTATTTTTTATTTTCTCCAAGATTATTCTATAAAAACTCATGAACAAACCATACCTATTAATAAAGATTATCAAAACATGCAATTATTATCAGTAGAAGCTATTAAAAGACAAAGAAAATTATATAAATTTCTACACATAGGATTAGTTCAAGTCGCCATTAAACCTATGTTCAGATTAGGAATTGATGCTCATGTATTACTAATTCTAAGGGATGCTAGACATACAAATTTTAATAATTCTTTGCTAGCTATGGCTGAATCTAATATTTCCAATGGTCCTATTTACTTTAATTGCTACCCTAACTTTTCAATTGGTCTATTTGATCCAAATATTTTAGACACTTTAACATTAACAATTAAAACCAAAAACTTGGAATTTAAAGAAAAAATTAATGTTGCAGTAGTTATATACATAATATATTATAAAACTATGACTACCACTATAGAGCCTAAAACAAAATTAGTATCCCCAAAAGATGAAACTATTAGTTTTGAAGCTAATACCATGCATACAAAGATAAGAACACCTAAAAATTAAAATGTAATAAAATAACTCAATCATTAACATGGAATTTACAAGATATAAACCCGCCAAAACCTATTGAGATAGAAAATCAAACATCTAGCATAGTAGAACATTCTGATGGTTCAATAGATATTTCTTTTAGTAATAGTATATTACCAAGACATTCTATAGGAGCAAGTACTTCTAGAAAATATTATAGATGAAAGTATATTCAGAAGAAGTCTATCAATGAAAATGAAAGGTGTTGATTTTTCAAATACTATTCCAAAACCACTATATGAAGAAAATGATAGTGATAATAATACTTATGTCCCAACTAAGTCTGATATGGAAAATTATGAAGATTTACAATGAGTGATTCAAGAATTCAAGCCCAAAGGAATTACAATATTCGATTTATGAAATATTGCAATAAAAGAATAAAAGATTTAAGGAAAAGAATAGAAGAACTACGATATAATTTTGAAAGAAATGATTATGTTACATATATCATGCCTCCATCTGACCCGTATCATCCCTCTAACTATATAGGGTATAAATGTCAATATCAATTATTTTTAGAACGAAAATTAAGAGAAGAAAATAATTATAGAGTAAAACTTATGGAAAGAATTTCAAGCACAACTTCTTAATTATGGATAAAGAAATGTTAAAATATTTAAAAGATGAAATGTTCAATGAATATAATAATAAAAATTTAATATGGTATTTTTCTACATTCAATGAAGATCAAGGGTTTTTACATGAGATTGATTGGCACTTATATATGTGTGAAAATGATGAAAATATTACATTTTTCTCCTGGTTTCCTATTTACTGTATAGAAAATAATATTGAGTATCCATTTTTTGTAAGCATATCTGTTAGTAATACTATAACCAAAACCTGTACTATTATAGGTTAAAATGAAAAGATTACTAGTATACATCCTCCACATACAGATATAGAAATAAAAACTGAATATAAAGACTATATCGCAAAGCCTTTAGCAAACATTAATGAAGATTTAAATAAAAACGTAAAGACAATTATTTTTCAAAATAATTACACCAATGAAAAATTAAATACCATAAGAGAGCAATTAGAAAGGATATAAACTAATAATAAAAAAAATCTAGATCAACCTAGTACTTCAAATACTAAATTAATTACTGAAACTATTGAAAATCCAATATTTAAACCATATAGTATATATATCCCAATAAGTCTAAACAAACAACAAGATATTTTAGAAGATATTTCTTCTAAACTTTCAAAACTAAATATAAATGTTATTTCAGAACAAGAAATTCAAAGTATTGAAGAACAATTTAATGATTTTCAAATAGAAGACTCTATAAATAAAATTAAAGGAGAAAATTATCATTTTCAAAAAATAATACTTATACTACTAGGCCTGAAACAAGAAATTATTACCCTAGACCTACCCCACCTGATTTACAATTTGAAGAACGACATACTTTAGTTCAAGCAAAATATGATGGATCTTCTACATACGAATGGAGTATAGAAGGTCAAACAGAACATGAAATTCTTAATCTATTACAAGAAATGATAATGGTAGCCAATGCATATAAAGCAAATGGAAATAATGAGACTCCAATTCTTACAATGATAGTTTCTGGTTTTACTGGAATTCTTAAAGGCTGGTGAGACAAATATCTTATAGAAGAAGAAAAACAAATAATCCAAAATGCTAAAAAATTAATTATTAAGACAGAAAATAATGTTCAAATACCAACTGAAATACCTGATATAATTAATACTTTAATATTTGCTATAATTAAACATTTTATTGGAAATCCAACAGATTATCAAGAAATAAATTCTTTAATGTTATTAAATCTGACATGTAGAAAATTACAAGATTTTAGATGGTATAAAGATGTATTCCTTTCAAAAGTTATGACTAGGGATGATTGTAAAGAAGCTTAATGGAAAGAAAGATTTATAGTTGGGCTACCAAAATTATTTGCAGAAAGAATTAGAGAAAAAATTAAAAAATATTTTAATAATAATATTCATTATAAAGATTTATCCTATGGACAAATAATAAATTATATAAATCAAGAAGGATTAAAAATATGTAATGATTTAAAATTAAAAGAAAAAATTAAAAAAGGATGGTATCCAAGGCCATAAGGAATTAGGAAGCTTTTGTCAACAATATGGATTTGAACCATTTAAAACCCCTTCTAAAACAAAAAAGAAAATTCCTAACCAATTTATCAAAAAGAACTATAAGAGAAAACCATATATTAAAAATAAACAAAAATATTACAAAGACAAGTTTAATTTTCAAAAGAAAAAACAAGGTAAACAAGATATTGTCATTTGTTATAAATGTGGAAGACAGTGACATTATTCCAAGGATTGTTATACTAAGAAAAAGATAAACGAGTTAAACATTTCTGATGAATTAAAAGAACAGATAAATAAAATACTTATTTATGACAACTCAAGTAAAAACAGTATTTCAGACTATAGTGATAATGATTTAAACAATATTGAAGATTCTAATTCAGAAAGTAGTTGAGAAGATAATATGTGTGAATGCATAAATGTTCTAACAAAAAATAATAAAAACCTATTCGAATTATTAGAAGGAATTAGTGATAAAGAGGTAAAACTAGTATATTTAAAACAATTAAAAGAAAAGTATAAACTACCAATAGAAAAGGAAGAAAAAGTGTATAATTTCAATTAAATATGTCAAAGGTTTCAAACAGGTCAAATAAAAGAAAATCCTGTTACAATAACTGAATTACAAACAGAATTAAAAAATATTAAAAAAGAAATTCGAGAAATAAAATCAAAATTAAAGAATTAGAAAAGGGAAAAAATAAAGAAGATGAAGAAAATAATAACAATACTGAAAATTTAGGAAAAATAAATAATTTAAAAGGATTAACTTCTCAAAAATTGTATACTAAATTAAATATCATAATCAATAACGAATTTCGATTAACATTAGTAGCTATGATTGATAGTGGTGCTGATATGAACTGTATTCAAGAAGGTTTAATACCCACAAAATATTATGAAAAGACTACATATAGATTATCCGGAGCTAATGGAAAACCATTAAATATTAATTATAAATTATCAAATGTTCATATTTGCAAAGAAAACTATTGTTATAAAACTCAATTAGTTCTAATAAAGGATTTAATATCTCAAATTATATTAGGACTCCCATTCATAACTCAGTTATATCCTTTCACAGTTGAAGAAAAAGGAATAAGTATTAAGGTCTTAAATAAAAAGATTTGCTTTGAATTTGCTCATCCGATTACTTCAAAACAAATAAATATTTTAAGCTTAAAAAAAACAAAAAGAGTTTCTAATTGAAGAAATTGATCATGCTAGAATAAATAATCAATTGCAAGATAAAATGATTATAAAAAGAATGCAAGAAACTGAGAATAAATTTAAAAATAATGTCTGTGCAAATATTCCAAATGTTTTTTGGGAAAGAAAACAACACATAGTAAGATTACCTTATATCAAAGATTTTAATGAGAAAAATATTCCAACAAAGTCAAAAGCTATACATATGTCTCAAGAGTAAGAAGGCTATTGTAAAAAAGAAATACAAGAATTATTAGATAAAAAATTAATTAGACCATCTAAATCCCCTTGGTCTTGCTATGCCTTCTATGTTCAAAATAATGCAGAAATAGAAAGAGTAGCTCCTAGGTTAGTTATAAATTATAAACCATTAAATAAAGTTTTAGAATGGATTAGATATCTCATACCTAATAAAAGAGATTTATTAAAAAAGATTTATGATTCAAAAATATTTTCTAAATTTGATATTAAATCTGGATTTTGGCAAGTTCAAATTGCTGAAGAAGACAAATATAAAACTGGATTCAATGTACCATTTGGACATTACGAATGGAATGTAATGCCTTTTGGATTGAAAAATGCTCCTTCAGAATTTCAAAATATAATGAACGACATCATTTTACCATTAGGAAATCATGCAATCGTTTACATTGACGACGTATTGATATTTTCAAATTCTTTAGATCAACATTTTAAACATTTAAATGCTTTCTACAATATTATTCATAAAAAAAGGATTGGTAGTGTCACCCTCTAAAATGAATCTATTTCAAACAGAAATAAGATTTTTAGGACATAATATTATTCAAGAAACAATAAAACCTATTAACAGAAGTTTAGAGTTTTCAAAAAAATTTCCAAATGAAATTAAAGATAAAAAGCAATTGCAAAGATTTTTAGGATGTTTAAATTATATTCATGACTTTTTCAAAGATTTAGGAATCATATGCAAACCTTTATATGACAGATTAAAAAAGAATCCAAAACCATGGACTCAAGAACACACGAATATAGTAAAATATATCAAAGATAAAATAAAATATTTACCTTGTTTACATATTCCCCATCCTAATGCAAAATTAGTTGTAGAAACTGATGCAAGTAACTCAGGATTTGGAGGAATACTAAAACAAGAATTAAATAATAAGGAAAGTTTAGTCAGATATTATTCAGGTGCATGGAATGATACTCAGAAGAATTATTCAACAATTAAAAAGGAAATTTTAAGTATAATTTTATGTATAAAAAAGTTTGAAGATGATTTATATATGAAACCATTTTTATTAAGAATCTTGATAATTTTTTTATTTGGGTTGATAATATAAGGAATAGTAGCTGGTAAAGAGGTTGAAGAAGAGGCTTGTTTAGAGAGTTTTGTGAATGAAGGTTGGATAATGGGTTTTGATTATTGACTTTGAATAATGGATGAAAAAGGAGGTCTAGGTCTAGGTCTAGGTCCTAGGTCCTGGGGTTAAAGGAGCAAATCTATTTTGAATATTAGGTAGTAAAGGAAATTGTTGTGAATGGGTTGGTCTTGATGGAGAACTTGGAGAACTTGATAATTGAGATTTTGAAAATTGTTGTTTTGAGAATACGATATTTTTTGTAGAATCGGAGTTGCTCATGTTCCCTGTAAAAATTCTCTTGATAAAAAATCAGGTAAATAATTATTTTCTCCTTTTATGAATTCTATTTGAAAATCGAAATTGCTTAGTAATGCTTGCCATCTTGCAAAAACTTGTTTTGAAATCAAAATTTTAATATCTTTTTCTAAAATATATTTTGCAGATAAACAATCGATTCTTAATAAAAATGGTTTCATATATAAATCATCTTCAAACTTTTTTATACATAAAACTATACTTAAAATTTCCTTTTTAATTGTTGAATAATTCTTCTGAGTATCATTCCATGCACCTGAATAATATCTGACTAAACTTCCCTTATTATTTAATTCTTGTTTTAGTATTCCTCCAAATCCTGAGTCACTTGCATCAGTTTCTACAATTAATTTTGCATTAGGATAGGGAATATGTAAACAAGGTAAATATTTTATTTTATCTTTGATATATTTTACTATATTAGTGTGTTCTTGAGTCCATGGTTTTGGATTCTTTTTTAATCAGTCATATAAAGGTTTGCATATGATTCCTAAATCTTTGAAAAAGTCATGAATATAATTTTAACATCCTAAAAATCTTTGCAATTGCTTTTTATCTTTAATTTCATTTGGAAATTTATTTGAAAACTCTAAACTTCTGTTAATAGGTTTTATTGTTCCTTTAATAATATTATGTCCTAAAAATCTTATTTCTGTTTGAAATAGACTCATTTTAGAGGGTGACACTACCAATCCATTTTTATGAATAATATTGTAGAAAACATTTAAATGTTTAAAATGTTGATCTAAATAATTTGAAAATATCAATATGTCGTCAATGTAAACGATTGCATAATTTCCTAATGGTAAAATGATGTCGTTCATTATATTTGGAAATTCTGAAGGAGCATTTTTCAATCCAAAAGGCATTACATTTCATTCGTAATGTCCAAATGGTACATTGAATCCAGTTTTGTATTTGTCTTCTTCAGCAATTTGAACTTGCCAAAATCCAGATTTCATATCAAATTTAGAAAATATTTTTGAATCATAATTTTTTAATAAATCTCTTTTATTAGGTATGGGATATCTAATCCATTCTAAAACTTTATTTAATGGTTTATAATTTATAACTAACCTATGAGTTCCTCTTTCTATTTCTGCATTATTTTGAACATAGAAGGCAGAACAAGACCAAGGGGATTTAGATGGTCTAATTAATTTTTTATCTAATAATTCTTGTATTTCTTTTTTACAATAGCCTTCTAACTCTTGAGACATATGTATAGCTTTTGACTTTGTTAGAATATTTTTCTCATTAAAATCTTTAATATAAGGTAATTTTACTATGTGTTGTTTTCTTTCCCAAAAAGCATTTGAAATATTTGCACATACATTATTTTTTAATTTATTCTCAGTTTCTTGCATTCTTTTTATAATCATTTTATCTTGCAATTGATTCTTTATTCTAGCATGATCAATTTCTTCAATTAAAAACTCTTTTTGTTTTTCTTTTAAGCTTAAAATATTTATTTGTTTTGAAGTAATCAGATGAGCAAATTCAAAGCAAATCTTTTTATTCAAGACCTTAATACTTATTCCTTTTTCTTCAACTGTGAAAGGATATAACTGAGTTATGAATGGGAGTCCTAATATAATTTGAGATATTAAATCCTTTACTAGAACTAATTGAGTTTTATAACAATAGTTTTCTTTGCAAATATGAACATTTGATAATTCATGATTAATATTTAATGGTTTTCCATTAGCTCCAGATAATCTATATGTAGTATTTTCATAATATTTTGTGGGTATTAAACACTAGTAGAAAATGCACCTATCTTGACACGCGAAAAATGACACACACTCATTTTATGACATTCAAAAGTGTGTGTCAAGAAAAAAATGTCATGGTTTACAAAATTCAATAAATTTATAACACTACTTTTAGCGTGTCATCTTTTTATCGTCATAAAAGAAAAAAAGATCTATCTTCAAACAAAATAGATATTTCATTCCAATCATCAGAGCAAATTACATAAGGATAGCGGGTAGACGAGCAACAAACTGCGCTGCCATCCCTTTCTGAATAGAAAACCCTAATCTACTAAAAACAAAGCCTCGCCCCTGAGGGGTCGAAAAGTTGCTGTGGACCACACGCTGAACTCTAGACAAGAACCGAACTGCCTCCGGCGCCAAGGAGCCGAACGTGTCAAACGGCAGGGGGACAAAGGCATGTTGATCTATCTTGACACGCGAATAATGACACACACTTATTTTATGACATTCAGAAGCGTATGTCAAGAAATAAATGTCATGGTTTATAAAATTCAATTAACTTATGACACTCTTTGTAGTGTGTCATCTTCTTAGCGTTATAAAAAACAACACTATGAAAAAATGTGTATGTCTAGACACCTTTTTTATTATCATTTAGCTACATGTTTTATTTTCTAAACTAGCACCACTAGAAAAAAAGGATTATCCGTAAAAAGTTAAGTAGGTTATAATATGATAAAATTATAGTAAATAGTAGGTTACCAAGATGAATCATTAAGAAAAATTAGGTAAAAAATTATCATATCAATAAATAAACTTACATACGCTTAAAATTGGATAATTAGTTAAGTCAGGAAGATGATCGAATTTCGCTAGTACTATTGAATATCAAAATTTTTATATTAGAATGGGTGTTTTCAAAGATCTCTAGATCAAGTAGTGGAAAACTTGCATTTCTCTTGCGAGATGCAGATTCAACTCTCACTTGGTGTAGAGTGAGACACTAGCGGACAATGATAGCAGACCTAGGGAAACTTGAGTTCGATCCTTGACCCAAATGGGTTTTATCGATAATTTCACCGTCGTGCCTACGTACGGGTGGGATATCGGGTTTTCCCCATAATTGGTAGTGGACTCGGGTTACTCTCGGAGTACTCCGTTTGGTCCAATGGATACCCCGAGAATGCGCATGATTGATTCTGTTGGCCATTAAAAAAGAAGAAGAAGAAATAATGTGTGTAAAAGAGTAGAAAATGGGAATTCAACACCCAATTAAAACATCTAAATATTTCAAATAAAAACAATATTTTTTTTGTAAATAATTGTGTATTGAATACAAAGAAAAAAAAGGAGTATAAAATGGGAATCCAACACCCATTTCATGTAAAAAAGTTGGATTCCGAGTCGAACTACCGACCTTTGGTTTACCAGTCGATCTTGATTCTTTTTTACTACAAGGTATCTGAAAACTAAAAGTATCGACTATTTGTGCTTACTTTAGTAATTAGAATAATTCCCCATTTTCCATAGGTATTTAATTAATTGGCCACGTCCAAATCCAATCGGCTTAACGCAAGTTAAAAATAATGTATTAAATATGAAACAATATAATTTAATTTATAAAGAGTTTTTATTTTTAAAAAAAAATATATACATTGTTTTAAGAGTAAACTGCAATTTTACTCCCTACGGTTTAGGCCAATTGGCACTCTGACCCCCTCTAACGAAATAATTGCAATTTTACCCCCCCAACGTTGATGTTCTGTCGCAATTTTACCCCTACCGTCAAATAAGTTAACAGATCTGTTAACTGGAATGTGAAATGACTATAATGCCCTTTCATATTACCCCTATGTTTTGTTCTACTCTGTAATATTACCCCTGGTTCATCAAGAACTCAAACAACCATCTCTCTCATGTCTCTCTCTCATCCACCACAATAATCACCACCGGGTACCACCACTGCCACCGCCATTCACCACCACAAACAGAAGGAAAATCACAGAGATCTCAACTATCTCCGTAACAAACAAACGGAGAAGTTCCCAGACGGTGCTTACGAGCTGATCCAAGGATTCGTTCAATTCGTTCTCCATATTTACAAGGATTAAACTCTCATGGATATCCCTCCAACATCAAACATATGTATAACCAAATTTGCAGAGGAACCCTAGAGAAAAATCATACAAAAATTGAACTTTTGAATAATCAATGAACCCGGAAACTGCTAATTGAGTTTTCGAATTAAACCGAAGATCAAATTTAAATTTGCATTTACACAAGCAGGTGGTGTGCAACAAAATAAGCCACAAATTTGGGCAATTTCTTTGCAGATTTCAGATTCTTAGTTGTAATCAAACTACATGCATATATATGCAACATGAAAACAATACAAACAAGAAACACAAATAAACAATATGAAAAGGGTAAAGAAATTACACACATAAAAACTCTTGGTCTCTGTTCAACTCCTAGCTTTAGACTATATCAAACTCTACTAATTCAAAATCTTTGAGTGTGTGTAATATGTGAGAGAGAAAAAGATATATACATACATGTATGATATATATAAAGAATTAAAGATGCCAATTGTAAAAAGCAGGAAGCCACCAACATTGAATAAGTCACACAAACAGTGTGAAATTATGAACGAGTGACTAATGAAATTATGAAAAGGCCGTGCTTCGCTGCGACCCGCCGCCGCTGCGGCTCTGGTTTGTCGTCGTCGGTCGTCATCACCACCTCACTCTTTCTTTCTCTCTGTGTCGTTTCTCCGTCTGGTCGCCGCCATCGCCGCCGTGGTGGCAGTGTTGTTGCTGCTGTTGTTCTCTGCTGCCACTGAGAGTCTCACCGGAGACAAAACTGGTTGGGAGTGGTGTAAGGGGGAACATGAGGTGTTGTGGGTGTGCGGTTGCCGGTGAACAGGAGGGCGGAGCTAGACGAAGATGATGAATTCTGGTGTATTGATCTTGAATTTGAAGAAGATGATGATGGATCTGGGTTATTTGAAGATGATGATGATAATTTGATTTTATAAATAATAAAAATAATAATAATCATAATAAATATGGGGTAAGATTACCAAAATACCCCTACCTATAACAGTCAAATAACTGTTGACTGACGGCAGGGGGTAAAATTGCGACATAACATCAACATTGGGGGGTAAAATTGCAATTATTTCGTTAGAGGGGGTCAGAGTGCCAATTGGCCTAAACCCCAGGGAGTAAAATTGCAGTTTACTCTTGTTTTAAAAATACTTGTTCCCTCCTAATTTTTTGCTAAAATATATTTAAATGTTGAAAATTCCCTCCTGAATTATATTCCCCCCTAAATCCCAGAACTTCCAACCCCTTTTCCATTAGTCACTAGTCAGGCTCAGGCATCTTATTGTGATTTTATGTTGATAATAAGATTAGATGAATGCCAATCTTTTACTAACAACCGTGAACCGTCACTGGAATTATATTGCCTTCATTGTCGAAGCTTCTGCTCATCATCATCTACTTAGTTGGCAACTGGTAATCAAATTCATCGGATTTTTTGAATTATTTTGAACGGGTAACCACTAATTATTGGTGGTGTTTTCTGTTTTAGTTTATTTGCATATTTTCACAATTTGTTCATTGACTTGAAGATTTTTGTGTGTTCGGTGAGAAATTAAAGGTTCGTAGTTTTTCTTTTGATTTCTTAGTTTTTGTCGATTTAATCTCTTGTTCATTCCATTTTTTAATGCAATTTATATTAATGCTTCCTGTAAGACTCTATTTGTTGGTTTAGTTCACTACCAACGAATCTGTTGTTGATCCATTTAATTTAGTATTTTTTTAAAGCCTTTATGAATTGTTAGATACTTAAAGGCTAGCTGAATTTCAAGGGGTTAATATCTGTAGTCTAACTACAAGTTTGTAATATCTGTTGCTATATAAATTTCAAGGGGTTAATAAATTAGATTATAAATGATCATCACAAATCTTCAAAGTTCTTATTGTTTCTTCATCTTGTAGGTTTTTTGTCATGGGATTGGTGACTTAGGGAAGGCTCGTTTTCACCCTTTCTTTAGTGCAATGCTCTTCAACGAACAGGCTCATCTTGATCCTTGCAATCATGCATTAGTGGAAGGCTCTCCAATTGTGTTGAATTAATCCCTTAAGTTTTTTGGTTAGTTATTTGTTCTTTTATTTCAAAGCACTTCGTTGGTTTGTGACTACAACATGCTCATCGGGCACACCCTGCACTGTTGCAAAGCTTAATCCAACAACTGGGATTTGCTTATTGTAAGTGATTATTTGAAACTTGATCACCGATTATCATCTTTTCACATTATATTTTAATATATACCGTTACCAATTTCCTTCTGGAAAGCCGAATCATACTTGTGGTACATTTGGGTAAGGAGATATTTTGCGATCCATGATAGCATTGTCCAGCAACCATCTAGAAAACTGAAAATTATCACAACATATAGTGTCAACCGGTGGAATCGCATAAGGTTTGTGAGTGAAGGCTCTGATGGCAAATTCGATCCATATATTTATGAATGGATCACTTTGGGTTATTTTTTCTCAAAGGGTCAAATGGTAAAGATTAAACAATTAGTTAAAAAGGAAAATGGTTGTACATTTTAAAATAGTTTTTTATATTAAAGGATTACTTAAATTGTGATGATTTTGAAGCGGCTGACTGGTGCTGTCATCACTTCTTATATAATGTAAGTGCCTATATCTAGTATAAATTACCGTTCGTAAAACAAAATTTATTTTATTGATTCGGTTAATATAGGTTAACTGCAGGTTCCTGTATGAGTAAATTAAGAAAGAGCAAATACATGATCGTGGAATATGTTTTATGAACCCGTCTGCAATTTCGCGGGCTGATCTGTCACACCCCCAAAATACCACCTAGGGAATGTCCCTGTTAGACGAGTGACATGCCAATAACGAGCCACTAATTACATTGAACGCGTACAAGTTTCAAAATAAAATCCTTAATTATTAATGTAAAGTACCATCAACGAGTTTAAATGAAAACCAACATGTTCAGCGGAAGCAAATGACAAACCAAAGTTAAACAGTTTCAAATCAATATATAGTATCAAGAAATCAATAACATGAATCCCTCCAGTTGACCCATGACTACTCCAGCTACTCCAGACAGCAAGTTCCAATGCAAAACATCTAACGACCTACAAGCATGCAAACAAGTGTGTCAGACGACGCTGGTGAGTTCAAAGTTTTGTTAACGAGTTTAGTTACCATATATATATATATAAAACAGTTTATCAATTTGATTTGATGTTGTTATTAACTCGATTACCGAAATGGCTACAAGATGTATTTGCCCAACCCCAATGTCTCTATCAAAACATTGGTCATGCTTTAAGGAAATTAGTTCACGCCCGTCCTCCCTGGTATGGTGTGAGGGTGCCAAACCTAATAGCGCTATCAACTAATAACCTCGTTGCCTCCCCGGAAACTGTCGGTAGATGTAAGGGGTCTTATATGATAGAAACAGAGTAATAATAACAAACATCCCAATAAACTAGCATTCCTCCCCGGAACGTTACCCGATATCCCTCCCCGGGATGCATGCTTGGGAAAAAGAGCAGTGAACTCACCTTAGGTTTGCTCGGTAAGAGTAGTTATTCGTTAAACAAAATTGGTCAACCACGGCCTATGATAGTTACCCATATTAATCAGTTTATATACTAGTACAACACGTATTATTCCACTTAGTTAGCAAGTACTGAACAAGTATACATGTATTAGCATTTATCGCCCCATACTCTCGACTTAACAGTTAAACACGTTGTATAGCAATTCACTAATGGTGAACAACCCAATAACACATAGGGTCCAATCAAATGTGCAGCCTGGTAACAAAAGTGCAGCAGATCTCTTGGCTTAAGTTGCTACTTGTGTGTGTCCCATTTGAGTGCCACTAATAAACAATCATAATCGGCCCAACCCAAGTTTACATAGTTATATAACTTTAATAACATGTAACCGAATTTCTGTGTAACACGCAGCCCAAAATTTATTCAGTTTGCATTACCCCTCTAAATGTTACCCTACTGTTACTTTGTGAGCATACCTAGTTATGCACTATTCTTGTATCACTAATATCATCGGCAGTAAGTCACGTTCAAGCAATCAACCACTCTAATTCATAAGCATGGCACGTTAGATAAGTTATCAAATATCATCAATATCACTAAGTGAATTCCATTATATGTACTCTTCTAGCGTATCGATCCCGCGTCACGTAATTATCACAATCATAACCTAAGACTACCTATACGGCACCTTATGCAAATAATCTCCTAATGCAAGCATGTATAACAAGATCACCGATCAACTAACCCATATCCACAGTTTATACATCAAGATAACATCAAGAACCTTTATCAATTAATTATGTTACACAGTTTATACATACCACAATCCAGTTTATACGAAATCACATAACATACAAAATCAAGATAATCACTAATGTTCATCGAGTGGAGAAGAAAGATAAATTAACCGAGAAGTAGAGAAGGGGGGCCCTGTTGCCGCACGTACGTATGGGATAGTAGGATTTTGTGAGTTGGTTAGTTTGAGATTAAGAGATCATAAGGGTTACATATAATACATGCATAAGTGGGTCGGTTGTTTCCTACTTTGGCCGGCTATGCTAATGGGCTCAAGCCCAAGTGACAAATACATGATAAACAAATACATATATCGAATTTGATTAAGTGGGCTGCCATGGTAAACAAATACATATATATCAAATTGAATTAAGTGGGCTGCCGAACCCACTTGTGTTTATATCACTTATTTGGGCTTTTAAGGAACTGGGCCGGAGTATAACAACTCTAAGGTGAGCCGGTTCTAGCACGATTTACGTAAAACAAGTTTAACACGATTATGAATATGGACGATGAATAATGAAGATCAAAATTACAAAACTAACCCTAGGAGTTCGAGTTGTCACATGATCAACGCAAATCCAAACCCAAACACATCGAGGATGCAAGTAGAGGGGTTGCCGATCGATTGTATAAAAGAAAGGGCAATGACATCATCCTATTGCCCTACAATTCCGGGTTTGATTTTCCTTTTAAGTAAGTATTCGTAAAGACCTATTATCTTAATTTATTTTGATTGAATTTTGGATTTTGAAGAAACCATTGGGTGTTGGCAGTACTAAACCTGAAAACAACTACTTGCTATTATCTTGATTTCTTACGACCTAGAAGTGTCAATGAGTAGTTGAGGCAAATTATTGATATATAAGTAATACAAATTATCATAATGGATGATAAAAGAGTTGGAATATACTTTGATATAATTTTGATTTTTTATAGGGCAATGGTCGTGTATGCTTCACGAAGTGGTGCCAACATAAGGGTTAAACTCATCTAGATTAACGCTAGGGTAAGCACTTAATCCCTTATTGAAATTGTGGTTGTAATGATATTGTATATGTTGAAAGACTTTGGTTTAAACCTAAATCGCAATGGTTTCACATTTCTTGATATTTTTAATTGTGTAGTGTCCAAGTCAGCCAGGAGGGGGAGGGTACTGAATGCGGCTACTATGTGATGAAGTTCATGAAGGAGATAGCTTACGAAGGAGTTGAAATACTTGACAATGATAATGTAAGTTTAGCCATATTTTAGTCTGTATATTATAGAAATATGTACTTATATATCCAAACAAATGCTTAAATTCATATATTAGTATTAAATTCTAATTTTTAAGATTTATTTTATTTAGTTGTTGTCTCAGGTTGGGAAAAGAGTATAGGAATACTTGGTTGCGGATATGGATGGTATTCGCAGAGATTTGTCGACTTATGCGGTTACCTCTATTTTTAAGTGACGAATCGTATTTTAGGTGTTGACGATGTATTGACAAACAATTCTTTTTTTTTGTTAACGTTAAAATATTTGTAGTATACTTGACAATTGATTATGTAATGGATTGTTTTGGTATATATATGTGTGTGTGTGTGTGTATTTATTTTATGAAAAAAGATTTATTGTTTTTGTTATTATACATGTATCCAGGGCAGATTAGTAATTCTATAAAAAATTTAAACAAATAAAAGCATGACACACATAAGTGAATGTCATACATATGTGTCATAAATGATTGTCATGAACGTGTGTCATTAAAAAGTGTTATAAAATGAGTGTCATGGATGTGTCTCATTAAAATGTGTCATAAAATGAGTGTCATAAATGTGTGTTATGAATGTGTGTCATTAAATGTGTGTCATAAAAACATGACACACAAATGCATGTCATGTTAATTTTATGACTTCTCAATCAATGACACGCTTTTGCGTGTCATAATTACCGTTTTATGACCCACAATGTGCGTCAAGAAATGTGTATTTTCTAGTAGTAAAACCTTCTTGAATACAGTTCATATCAGCACCACTATCAATCATAGCTACTAATGTTAATCAAAATTCGTTATTGATTATGATATTTAATTTAGTATACCATTTTTGAGAAGTTAATCCTTTTAAATTATTTATTTTTCCTAAATTTTCAGTATTGTTATTATTTTCTTCATCTTCTTTATTTTTTCCCTTTTCTAATTCTTTAATTTGTGATTTTATTTCTCGAATTTCTTTTTTAATATTTTTTAATTCTATTTGTAATTCAGTTATTGTAACAGGATTTTCTTTTATTTGACCTGTTTGAAACCTTTGACATATTTCATCGAAATTATACACTTTTTCTTCCTTTTCTATTAGTAGTTTATACTTTTCTTTTAATTGTTTTAAATATACTTGTTTTACCTTTTTATCACTAATTCTTTATAATAATTCGAATAGGTCTTTATTATTTTTTGTTAGAACATTTATAGTACCATTGATTTCACAAATACAAGGACCAATGCATTCACACATATTATCTTTTGAACTACTTTCTGAATTAGAATCTTCAATATTGTTTAAATTATTATCACTATAGTCTGAAATACTGTTTTCACTTGAGTTGTCATAAATAAGTATTTTATTTATCTGTTCTTTTAATTCATCGGAAATGTTTAACTCATTTATCTTTTTCTTTGTATAACAATCCTTGGAATAATGTCCTTGTCTTCCACATTTATAACAAATGACAATATCTTGTTTACCTTGTTTTTTCTTTTGAAAATTAAACTTGTCTTTGTAATATTTTTGTTTATTTTTAATATATGGTTTTCTCTTATAGTTCTTTTTGATAAATTGGTTAGGAATTTTCTTTTTTGTTTTAGAAGGGGTTTTAAATGGTTCAAATCCATATTGTGTTTTAGAAGGGGTTTTAAATGGTTCAAATCCATATTGTTGACAAAAGCTTCCTAATTCCTTATGGCATTGGATACCATCATTTTTTATTTTTTCTTTTAATTTTAAATCATTACATATTTTTAATCCTTCTTGATTTATATAATTTATTATTTGTCCATAGGATAAATCTTTATAAGGAATATTATTATTAAAATCTTTTTTAATTTTTTCTCTAATTCTTTTTGCAAATAATTTTGGTAGCCCAGCTATAAATCTTTCTTTCTAATAAGCTTCTTTACAATCATCCCTAGTCATAACTTTTGAAAGGAATACATCTTTATACCATCTAAAATCTTGTAATTTTCTACATGTCAGATTTAATAATATTAAAGAATTTCTTTCTTGATAATCTGTTGGATTTCCAATAAAATGTTTAATTATAGCAAATATTAAAGTATTAATTATATCAGGTATTTCAGTTGGTATTTGAACATTATTTTTTGTCTTAATAATTAATTTTTTAGCATTTTAGATTATTTGTTTTTCTTCTTCTGTAAGATATTTGTCCCACCAACCTTTAAGAATTCCAGTAAAACCAGAAACTATCATAGTAAGAATTTGAGCCTCATTATTTCCATTTGCTTTATATGCATTGGCTGGCATTATCATTTCTTGTAATAGATTAAGAATTTGATGTTCTGTTTGACCTTCTATACTCCATTCGTATGGAGAAGATCCATCATATTTTGCTTGAACTAAAGTATGTCGTTCTTCAAATTGTAATTCAGGTGGGGTAGGTCTAGGGTAATAATTTCTTGTTTCAGGCCTAGTAGTATAAGTTTTATTTTTTGAAAAATGATAATTTCCTCATTTAATTTTGTTTATAGAGTCTTCTATTTGAAAATCATTAAATTGTTCTTCAATACTTTGAATTTCTTGTTCTGAAATAACATTTATATTTAGTTTTGATAGTTTAGAAGAAATATCTTGTAACATATCCTATTGTTTGTTTAGACTTATTGGGATATCTATACTATATGGTTTAAATATTGGATTTTCAATAGTTTCAGTAATTAATTTAGTATTTGAAGTACTAGGTTGATCTAGATTCTTTTTATTATTAGTTTCTATCATTTCTAATTGCTCTCCTATGGTATTTAATTTTTCATTGGTGTAATTATTTTGAAAAATAATTGTCTTTACATTTTTATTTCTATATCTCTGTATGTGGAGGATCAATACTAGTAATCTTTTCATTTTTACCTATAATAGTATAGGTTTTGGTTATAGCATTACTAACAGATATGCTTTCAAAAAAATAGATACTCAATATTATTTTCAATATAGTAAATAGGAAACCAGGAGAAAAATGTAATATTTTCATCATTTTCACACATATATAAGTGCCAATCAATCTCATGTAAAAACCTTTCATCTTCATTGAATGTAGAAAAATACCATATTAAATTTTTATTATTATATTCATTGAACATTTTATCTTTTAAATATTTTAACATTTCTTTATCTATAATTAAGCAGTTGTGCTTGAAATTCTTTCTATAAGTTTTACTCTATAATTATTCTCTTCTCTTAATTTTCGTTCTAAAAATAATTGATATTGACATTTATACCCTATATAGTTAGAGGGATGATACGGGTCAGACGGAGGCATGATATATGTAACATAATCATTTCTTTCAAAATTATATCGTAGTTCTTCTATTCTTTTCCTTAAATCTTTTATTATTTTATTGCAATATTTCAGAAATCGAATATTGTAATTATATATATATATATATATATATATATATATATATATATATATATAGGGGTAAGATCAAATAAAAAATTTATTTTGCCTAAGTAGGATGAGAAGAAATCTTAATAATTTATTTTTCAAATCAATGGTTAAGATGAAAGTGTAGGAAAAAGGGGGAGTGCAATGGTATCTTGGGAAAATCTTATTTATGGACTTTCTCTCTCCACGTGCAAGGCACATGCATATTCCACTCTCATTTTTTAAACCTTCATAACTTTTTTATACGACATTAGTTTTTCATAAAAATTTCACCGTAAAATCGAGCGTCTTTTTATCTTTAATTTGAGTACCATATTGCTATATAAAATATGAAGAATTAAAAAACCCACTAAAATGTGTTGTATTTCTAAGTTGTACAACATATTTTGGTGCTGGATTTTTGTATTATATTTTTGTTCTAATTTTTTGTTCTCAATTTTTTTGCTGAATTTTTTGTACTACATTTTTTTGCTGAATTTTTTCGTGCTATATTTTTTTGTACTAGATTTTTTGTGCTATATTTTTTTGTACTACATTTTTTGTACTATATTTTTTGTACTACATTTTTTGTGCTATATTTTTTTTGAACTAGATTTTTTTTGTACTAGATTTTTTTTGTTGTATTTTTAAAAAACAAAAGGGGTGCCATATGTCATTTTCACTCCTATTTATAAGGACCAAAATACCTTTCATTCCTACTTATTAGGAGTGCCACATGTCATTACAATCCTTCTTAGGCTACTTAGGCAAAATCCACTTTTTAATGGATCCTTCCCCTATATATATATATATGATAATGCTAGGGAGAAAACCATCCATTTTGAGAAAACCCTATAAACCTAATCTCCCGACTTTTTTTTTAAAAAAAAAATAACACATGTAATATAAATGTTTTTAAGTGTTTTGAGCCAAAAAAATCAAAAAAGCGCCGAGTGTTTTTTTTTTAAAAAAATAAACAAGTTTCAGCAACTTTTTCACTAACATGTGTTAGACAAAAAATTACTGAAACTTGTTTATTTAAAAAAAAACACTCGGCGCTTTTTTGATTTTTTTGGCTCAAAACTCTTAAAAACATGTATATTACATGTGTTATTTTTTTCAAAAAAAAAAAAGTCAAAAGGTTGGGTTTTCTAGGGTTTTCTCAAATTTTTAGGGTTTTCTATCTAACCCTACCCTATATATATATATATATTATATATATATATATATATTCTTACAAAATAGTTGAAATATTATATATACCAAATTCATTAAAAACAATTTAATAAACGACAATTTTACCCATATTTTTCTAAAACTTTGAAATCTCATATATGATCTTTAACTTCAAATATTATATTTACTCATTTCTAACTTAATTTATTTAGCTTAAATATTATATATGGAGAATACAATTGTTTATGGAAAAAAAAATAAAAATGGGTATAAATAAATTTAAGCTTGAAATGTGTTACATAAAAATATAAAGTTAAAAGATGAGCATATATGAAAACTTGAAGGCATAAAATAAGGACAAAATGATTATTTATTAGATTTTTTTTATAATAAATTGGGTATATTTAATATTTTAACTATTTTGTAAGAACATATATGATACTTTTAGTTTTGCTTGGGTATATATGAAAATTTTCAAGTTTGTAAGGATATATATAATAGTAATCTTATTCAGTATTAGTTTTACTTTATTATTTCCCATTTTGTTTTATTGGGTTTTTTCCAGTTATGTTAGGACCGGTTTTGACTTCGAAACAATTGCGAACCGAACGTGTGACGTGCGGAATCCATACACGAACGAGACCGAACACACGAGACGTAATATAATCGGTGATTCTATTGAAAGATCTGAAATCGTACAAGCACCTGAATCACGTGGAGCACTTTCACTCTCTAGACTTAGCTCTAGCTCTACAAAGCTCCAAATGGCAAAAGTCTTCGAAAGTTTTCAAAAGTCTCTAAGTCTAACCCTAAGACTTCTATTTATAGGCCTTGGAATTAATGAGACTTCTCATTAATTACCAAAATGCCACCTTGCTATTTCTATCTAATTATTACAATATAAGCACTAAACTTCTTCTGTTTCTGCTACGAACTGGATTGACGGAGGCGATAGACATAAATGCACCAACAGACTCCCCCTTGGATATTGCCGCAGTCAATCTCGTAGTAAAACTCGTAGCGACTTGTCTTTCTCTCTCTCTCTGAGTCTTCTTGAAGCTTTAACACGTCTTCAGTAACATAGACTCCCTCTTGCTCAAACAGAATCCCCGTGGATCTGTCTTCAGCTTCAGCTTCCCTTTTCGGTAGATTCTTCAGGCTCCCCCTTTCGTCAAACTTCCGTGCTTTTGGGATCGACACCTGGCTTTTAGTGTACAAGCTCTTCCAGGATAGTTAGCTGTCTCCTTGAAAGCACGCTCCCCCTTGCGTTGAGCTCGTCTTCAGACTCCCCCTTAGACTCGGCTATCGGGATCATAATCTGGAATAACATCTGCAATCCTCAAACATTTATAAGTAAAAATGTTTTGAACATCCATGATTGATTACCTAGCTTTCTCAGCATAAGCTAAAACATTTTTATTGTGAAAGCATTTTCGTTTGTCCAGGAATCGTAACATGGCACTATTAAACTTTCTAAATCAAGATCCTGGTTCTAAGATATAATAATATGAATATATCCAGAATTACTTGATTATCTCTCTCTATCAACAATCTTCATGGATTTGGCAGTTTCAACAAACAGGATCGGAAACTGGCTCTTTTACAGATTTTAACAATATAAGAATCCAAATCCCTCACAGTTAATCATCCAAGTCCAATTTAATGACCTTGGAGATTTCACAAACTGTTTTTTATTTTTGATTTTAAAATTTCAAGTTTCAAATTAATGAACTTGTTTTATTTTCAGAAACACGATCAACGTACTTAGACTTTGAAACTCAGCATCTCAGACATCGGTTGTCGAAAATAAAGTGAAATCAAAATCTTTTTGTGTTTTTCTGAAACATAAAGCAGTAAACAAATATTTACAAACATATTTACAGACAATATTTTTGTTTGAGCTCGTGTCAGAGGATCATATCAGTTTATGACAAATCACTAGTACCGTTGAGCTTTAAACACTTTAAGTTCTAAACGACTTACTTAGGTTGTCAGTATACTGATCCACTTAAATTTTCACACAAAGTTCAATTTATTCGAGATACAAATTTAGTGTTTTAAGGACTTAACTTATACGCGTGTCCCACCTCAGAATATACTCCCGTATCCAGACTCATATATTCAGTCTTACAGGTGAATGTACACTAATGATATCTGTAAATGGGTAATGCGAGGCCATGAGAGCTCAGGTTAGAACTTTCGTTAAGACAAAGAGATGATGGCTCGACTTTAGGTGTGTCCCGTTTGGGGATCTTTTCTTCAACAACACTTGATTAGCATTTTTCAATGTTTCATCATTTTTTATGCTGAGGGTGGGCTTTATGATTAAAGCAGTGCAGAGTATTATACGAGGACTAGGCTATTGCTCCCGCAAAATCAGAAGTCCCAGTATAATACCCCAGATATCATCACATACAAAGACCTAGTATGTCAGAAATAGAAAGCCCTTCAAACAAGATTTCAGGGGTTACCTATATATCCGAGAGATGTTCCCCACGAGATAAGCAAGTAAATATTTAGGTTTATATCTCGAAAACAATCTACTAAGCGTGTAAAAACCTACTGGCATATCATCAGTAAGACCGTTTATCACACTTGACATTCCATTTCTTTAGCGTACTGTGATTGTCTACTGATGTACTATCATTTCCTCTTTTTACATAAAAACTCATTTTGAATTTTATCATGTTTTTGGCCTTTTCAAATTTTCAATGTTTTTGGCTTTTTCAAATTTTCAAATGTTTTTGGATTTTCTGAAAATTTCTTACTCCCCCTAAAATTCAAAACACTTAAAGAAAATTTGACAACCTGATACTGATAGCTTTGTCTCGCCATCCATTTTCTGCATCTCATGTTCTGTTTTGCAGAAAATATAACGTATAAAGCAGTAATTACCCCCATGATTTACAACACATTGATTTTTTACAGTTTGAAAACCGTTTTTCAATCTTGTGAAATTAATCATGTTTGTTCCGCCGTGAGGGTTTCGGCATATTCAATCAACATATTTTTGAATTTTTGACAAAATTTAAAAAAAAACATATTTTTTGATTTTTTTTTTAAATTTTGACAAAATAAAAACATATTTTTGTTTTTTTTTTATTTTTCAGTTTTTAGGGTTTATGAAATATGGTTTATTTATGTACAGAAATCAAACAAACTCCCTATTTTCAGACCCAGGGACCAGCAGCCTCCTCCTCTCCTTGTGCCAGGCTGCTCTGATTTCCATTCTCACCGTCTTCAATTTTCTTGAGTACCTGCACATTCAACTATTGAATTATTTGAACAATTTAGCCCAGGTCTGTTTGACCTTAGGCATTTCGACACAATATGCTTCATTCAACTTCGGAAAATCTTTGTCATTTTCTTCAACTTTTTCATCTTTTACCGAAGCAATTTGTTTCTTAACAGTCCATGTTTGACCTTTTGGAGTACCTCTTTTGTAAAAATGTGAATCTTTTTGAACATTTTGATTTTGAACAGTAGTTAGTTTCCAAAACTGTTGTGGTTTTGTTGCATCGACATTTGTTCTCCAACTTTGTGTTGTTCTAAATCTGGGTGTGTGAGAATTCTAGGTCTGTCTTGAATCGAACCAATTTGGGTTTGATTTCCATGTTTGATTCGAAGCAAACTTGTTTGTGTTGTATCTCCAAGTTTGTTTTGAATCAAATCTGGTTAACCTTTGTTTCACATCCTCAGATTACTGTTTTTCAACATCATCAGACTTCTTTTTCGTTTCAACACCAACAGGTTTCAGATTTGGACACTTGCGTGCAAGATGTCCTGTTTGATCGCATTTGAAACATGTTCTCTTTGAAACATCTTTGACCTGTTGTTGTTGTTGTTTTTTCTGAGCATAGAACTCTTCATTAGACTGTCGTCTGAATTGGAGTTCATTCTCTTCTTCGAAACTTGTTCCGTGAACAAAATTCATTTGTTTCTGATAATTTGGTTTTTCATTTTTATTCCAACTTTGTTTCTTCTTATAACCCAACCCAGCCTTCATGTTTTTCTTCTTATAACCAGGTTTGTTATAAAAAGTTTTGTGACCTTTTCCAGCAAACTTTGGAATTTCAGATTTTTCAATCTCAACCATCTTGAAAACTTTGTCAATCTTTTCTGAAATCACGTTCTGAATCGGGAATACAATATCTAAGAATAATTTGTCCGCTCCAATCATTGTATAAACCAATCCTTTTGAATCATCATTCAAATTTTTCTCAAATTTTGAGTTTTTCATATATTCTTCATGAAAACTACCTTCATTTTCATCCTGTGATTCAGATTTACCTGTTTCAACCGACTCTTCTTTCAACACACTTTCAACGACCTTACCTACCACCTCTGAATCACTTGAATCATCAGATTTGGAATAGGTTACGTCAATGTTATCTGGCTATTGATCGACCATGTTGAAAGCTTTTTCGACCTTTTCATCATCATAAAATGAAAACTTTTCCGGTGGAGGGACTTGATGAAACTCTGAGCCAATACCTTTATATGATCGTGTTATGACCCGAAATGAGTCGTTCAGAGGCTTTCTACTCAATATGAAAGGCGGAAACAGACATATCGAGTTCGATTCAACTATATATTCACTTTAACTGTCTTTCTGATTAATTTGACAAAGTTTTACAGCGTAATAACACTTCGGCAGCACTTCGGCTCCGGAATCACACATACAAGTCACTCTCAAACGAAATCAGGACACCTCTATTTATAGTGTAACAACTCTCATAAAAAAGTCTTAATTATTATTTTAATTGTCCAATAGGAAACCCTAATTGAGACACCCAAGTGATTCTGCACAATCCCTAAAATTTGCAGAACAATCGGAATCAGGATCAGGGACCCTAAAACTCGGGGGGGGGGGGGGGTAAACCCTAGTTACGATTATCTTGAAATCTCGTTGTCAAAAATGAATTTTGAGAAACAGTCAAGTCAGCAAGGCTAGTCCAGAACGTGGCTACCCTAGGGTGATTTCGTGTCCCTTGCGCACCGTAAGGGATTAGGCTTGCGGTGCGCAAGCCTGGTCAAAATTTGGGTATAAATAGCGGACTTTGGCAATCGAATTTGGGCACTGAAACGACGAACAAAGTCGAAATATACACTGAGAAAAGCTCTGTTTACTATTAAAAACACACACGATTCACGAAGTGCTGCCGCAATACAGGGTAATAACTCGATCGCTGATACGATTCAATGTCCGATCGATTAAACTATCCAATGGATGTTTAAGTCCTGCCCATATTAGGGTTTATGCTTTGTCATTCGTCGTTAATTCGATGGATGTTTAAGTATCGCACTTTGTCATTCGTTGTGAGGGTTGATCTCGTGAGTTATCGTAAATGCTGTATTGATTACTAACCCAGAATTGTGTGCCTGTTATTAAATTTAGGTTAAAAAGGCTAATCAGTAGGCTAGGCTCTGCTCAAATTAAATCTGCAATGTGAGTCATTCTCTTTTTATCAAATTACTTTCAAAATCATGTTTATTTTCAAAGTTATAATTACAGTGATTAAGTTTATGTAATCACCCAAGTTACAGCCGGTATGTGGGGTTTTGTATACATTACTTGATAACCGTCACTATTGGACAATGAGTTAGCCAATGAGTGATATGACCATAGTCACAGACACCATCAGGCGAAGAGGCTACCGATGGATGTTCGAGTGACAAGTACTGTGGGTAGTTGGTTTGATATCTGGAAACATTGTAATCTCTCTAAATACTGTAAATTATAACAAACAAGTCGTTTTCATAAATAGAATGAGTCACTCAATATTTCCCGCTGACAAAACCTTTTTCAAACATGTTTCAGGTGATCTGTTGTGATCCAGGAAAAGTGCCGTGAAGCACTACAAGCTTAAGGAAGTGGCTCAATATAAAATAAGAAACATGTTTTGTAAAGATAAAGATTTCTCCGTGAAATCTCAAGATTGTAAATTACCGGGGTTTTATCCCGAGCTGTGAAATAAAATAATCAGGAAATATTTCAGTTTTTAAAAGATCCTGAAGAAACTTCCACTGTTAAATAAATACCACGGGATTTCTGTCCCGCGGCTCCTGAAACGGGTCAAACCGGGTCGGGGGCCGTGACAGAAAAATGTGGTATCAGAGCCACCGATTTAAGCCTATTAAGTATTTAGAAAATACTTAAATTTTTCTAACTGTCATTCTGTGATTATGTGTTTTATTATCTGACTAATTGTGTACAATATGGGCAGATCATTATATGCTAGCCAATGTAGCAATTAATGCAAAATAATCTGACTCAAAGTTTTAGCACCCGGATTACCTACAGTCTAGAAACCTTACCCAGTAAATAAATAAGTAAACCTTAGTGTGTTTTAATTTTCAGTTGTTTTGGTAGTTACATAGTCTGGAATAATATTTAAAGGTTTTCTATAAAAATTTTGTTATAATTAGTAATGGTGTGTATTTTGCATAACAGCATGAGTGACTTGTCTGACGCCCTTCAGAATTTAAATCTCTATTCGGTAAGAATAGAGGTTTCCAGAGATTTCAATAGGTATATACCCGACATAGAAGAACCTATAGAATTTAACGCTTTACCTCTCGAGAAACCCAAGCCTAAGAAAATGGAAATTGGGGAAAGCTCTAGGCAAATTGAGGGGTTACCATCTCAGGAAGAGCTAGATTTTATATTAGCAAGCTATAATACTATTAAGCCTATTAATGAAAATGTTTTTATTCACTCTCTTGAAACACAACTACCAATGAACTTAGAACCAGCTATTCCAAACCCTTCAATCCACTCGCAACCTTTAGGAATAGACGAATGGTTGATTAATGAAATACAGTTCCAAAACAATCCCTATAAGCTTTTTCCTCAGTTCGATCCAGAACCTTTACCAAATTCACCAATGAGTAACGAGAATATGGCTGAACTCCGCCAGTTTGGCGAAGAACTAATGGATGATGGGAATAGGATCCAAGAGATTGGGGGACAGATCTCCTGGAAATACGATGAGAAGGAACGCCGTTACTAGAATATCATCTGACAAAGGATAGGGGATTTATGGAACTGTGGTTGTGTAGTAGTAAATAGTAAAATCAGCCTGTAAAATAACTACAAATAAAACTTTGTAAGATAATAGTGTGTATTGATGCATACTATAAAATATAAAAATGGGAATCGAGAAATCGATAGTTTTGGCTATATGTGTATTGTGAAATTTGTATGATGATTTTGTGTATAATTGTTATTTATCGGATAATAATAAAATATATATACATTAATTATCAGATGGAAAACATTGGTAATGAACCAGTAAATGAAGTAAATCAATCTGAGCAAATTCAGGAAGAACAATTGTTAAATAGACAAGATATAGAGGATATCGTTGCAAAAGGAATAGCCAATGCTATTCCAGCAATCGTTGCTGCTGTTCAAAAACCTGTTAAACCTCAATCAATCATTCCTAGTAAACGTACTCAAGGCGACAACTTTAGTAATAGTATAAACGGAGGCGGAAATCATGTTAATAACAATAATGATCTGCAAGCTCCAATTTTCAAGAAAATGAAAGCTGCAACACCTGGTTGCACTTACAAAGAATTTCTTGCCTGTAAACCAACTGAGTTTGCAGGTAATGAAGGGGCTATTGCAGCATTACGTTGGTTAGAGAAAACTGAGGCAGTAATCACTATAAGTAAATGTGCTGAGGAAGATCAAGTTATGTATGCGTCAAATCTTTATAAAAAAGGGGCGTTAGAATGGTGGAACACAGTATTACAAGCTAAAAGAAGGATTGTGGCCTATGCCATGAAATGGGAAGAATTTAAGAGTCTTGTAGAAAGAAAATTCTGTCCCGAATATGAAAAAGATCAAATGGAAAATAAGTTCTTGACCCACCGGATGGTGAATGTGGATTGTCGTGGTTATACTTCGACATTCTTCGAATATGCTAGAATGGTACCAACACTGGCTTCGCCAGAACCGGTACTCATTTCTCGCTATATTTGGGGACTGGTTAGTGAAATCCGTAACATCGTTAAAGCTGCGAGACCTCGCACTATTGACGATACAGTGGAATTAGCTAATACCCTAACCGACGAACTAGTACGCACACAAGATGAAAACAGGAAGAAGGAATTGGCTCAGAAAATTACCCAAGGATTTCGTACGGGTAATAATAACAGCTTCAAGAGAAGAGGAACAGGGCAATCTTCAAATCCGCCGTTTTGCAGGAATTGCAGAAAGAAACATTTTGGAAGATGTAGTGTAACCTGCAATTTTTGTAAAATGGTAGGATATCGTGAACAGGAATGCAGAAAGAAAACAAGAGTCTGCTATAATTGCGGAGAAACAGGACATTTTAAGCCATAATGCCCTAAATTAATCAAACCAGCAGACAACAAAGCCAGGACAGCCGACGGAGCTACTAAGAAGAATGTCCGAACCTTTCAGTTAACTACTCAGGAAGCCGAGATGATTCCAGATGTGATAGCTGGTGCGTTCCTAGTTCACAACATTTACGCCAAAGTATTATTTGACTCTGGTGTAAACCAAAGTTTTATCAATACTTCATTCTGCCAAACTCTTAAGTTACCTTTAACCAACATTAGGCAGATTTTTCCAGTTGAAACGGCTGATGGGAATTCAGTTAAAATAGATAAGGTTTTGCAAAATATAGAAATAGGACTTTTAGGTCATAAATTTTCTGCAAATCTGTTACCTATGGAATTAGCTGAATTTGATGTTGTGTTAGGAATGGATTGGTTAGTAGCCAACCATGTTCGAATTCTCTGTGATAAGAACTCTATAGAAAATTCAGGTACCCACCGGAGAAGTAATTATGATTACAGGAGATAAACCACGTAAACCCATGAAGTTCATATCAGTAATGAAAGTTGCTAGTTATGAACGAAAGCAAGGAATAATATATATGATTTCAGTAATCATTAGTACTAAGGGTAAAGAACTGAAGGAAATTCCTGTAGTCTCAGAATACCCAGATGTATTCCCAGAAGAGTTACCAGGGTTACCACCAGATAGCGAGGTAGAATTTAGGATTCATCTAATTCCCGGAACTATACCGATAGCCAAGGCACCTTATCGATTAGCTCCCACAGAAATGTTAGAACTGAAAAAGCAATTAGATGAATTACTAAGTAAAGGTTTCATACAACCTAGCTCATCCCCTTGGGGAGCGCCAGTGTTGTTTATAAAGAAAAAGGATGGTTCGATGAGAATGTGTATTGATTATAGAGAATTGAATAAGGTTACAATTAAGAATCGATACCCATTACCTAGGATTGATGATCTTTTCGATCAACTTCAAGGAGCTAGATATTTTTCTAAGATAGATTTACGTTCCGGATATCATCAATTGAAAGTACAAGAAGAAGATATACCTAAAACTGCTTTCAGGACTAGGTATGGTCATTACGAGTTTACAGTCATGCCCTTTGGGTTAACGAATGCACCTGCAACATTCATGGACATGATGAATAGGATTTATAAACCGTATTTGGATAAATTTGTAATTGTCTTCATAGATGATATACTTATTTATTCCAAAATTCAAGATGAACATTGTCAGCACTTGCATGTACTCTTAACTTTGTTAAGAAAAGAAAAGCTGTACGCCAAATTCTCAAAGTGTGAATTTTGGTTGCAAGAAGTGCAATTCTTAGGACACATGGTGAATCACGAAGGTATTCATGTAGATCCTGCTAAAATAGAGGCAATTACCAATTGGAAGGTTCCACAATCCGCAATGGAAATTAGAAGTTTTATAGGTTTAGCTGGATACTATAGAAGGTTTATTAAGGATTTTTCCAAAATAGCTGTACCATTAACAAAGCTAACCTGTAAAGCAGTTAAGTTTGAATGGGGACCTAAGCAAGAAGAAGCTTTTAGAATATTGAAGCAGAAATTAACAAATGCTCCAATCTTAGCCTTACCAGAAGGAACTGAAGATTTTGAAGTTTACTGTGATGCTTCAAAACTAGGATTAGGATGTGTGCTAATGCAACGCAAGAAAGTAATTGCGTATGCCTCAAGACAATTGAAAAGGCACGAAGAAAACTATACGACTCATGATTTAGAATTAGGAGCTGTAATTTTTGCCCTTAAGATTTGGAGACATTATCTGTATGGAAGTAAATTTACTATCTATACAGATCATAAAAGTTTAAGATATATATTTGGGCAAAAAGAGTTAAACATGAGACAAAGAAGATGGATGGAAATCCTAAGTGATTACGACTGTGATATTCAGTATCACGAAGGAAAGACAAATGTAGTTGCAGATGCCTTAAGTCGTAAGTATCATGAGAAGCAACGACGGGTTCGTGCTCTTAGATTAAATCTACAATTAGATTTAATGGAACAATTAAGGAATGTTCAGGAAACAGCAATCAAGGATGATGCTGAAGGAATGAAAGGAAGAATAAAAGAGTTAGAACAAGGATCTGATGGAATTTGGAGATTCCATAAGAAAAGGATTTGGGTACCGAAGCAGGGAGAATTAAGAAATAAGATCTTAGAGGAAGCTCATAAATCTAGGTATACCATGCACCCAGGAAACAATAAGATGTACCAAGATTTAAGAAATAATTTCTGGTGGATATGCATGAAAAAGGATATAGCTAGATATGTTTCTAAGTGTCTTACTTGTTCACAAGTTAAGGCAGAACATCAGAAACCTTCAGGTCTATTACAACAGTTAGAAATGCCTGTATGGAAATGGGAACTCATAACAATGGATTTTGTTACTAAGTTACCCAAAACCAGAAAAGGTAATGACGCGATTTGGGTAATTGTGGATCGATTAACCAAATCTGCTCACTTTCTACCTATGAAAGAAACCTTTAGCATGGAAAGATTGGCAAAGTTGTATGTAGATGAAGTCGTATCTCTACATGGAGTTCTACTCTCCATTGTATCAGATAGGGATAGTCGTTTCACTTCTTATTTCTGGAAAAGTTTCCAAGAAGCTATGGGAACTCGACTAAATTTAAGCACTGCATATCATCCTCAAACAGACGGACAAAGTGAAAGGACAATCCAAACTCTAGAAGACATGCTCCGAGCATGTGTAATAGATTTTGGTGGAAATTGGGACAACCATTTACCTTTAATTGAATTCTCCATTAACAATAGTTATTATTCAAGTATTGAAACTGCCCCATTTGAAGCACTGTTTGGAAGAAAGTGCAGAACTCCAGTTTATTGGGCAGAAATAGGAGAAAGTCAATTGTCAGGTCCTGAAATAGTGCAAGAGACGACCGACAAGATTACTTAAATCAAGGAAAGACTGAAGACGGCTCGAGATCGCCAGAAGAGTTATGCAGACAATAGATGCAAGCCATTAGAATTCCAAGTTGGAGACAGAGTACTGTTGAAAGTTTCTCCTTGGAAAGGAGTAGTTAGATTTGGTAAGAAAGGAAAGCTAAGTCCAAGATACGTAGGACCATTTCTAGTGATTCAACGTATAGGACCAGTTGCTTATCGTTTATAACTACCAGAGGAATTAGCTGGAGTACATGATGTATTTCATGTATCCAACCTCAAGAAATGTCTATCAGACGAATCCTTAGTAGTACCTCTTCAAGATATAGAGGTAAACGAAAAGTTAAAATTTGTTGAGAAACCTCTTCAGATAGAAGACAGAAAAGTGAAGTTTCTCAAGCACAAACGACTAGTGCTAGTTAAAGTAAAGTGGGATTCAAAGAGAGGAGCTGAATACACTTGGGAGCTGGAATCTGAGATAAAGCGAAAGTATCCCTACTTATTCCAGTAAATCTTGAGGACGATATTTTTATTAAGGTGGGGAGAATGTAACAACTCTCATCAAAAAGTCTTAATTATTATTTTAATTGTCCAATAGGAAACCCTAATTGAGACACCCAAGTGATTCTGCACAAACCCTAAAATTTACAGAACAATCGGAATCAGGATCTGGGCCCCTAAAACTCAGGGGGGGGGGGGGTAAACCCTAGTTACGATTATCTTGAAATCTCGTTGTCAAAAACGAATTTTGAGAAACAGTCAAGTCAGCAAGGCTAGTCCAGAACGTGGCTACCCTAGGGTGATTTCGTGTCCCTTGCGCACCGTAAGGGATTAGGCTTGCGGTGCGCAAGCCTGGTCAAAATTTGGGTATAAATAGCGGACTTTGGCAATCGAATTTGGGCACTGAAACGACGAACAAAGTCGAAATATACACTGAGATAAGCTCTGTTTACTATTAAAAACACACACGATTCACGAAGTGCTGCCGCAATACAGGGTAATAACTCGATCGCTGATACGATTCAATGTCCGATCGATTAAACTATCCAATGGATGTTTAAGTCCTGCCCACATTGGGGTTTATGCTTTGTCATTCGTCGTTAATTCGATGGATGTTTAAGTATCGCACTTTGTCATTCGTTGTGAGGGTTGATCTCATGAGTTATCGTAAATGCTGTATTGATTACTAACCCAGAATTGTGTGCCTGTTATTAAATTTAGGTTAAAAAGGCTAATCAGTAGGCTAGGCTCTGCTCAAATTAAATCTGCAATGTGAGTCATTCTCTTTTTATCAAATTAGTTTCAAAATCATGTTTATTTTCAAAGTTATAATTACAGTGATTAAGTTTATGTAATCACCCAAGTTACAACCGGTATGTGGGGTTTTGTATACATTACTTGATAACCGTCACTATTGGACAACGAGTTAGCCAATGAGTGATATGACCATAGTCACAGACACCATCGGGCGAATAGGCTACCGATGGATGTTCGAGTGACAAGTACTGTGGGTAGTTGGTTTGATATCTGGAAACATTGTAATCTCTCTTAATACTGTAAATTATAACAAACAAGTCGTTTTCATAAATAGAATGATTCACTCAGTATTTCCCGCTGACAAAACCTTTTTCAAACATGTTTCAGGTGATCTGTTGTGATCCAGGAAAAGTGCCGTGAAGCACTACAAGCATAAGGAAGTGGCTTAATATAAAATAAAGAAACATGTTTTGTAAAGATAAATATTTCTCCGTGAAATCTCAAGATTGTAAATTACCGGGGTTTTATCCCGAGTTGTGAAATAAAATAATCGGGAAATATTTTAGTTTTTAAAAGATCCTGAAGAAACTTCCGCTGTTAAATAAATACCACGGGATTTCTGTCCCGCGGCTCCTGAAACGGGTCAAACCGGGTAGGGGGCCGTGACATATAGGCGGGCTGATTCCGCTTGAACCGGTTCCAAACGAGATTACATTTCAAACGGAATTACCAATTCATGCGGAATTACTATTTCAAGCGGAATTAGCAAGGTGATTTCGCTTGAAATCACTTGTTGATTTCAAACGAAATTACACTTTCTAATTTCGTTTGAAACTGCCTGTTTACCTATTTTCTCGTTTTTCGTGCCATGATCTATCTAACACAAAACAAGACTCGATACAAGACGAAGTCGACAGACGCATGCACCAACAGACTCCCCCTCGAATGTTGACGAGTCTTCAGTGTCGAGTCTTCAACATCTTCAGTCTTTATCAGTCTTTCCTCTTCCTTAAGTATCTGACAATGTAAAACTTCCTCAATCTCTGTCTTCTTTTCATCTCCAGTTCCAGAATCGCAACCTGGATTTTATCTCTCTCTAATTCTCTTGATCAGATCTTTTGATTCTTTTTAAGCTTAGGATCAGAAACCTGGCTTTCTCCAATCTTCAAACCTGTACAAACTCTACCTCACAATAAATTTCACAAATTTAAAATTTGACAAATTTATACTATTGCTTATCAATTGAATATACAAATCAATAAATGATTTTACAATGTTAATCTCAGATAAACCACTTGTATGAAAAACATTTTTCTTTTAAAACCTTTTCTTGTTTCAAACAGACTCCCCCTCACTGATTGTCATCATGTTTAGCACTTGGAATTTTGAAAATCAGCTCTCCAACATCAGTTGTCGAAAATCTTTTTGAATTTTTCAAAGTTTATGCTAAAACACACTAAAAATCTTTTTGGATTTTTTAATACAAAAAGAATGCAGTAAAGAAATATTTACAGACAATATTTTTGTGAGTTTGTGTAAGAGGATCATATCAGTTTTTGAGACAAATCACTAACACCGTTAAGCTTTAAACATTTTAAGTTCTAAACGATTCACTTAGATTGTCAGTATACTGATCCACTTAAATTTTCACACAAAGTTCAACTGTTTCGAGATATGAGATTAATGTTTTAGAGACTTAAACTTATTTGCGTGTCCCACCTCAGAATATACTCCCATATCCAGATCCCAATATTCAGTCTTACAGGTGAGTATACCTAGATGATATCTGTAAGGGGTTAACTTGCGAAACCGTGAGAGCTCAGGTCAGAACTTCCGTTCAGCAGAGAGATGACGGCTCGACTTTAGGTGTGTTCCCTTTAGAGAATCTTTTCTTCAACAGCACATGATTATCATTTTGCAATGTTTCATCATTTTTTGTACTGAGGGCGGCGCTATATTTCAAGCAAATGCAGAAAGTATTATACGGGGACTAGGCCGTTGCTTCCGCAAAATCAGAAGTCCCGGGATAATACCCTAGATATCACTGAGTATAAAGAACTAGTATCTCAGAAAGAGGGACCTTTCAAACAAGATTTCGGGGGTTACCCATATATCCGAGAGATGTTACCAACAATATAAGCAAGTTTGAAATTTAGGTTTATATCTCGTCACAATCTACTAAATGTGTAAAAACCTACTGGCATATCATTAGTGAGACCGTTTATCACATTTTAATCTTTCCAATTCTTTAGCATGCTGTGATAGTCCACAGATGTACTACCATTTCCTCTTTTTTACAACAAAACTCAATTTTCATCTTATCATTTTTTTGCCTTTTTTCAAATTTTCTAATGTTTTTGGATTTTCTGAAAATTCTTACTCCCCCTAAAATTCAAAATCATTTAAAGGAAATTTGAAAACAAACTATACAAACAAATTGACAACTGATATCGAATCACTTCAATTCGCCATCCACTTGGCATAAACAATCAACCCCCCCCCCACAACAAAACATTTTCCCATTATGATTTCAAAACACTTAAGTTTGTTTTAATCAAATGGTTTTTCCGGAAAATAAGTTTTGTTGATTTTACCACTAGTAGGAATGAGGATTTTTTTCATCACTTTGTTCTTCTTTAACCAATTGAAAAATTTAACAATTTTAAGATCAATTAACAAATACCACTTGTAGAAAATCAAGCACAACTTAATGTCCCTGATTTACCACTTGTAAGTCGAAATATCATCAGAGTGAATTTCTCAAGAAAGATGCCGATACCTGCTCCACACTTACCAACCTGGAAGCTCCGGCAAGTCAACCTTTTCAAAAACAAATTTTCAAGAATGATGCCGATTCATGCTCCGCGATTACCAACTTGGGAGCTCCGGCAAGTCATACTTATCACTTATGAAAAACAGACACCCAAGCTTCACTAAACTTGGATGTTACATCCTCATCTACACTCGGGTAGTAAGATGCTTTCTTTGTTTCATAAAAATCTTTTACCCCTTTTACTTTCCCATCGACCATCTTCCCAAAAATCTTTTTAACATTTCCATTAAAAACTTTTTCGACATCAAATTCTTTCTTCTCAGAATAGAATTGATTCGAGATCTCAACTTTCCCAACTTTTTGTTTAAAAATTTCAGCCCGCAATGGTGGAAAATTGACATCATCCATTGGCGGTACTGATGTTTCCAATTTTATCTCAACTTGTAGCTCCTCTGATTTTGTGGAATCAGATTCATCACCAAATTTCACATCTGTTTTCTTAACAACCCACATCTGGTTGTCAAGATTCACTCTTCTTTTGTAAAATCTTTTCTTTGAACATTCACCAACTTCATATGTTGAATTTTTAAACACTTTAAATTTTTCAGTTGGTGGTTCGGTTTTATCAACAACTTTTTCTTTGAGTTTTTCAGAGACTCCCTGCTTTGTTTTTGTTGCTAGAGGACAGTTCCATGCAATATGACCAACTTCATTGCATCTGTAACAGGTTCTTGTCTCCTTTCTTTGAAAATCTCCATTTTTCATTCTCTCTTGCTTCTTAGCAAGAAATTCTCTGTTTGATTGCTTCCAGAAATAACTCTTTGATTCCTCTTCGCAGCTTGTTCCTGAAACAAATTTTGTATTTGCTTTATAATTTTTCTCATTTTTATGATTTTCTGAAGGTATGAAACCAAGACCTTTCTTTTTGAAATTACCGTTATGGTTTGATTTCTTTTGAAAACCAGAACCAGAACTGTAACCTTTTTTCTTGTTTAAACGTTGTTGAACTCTTGAGGTGTAAGGTTTAGGTTTTTCAGAAAGATTTACATCTTTTATTTCAGAAATATTAATTTCTATTAATTTGAAAACCTTTTTGATCATTTCTGGTTTAACACATCTTATTGGAAATTCCTCATCAGAATTTAATTTTTCTGAATCAATCAAAGTATATGCCATTTTGATTGGTTCATCATTCAAATTAGATTTTGATAACAGGAATTCTTTATTGTAAACTCTTTTAACCGACGTCTTTGAACTGTTGACCGACGAACTCGAACTTTTGACAGACGAACTTGAACTTCCAGACTCAGACTTTGACTCAGACTCCTCATCTTTATCCAACACCTGATCAACCACCTTTTTTATTAACTCGGACTCATGATCAGTGTCAGACGATGTGAATGTGACATCAATATTTTCTGGTAACTCGTCAGTAGTTTCAGATTTTAACTCTATATTGACAGCCTTTTTGACTTGATCCTCATTTGGTTTTCTGGGAGAATAACCTTCCCAGATCGGAGGCGGACACTTGTTATAATTTGCACTTTGTTTCTTACTAGTATCCTTTTCTTCAGTCTTTTTTTCTTGAAAAGTTTCCATACCTGCAACAGTTGGATAAATTCTATCAATCAAATAATCAGAACTAGAATAGCTTTGCAACAATCTTCTAATTCTTTCATTTTCAATTCTTTCTGTCTCCAACTCCTGCTTCAGCTTCGCACATTCTTCAATGTAATGATTGATCGCTTTCTGCTTTGACATCATCACAGCATTCATCATTGTCAATGCATCTTCTCTTTCAGAATTTGTCTTTTGTAGACCCGTCACTGTTCTATTTAGAACATCATATGATTCTTTTACATAGTTGAGATTAAAGAATAAGTTTTCTTTCATCTTGTCTTGTTCAATCAATTTCTCATCTTTCTCTTCACACTTTTTGCATGATTCTGAACACTTTAGACAAGGTTTTGTAACTTCAACAATCTTTTCAACTTCAATAATCTTTTCAACTTCGATTATCTTTTCAACTTCAACTACTTTCTCAGCTTCAAACACCTTTTCAACTTCAATCACTTCCTCAACTTCAACTCCCTGCTCAGTAGCTTTATCCTCTTCACTTTGTTCAGACTTCTCTTCTTGTGCAACAATCTCGCTTTTCACTTGTTTCTGATTCTTTGCTGCACGTTTCTCCTTCAGCTTCTCCACTCTATCTGCAAGATAAAATTGAAAACTTTCAGAAGATAAATGAGTTTTTGCAATATTAATATGTTTTTCTTCTTCATCATCACTATCATCAGTTGATGATTGATCAAACACTTGTGTTTGTTCTGAACTATCATCTGAAAAACTAGATTCATCATCTTGATTCTTTTCATCTTTAGCAAACACTTTCATCCATTCCGTCATCAAATCTGGTTCTTGAACTATTTGAGCAATTAACGCTGCTACTTTTGAATAAGGTGGAATGTATTTGTCCCAGCTGAAGCCTTCTGCTATTTTTTCATCATCTTGATCAATTATGCCATAATAAGCTTTTTTATTTGCTTCTACAATCATTTTTGCATGTGCAGTTTGTGGTTCTTTTTGTTGATACGGTTGATGAGCAATTTGTTGATATATGGCTTTTCGATAATAATCATTGCCACCAAACGGATTCTTTGCTTCACTTGCTTCTCGATTAGTACATTCTCTCTTGAAATGACCTTTCTCCCTGCATCGAAAACAAGTAACTTTAGATTTATCAAAACCCAAAGTAGAAACTTTTGCATCCAGGAAATCATCTCTTCCTGTAATCATTTTAAACTTTTCAGCTCTCCTCAACACACTTGCTAAACACCACTTTATATCCATCAGCTCCATTTCTTCAACATCTATCTGATCATAATCTTCTTTTGTAAACATCGGATTTCCAATCCTTCCTGTAACCAATCCTTCATATGATTCCAAAACTGTAACAAGTAACGCCATATGATTTTTGACAACTTCTTCAGAAAAATTTTGACCATTCTGAAGATGCAATGCTATATTGCAATTTAAGACATGACCATTATTGATGTTTGAGCTTTGAACTTGATGACTTGAGCTTGAAACTTTCGGATTAACACTCGGATATGAAGAAAATCCACTATTGTTGCTTGGACTCTGATTGACAGATCCAGATGAGTTTTCAACACTGAAAGCAGTTTGGATTTTTGGACTTGCTTTGACATTCTGAACACTCCCTTTGTAATACATCTTAACATCTTGTTGTGCACTTGGATTGTTCATTCTTGCAATCTTTTGCTGTTCTAGATCCTGACCTTCAATCTTTTCAATGAACTGGGAAATTGTCAAACCATCATATTCTCCAGTATTCTTCAAGATCATTAGATAAGTACCCCATTCTTTCTGAGGTAAAGCATCAGCTAGTTTGTCGACCCATTCTTCACGATATTTGTTAATGTCTAACAATGACATTGAACGAACTAAGTGACAATATCTTTCAATCAGTTTCTTTGTATCTTCTCCTGGCAAACTTGTAAACAAGTCAAATTCTTTCTTCAGTAATGCTTTTTTACTCTTGATCATCTTCTTACTTCCTTCAAACTTGATTCGAAGTGCTTCCCAAATTGAACGTGAAGTCTTGTCATGTTGAAGCAATACGAATATTTATTCTTTAATAGCTTGCTGAAGTAAACTGATCGTCATCTTTTCTGCTTTGTACATGTCTCGTTCTTTATCTGTAAATTCATAAATTTTCTTTTCAACTCCCAAATCTGTACCTGGTAATACATACTTTTTCTCAACACATTCCCAAGATCTCAAATGATTAGCTTGAACCCAGTTCTCAAACCTATCTTTCCATCCGTAATACTCCTCAAGTCCCATTAGCTTCGGAGGTTTTTGCAAAGTTTCAGTTTCATTTTCCATGTTCATGTTCTTAGCAATGTCAGCCGGAGTAGTCGGGGATGTAGCAAACGCGTTGTCGAATTCCTCTTCCATGTTTCGGCAAAATTTTTCACAATCTGACACTTTCAAACGGAATTAACTCTTCAAGCGAAATTATCCTCTTCAAACGGAATACCCTGTTGAAACGAAATCACACTTCCAATTCACACGGAATACCTTTTTCAAGCGAAATTACTGATTTCGTTCGAAATACTTCAAGCGGAATACCAATCTGGAGCGGAATCACTGATTTCAAATGGAATTACTAATTCCGTGTGGAATTAAGTGTAATTTCAAATGGAATTATGCTGACATCATCATTTCAAACAAACTTTTCAAGCGGAATTACGAATTGATCAAGTTTTAAGCAGAATTTAGGTCTAAAACTTTCAAGGATTTGTTAAAACACAAATGCGCGCATACTGTGAGAATATCAGCCGATTTTAACCGTGAAAAGTTGTTCAATTTTGAAAAAAAGGTGTAGAAGTTAGAAAATCAGATGAAATCAAGCTGAAAATGGCAGAACTCCTCCTCCTGAGCTCTGATACCACATGTAGGATCGTGTTCTGACCCGAAATGAGTCGTTCAGAGGCTTTCTACTCAATATGAAAGGCGGAAACAGACATAGCAAGTTTGATTCAGCTATATATTCACTTTAACTGTCTCTCTGATTAATTTGACAAAGTTTTACAATGTAACGACACTTCGGCAGCACTTCGGCTCCGGAATCACACATACAAGTCACTCTCAAACGAAATCAGGACACCTCTATTTATAGGCAGGCTGATTCCGCTTGAACCGGTTCCAAACGAGATTACATTTCAAACGGAATTACGAATTCATGCGGAATTACTATTTCAAGCGGAATTAGCAAGGTGATTTCGCTTGAAATCACTTGTTGATTTAAAACGAAATTACACTTTCTAATTTCGTTTGAAACTGCCTGTTTACCTATTTTATCGTTTTTCGTGCCATGATCTATCTAACACAAAACAAGACTTGATACAAGACGAAGTCGACAGACGCATGCACCAACAACCTTTCTTGTTTTTCTCAGAATCATCATCACCCGGTTTTATGTTGAAAATACGTTCAGACACATATGATGACGCATGATAACTTTTTAACTTGTTGTTATCCTGTTCTAAATCAGCTATTTGACGCTTTAGCTTAGCAACATCCTCAATGTAAGAATTAACAAATTGTTGCTTTATTGAATACTGTCGCTTAAGCGTATCAGGTGTTTCAGAACAGTATCTCAGTCTGGATTGAACAAATTTCATTTGACTTTTCACATCTTCATATGACTCTTTTGTAATGTGATAAGCCAATTTTATTGAATCATACTCCTTTTTCATTTCCTGACATGCATTTTCTTTTTGAACGCATTCTTCTGTCATTTTTGAAACTTTTTCTTTCAAAATTTCATTTTCTTTTTCTAAACTCTTGCACTTTTGTGTTAGTTTTTCATCATTTTCTTTTTCTAAACTCTTGCACTTTTGTGTTAGTTTTTCATCATTTTCTTTTAAAACTTTTTCATTTTCTAACATTTCTTTGCATTTATTTTTGAAAACTTCTTCGATTTTATTAAATTCTAGATCTCTTGTTCTGAACTTTTCGTCTTTTTCAGTACAAGCACTGCATGCTTCCATGCATTTCTTGCACTATTCAGCAGTTTTTAAGACTTCAGAATCAGTTTTTACCTCAGTGATCGGAACTTCGGCTTTCGCTTCCGTCTGCTTCTGATCACCTTCACTCTTCTTCTCATCACCATCATCAACATCCAATCTCTCTATCTTCACTTCTTCTTTCTTCTTCATCTCTTTCTCAACAACTTGCTGTTCTTCCATAACAGCTTCTTTCACGACTTGTTCATTCACAACAACTTTTTCTTTAACCTTCTCTTCCTTCACTTCTCCAGCCACTTTCTTCAAATCAACGACTAACTCTTCAACACTCTTCTTCATCCTCTCTTCATCCCTCTTTCTTAGACTTGATGTCATGGCATCACGAATAATCTTGTCCAGCCTTTTCAGATAAGGTTTATCTTTTGCTACGTTTGAGTAGTATTCGCCAGACAGAGGGATTACTGCAAGGATTTCATCATGGACTATATCCTTCTTGTGAACAACAGATTCACCATTTTTGTTGACATAACATTCTTTATTCTTGTCCCATCTTTTATTACTTACAGCATTTTCATACTCTTCATGCATTTTCTCAATTCTGCAACCAGCAAAGAATCTTTCTCTTTCGGTTTTCTCTTTCAGAATTTCTTCTTTCGTTCTCACTTTTATTTCATCCATGATGCTATTTCCTCGAATCACCTTATTCAATCAAATAACAATGATCAGTCAAAACAAAAATATCAAACACTTGGATCGGACGAGTATCCGATCGAGTGAGTCAACAATATAACAAAGATAGGATGACAGCGAATCGGGTGGGGTGTAACTCGATTGTTTCTTGTGCTGTGATTTACAAGGTGATTCAAAGAGATAAAATCATCAGATATGCTCTGATACCACTTGTTAGGACCGTTTTGACTCCGAAACGATTGCGAACCGAACGTGTGACGTGCGGAATCCGTACACGAACGAGACCGAACACACGAGACGTAATATAATCGGTGATTCTATTGAAAGATCTGAAATCGTACAAGCACCTGAATCACGTGGAGCACTTTCTCTCTCTAGACTTTGTCTCTCTAGCTCTAGCTCTACAAAGTTCCAAATGGCAAAAGTCTTCGAAAGTTTTCAAAAGTCTCTAAGTCTAACCCTAAGACTTCTATTTATAGGCCTTGGAATTAATGAGACTTCTCATTAATTACCAAAATGCCACCTTGCTATTTCTATCTAATTATTACAATATAAGCACTAAACTTCTTATGTTTCTACTACGAACTGGATTGACGGAGGCGATAGACATAAATGCACCAACAAGTTACATAATTTAATTATTATTTTTCTTTTATTTTGTTGGGTTTTTTAAGCATACTTTAGTAAAACAAAACTGAATAAAAGTTTCATCAAGTCATTTAATGTTAGTATAGTTAGTTACATTTACCTATATATTAAAAATAGGACACAGTGAATAGTAAATTCAACAATGGATGAGTAAATGGTATCGGGTACTGGTACCAATATCAAATTTACCAAACCGGGTACATTTTTGGTACCGAATCGGTACCGACTTTTGTCGTTTTCGGTATTCGTTCGGCAACGGTATTCACCGGTTTTTACCCTCAAATACCGGTACCGTACCAGTACTGACCAGTACCGAACCGTACCGTACCAGGTATATTCGGTAACGGTATTTTCGTTACCGGTTGGTACCGAGCTCATCAAATCCTGTAGCAACGTAGCAACGCAAGTAATTGCACAGTTTAGGTTACTTTTCATGCACATGGTAAGTAATTTTGTTAATATATATAGAGGCATGTTAGTAAGTTAGTTAATTCAGTTAGTTTTGTTAATTTGTTTTCATTGTTTGTATATAAGTTGTGTAATGAGTAACGTTAAACAAGTGTTTCCCTAGTTCATCTCCTTTACAAACAAGATGGTATCAGAGTAATTCTAAGCTCCAATCATCTTCTTCGATCATTCAAGCTCCAATCATCTTCTTCAATCATCATCATCTTTCTAATTTGTGAAGGAAAATCAATTTGTTCATTTCGATTCGACGTCTAATTCCGATCAAATTTAAATTTCGTTTCTCAAAACATGTCTAATCTTGTCAGATTCAAGTGCGAGCACTAATTCATCTAATAATATGCTGATTGATTCTTCAAATCCTCTATATCTGCATCCTTCTAATCTGTCACACCCCAACCGATGGAGGAAACATCGGGGTATGGCACTGAGCGAAACATATTGTCCAGAAGTTTCCATAACAGTTATCATTACCAATCAATTTAAAGTAACATGTCCCATACCATGTCTCAAAAGGTAAACAAATTATTACAGACAAAATCTAGGCAAATAGTTCTATTCCGACAACTCAGATTTTCAAATAGAGCAATTGTTTATCTGCTTCTAGAGACCCTTGATTTAATTTGTACAGACAACTATTTGTTGGCCTCTAGAGCCTTATTATAGCCTCGATTTCCTAGCAGATGTGCATCCTAAGCACCTGTCACATACATTAAAATAAAGTCAATACATAAAATGTAAAGGTGAGCATACAAGTTTGATAATAGCATATAGAGTTTGAATTCGTTTACGCATAACCAGCACGTACACATAGTGAAATGAGGCATGTTAGTTATTGACATAGATCCATCGATACCAATGACTGCGGGTTGACTGCCCAAGGCAGTTCGCAATACATGATTACCACCGTAATCCATGCAAGTAATTGTCCTTAACAACCCCTGTGAACAGGTGCTGAGTCCAAACTATAGTACTATCGTTGCTAAGGCAGGTAGACAGCATTCCATGTGTAAACATAACAAACAAGCATTCATAAGCCACGTATAACATGCATTAACGGTTGGCGTTCAAATAGTATTGAGTAGTGTGTTTATTGTGATTTAAATATTCATAACGTATGTAACACCCAAAAGTGCGTAAAGCAAAAAGGGATCGAGTATACTCACAATGATTGATGGATTGAAGGGAGCGCTTAGAGAGTAAGGTTAGCCTGAATAGATTGATAGCATAACGATAAGTGACACGTAAAATGATGCAAGGTGTAGGTGGCTCGGACAGTAGTTCGGTCGGATGGGTAATCCGATCGGACAGTCCAATCGTACGGATGACAATCCATTCGGATGGTCATCCGGTCGGACAGATTGTCCAGTCGGATGACTATTCGAGTGGATTGTTTCTTCCTTTGAGAAGAATGTGTTTGTGTATGATGGCTTATCCTTTGAAGTTTTCGTTGTAGCATTTTGAAAACATTGAAGTATCTCTACCTTTCAAGTCGGTCGATCGGACGGTCAGTCGTGCGGATGACAATCCGCTCGGATGACTTATCCGGTCGGACGGTTGCCTCGAGTGGCGAGGTTACTTAGTGAGAACAATCCACAGCAGATGGTCACTCGATCGGACAGCAGTCCGGTCGGGTGGCACCCTTAGTGCATTGAACATGTTGAAAATTGTTCGAGTGTTAAAGTCCAAGTATCTCATGATCCGAAGAGTAATCCGGTCGGATGGTAGTCCGATCGGATAGCAATTCGTTCAATACTCAAACTTCAAATAAAGTTGGTTAAGTGTGGGTCCCAAGGTGTAAGCCGTTCGGATGACCTAGTCGCTAGGATGGCTTATCCGTTCGGACAGTAGTCCGGTCGGATAGTACTCCGGGCTGGTCATTCCGTTCGTCTTTCACTTGGCCGTTTTGATTGTTTGTTGCTTTTATCGAGACGTTTTGACAATGTGTTAACCAACAGAACCCTATCTGGACCCAAGTGACCCGATCAAACAGGAATCACCCTAGTTCGACCGGTTCAGACGGTTGTTCTTGGTTAACCCGGAATCGGTGGCCTCGTGAGTAGAATCCGGATCTTGAGCTAGCACAACACCACGAATGAGTAGAAGACTAGAACAAGGTCTGATTCTATCAGTTTTGAGTACATTGAGTGTAAAAGAGTTGAAAGAAAGTTAGAAACCATCTTTCAATCCCTTTTCACCATGAATGTGTTTAGATCTATGCCAGATCTTTGTGTATTTGTGTGGAAATCTATTAGATCTAAGTTGTTCTTGGTGGATTGAAGCCAAAACGTGAAGTTCTTCAAGAACACATGATGACGTCATCCTAGAACACCTCAAATATAGGGATTTCATGGTTAAAAGTTAAGATTCAAAAGATAGAAAGGTGTAGGAGTGCGTGTAGATCAAGAAAGTACAAGATTTAGGACTAGATCTTACGGAATCGAGAGAAATCGAAGAAAAGGTGAGGAGATCGTGCTGGTCAGACAGAGGGTTTCCAAATGTAGAAAGTTAAGAGTGACAAGAGTATTTATAGAGTTACCCAAAGAGGAAAGTGTGGGTCGGTCGGATGGCATCTCGCCCGGATGGCAATCCGGTCGGATGTCATCTCGGTCGGATGGCCACCTAGCACCAGAACAAGTGACAGCCCGGTCGGATTGACAATCCAGCCGGATGGCACTTAGTTCGAGTGCGCGGCGCGATGATTTTTGCTGCTTCGATTTCAATTGCGAGCGACACGAATGCGATAGAGTTTCCTATTCAAATTACTTTTAATCCCAACTACTATATCAACATACAAGCATCCTTATTTCGTATTCGATTAGAATTTGCGATTTGATTGCGATTGAGTTTCGATTGATTACCATACATAACATAAATAAACATGCACAAGTAACACATAAGGCACACACACGTATAACAGGACCAAAATACGTAATTCGAGTTGCGAGTTCGATTGCGATTTGATGTCAATTTGTTTAGTATAGTTTGAGTATCATTTAGTTAACTTTATCGCATTATTACTTCCTATAGTTCATAGTCGTAAGTCGATTGAATAGGGGTTAACATACGTCGATTATTGTAATTATTGACACTTACTCCACATAATACAACACATAAAAGAAATTTACTACAAGTCAAATCACGCGAAATCGGTCGTTGACTTTGACCTTGACTTTGACTTTGACTCTCGAAAACACGGGGTGTTACAGCCTCCCCTAGTTAAGGGAATTTCGTCCCGAAATTAGGCCGAAGCCGTAACAAACAACTGAGGGTACTTCGCCTTCATGTCGCTTTCGAGTTCCCAAGTGAACTCCGCGCCTCGCTTGCCCTCCCATCGGACTTTCACAATAGGAATGCGCGAGCGTCTGAGCTGCTTGGTTTGGCGATCCATGATCCCAACAGGCTTTTCCACAAAGTGTAATGTTTCATTCACTTGTAGGTCCTCTAATGGAACATGTGAAAGTCGGGTGAACGTTGCTAAGTTCCTCCGGTAGTTCGAGTCTGTAGGCCACTTTGCCGATCCTTTCCAGAATCTTAAAGGGTCCAACGTATCGAGGCGCGAGCTTTCCTTTCTTGCCGAATCAGACCACACCCTTCCAAGGTGAAACCTTTAGGAGTATGTAGTCACCAACGTCAAATTCAAGGGGCTTGCGTTGTCTATCGGCGTAACTTTTCTGACGATTCCGAGCTTTCGTTAGGTTGTCTCGAATTTGGAAAATCTTGTCTGTCGTTTCTTGCAATAGCTCGGGACCGGTTAATTGCGAATGACCGATCTCGTGCCATACAATAGGCGATCGACATCTTCTTCCGTATAAATCCTCGAATGGTGCCATTTGAATGCTTGCATGATAACTGTTGTTATACGAGAATTCGACTAACGGCAGGTATGTATCCGAATTACCACCGAAGTCTATGACACACGAACGGAGCATGTCCTCAAGAGTATGAATCGTTCTTTCAGTCTGACCGTCAGTTTGAGGGTGGAAAGCGGTACTTAGATTAAGCGATGTAACGAGTGCCGTCTGAATCGTTTCCCACAGTCGCGTGGTAAACCGAGCATCATGATCAGAGATGATGTCGCGAGGCGTCCCATGATTACAAATGATCTCGTTGGTGTAGATTCGGGCTAATCTTTCTACCTTGTAGTCTTCCCGTATTGGCAAAAAATGAGCTGATTTGGTCAAACGGTCCACAACAACCCAAATGTTGTCGTGACCTGATGACGTGTGCGGAAGCTTTGTTATGAAGTCCATAGCTATACTTTCCCACTTCCACATAGGGATAGGTGGTTGTTCGAGTAAGCCAGAGGGTCTTTGATGTTCAGCCTTGACTCTTGCACAAGTTAGGCATTTTCCAACATAGAGAGCAATATCCCTTTTCATGCCCGGCCACCAGTACTTGTAGCGAAGGTCTTGGTACATTTTGTCAGCACCAGGATGAATAGAATACCGGGATTTGTGGGCTTCGTCCATCAGAATCTGTCACAAATCGGTCCGTTTAAGGATCCAAATTCGGTCCAGAAAGTGGAATATGCCATTCGACTTGCTCATAAGTTGAGCTCCATCATGATAGATTCGTTCCTTCTTCAAAGTGCGTTCATTAAAACACGCATGCTGAGCTTCACGGATGAGGGTTTCAAGGTCGTATTGGGCTTGGACGTTACGAGTGCTAAGCAGATAGCTCTGTCTGCTGAGGGCATCGGTAACAACATTTGCTTTGCCTGGGTGATAACGAATCTCACAGTTGTAATCGTTGAGAAGTTCTACCCATCGGCATTGACGCATATTAAGTTCCTTCTGATTAAAGATATGTTGCCGGCTACTATGATCGGTGAAGATCGTACACTTGGTACCATACAGGTAGTGTCGCCAAATATTTAACGCAAAAACAACTGCGCCTAGCTCGAGATCATGGGTTGTATAGTTCTTCTCGTGGATTTTGAGCTGACGAGATGCGTAAGCTATAACCTTGTCCCGCTACATGAGGACACAGCCGAGACCGGGGTTGGAAGCATCACAATAGACAATGAAATCGTCGTTTCCGTCGGGCAATGTGAGAACAGGAGCATTGCAAAGCATGTGCTTGAGAGTTTGGAAAGCAGTCACTTGTTCAGTTCCCCAAACAAAAGGCTTGTCTTTGTGCGTGAGAGCGGTAAGCGGCACTGCGATCTTTGAGAATCCTTCGATAAATCATCGATAATAGCCCGCTAGTCCGAGAAAAGAACGGACTTCAGACGGGTTCTTAGGTGTAATCCAACTCTTAATGGCTTCAATCTTCGCAGGATCGACGTGAATACCCTGACTATTGACAATGTGACCTAGAAACTGAACCTCCTCCAACCAGAATTCACACTTGGAGAATTTGGCATAGAGTCGATTCTCCTGGAGTAGCTCTAGAACCAAACGTAGATGTTGCGCGTGTTCGGCTTTCGATTTGGAATAGATGAAGACATTGTCGATGAATAAGATGACGAAACAGTCGAGATATGGTTTACACACGCGATTCATCAGTTCCATGAAAACCGCGGGTGCGTTGGTTAAACCAAAAGGCATAACAACGAATTCATAGTGACCATATCGAGCGCGAAACGCGGTTTTGGGTATATCCTCCTCTTGAATGCATAGTTGATGATAGCCTGAGCGTAGATCGATCTTTGAGAAACACGTAGCACCTTGTAGCTGATCAAACAAATCGTCGATGCGAGGTAGGGGATAGCGGTTCTTAATAGTTAAATTATTCAATTCCCGGTAGTCGATGCACATCCTGAACGACCCATCCTTCTTTTTGACGAAAAGGACTGGCGCGCCCCAAGGAGAGGTGCTCGGGCGAATGAAGCCTTTCTCAAGTAATTCCTGGAGTTGGTTTGAGAGTTCACGCATTTCTGACGGTGCGAGTCGATAAGGAGCTTTAGCAATAGGGTTAGCTCCAGGAATGAGGTCGATACGAAAGTCGATATCACGACTTGGAGGTAATCCGGGAAGATCATCGGGAAACACATTAGGAAATTTACGAACCACAGGAACGTCCTTCACTTCTGTCTTTCCTTTCTTTTCCTTCTCCGCTACTACAATGTTAGCCAAGAAAGCTCTGTATTCCTTGCGGAGATACTTGCTAGCTTGGACACATGACATAAGCTTGAGACCCTTCGAAGCAGTTTCACCATAGACACACAATACATCACCATTCGCGAGCGAGAATCGAATCATCTTTTCGTAGCACACAACTTCAGCATGGTTTTCGCGAAGAAAGTCCATGCCTACTATGATGTCAAAACTTCCGAGTTGCATCGGAATAAGGTCGATTGGGAAGATATGATTGTTGAGCTCAAGAGTACAATCACGAAGAACATAATTAACGGCGACAGTTCTTCCAGTAGCTACTTCAACATCGAACATCGAGGAGAGTTGGGAACGCTTACGACTAAGGAGCTTCTCGAATTCGAACGACACAAAGAAATTATCGGCTCCAGTATCAAATAAACACGAAGCATATATACCATTCACAAGGAACGTACCGTTGACCACGTTGTTGTCGGCTTGAGCTTGGCGCACATTGATGTTGAAATTTCGTGCGCGTGCTGCTTGTTGCTGTTGCTGCTGGTGTTGCTGCTGCTGCTGCTGAGGCTGCTCCTATTGGGGCTCTTGTTTCACAACCCTGTTTGGGCACATGTTGGCGAAATGGTTAGGATCGCCACATGCGAAGCAGGCTCTGGCGTTGGCCGCAGGTGCCGGAGGAGCTTGTTGACCCTGAGGGGCGGTGAGTAGAGCTTGATGAGCAGGAGCTTGTCGAGCGCAGTTGGTAGTGAAATGGCCGTACATATTGCAATGAGCACAAAAAGGCAAGCGATGGTAGTCGGGTGGTGGTAGGTACAAGTAGGGCAAAGCGGGTGTGGCCCAGTGTATGCATGCTTAGCAAGCGGTGCATTCGCCACAGGCGCTGCTACTTGACGCTGTTGGGCTGGTACAGCTTGAATCGGTGCAGCAGTGTTCGCACAGTTCTTGTTGCTGGAGCTGTTCTTTCTCTTGTTCTTCCTCTTGTTGCTCGATGCGGTGGTGGTTTCAGAAGTTGGTGTGGCGGTGGTAGCTTGATGCAGGTGCTTCGGAGTTTTATCCCAGACACCAGCCTTGACCTGCTTGTCATTGATTTCAGTGGCCAGTAGGTAAGTCTATTCGACCGTCTTAGTCTTAGCCGCTTGCACGAAATCTGCAACACAGTCAGGCAGGGATCAGATATACTTCTTGATCGCCATGTCTGAAGTCTTGACTTGGTCAGGGCAGATGATGCTGAGTTGCTCGAAGCGAGCAGTGAGAGCTGCGTTTTCACCTTCCTTTTGCTTTATGTGCCAGAATTCATCTTCTAACTTTTGGCGCTCATGAGGAGGGCAGAATTCTTCCAGCATGACCTCCTTGAGTTCATCCCATGACAAACCGTAGGCTGCATCATTTCCCCGCTTGTTTCTCTCAGCCGTCCACCAGTCTAATGCGCGGGACTGGAAGACGCCTGTACCATTCAGAGTGCGGAGGTTGTCGGGGCAACCGCTCTGTCGCAGTGTGACCTCAATGGAATCAAACCATTGGAATAATGCTGTAGGGCCTTCCTCGCCAGTGAATTCCTTTGGCCCACAAGACTTGAATTGTTTGAAATTGAAGGGAGCTTTGGGGATAGCCTTAAGAGCTTCGGTTCTTGACTCCTCAGATGATTTGCTGACGTTCTCGTAGACATCACTCACGGCTTTTGCCACTTGTTTAGCGATGATAGCAGCAAGACGTTTGTCTCTCTTTTCTTGACGAGAAAGTGATGGGTGACGGGATCCAGATGACATTGTCTGCAACAGACATCGTCACAGGACTCAACACAATGTATTCGAATCTCACCTCACACGTCTACTATTTGCTAAAGCTTAGGAACACGTATCATGTAATCAAATAGGCATATAATCACAGATTCACATAAACACAGAAGCACATAAGCACATAGAGCACCGAATCACAGAAGCACATACGCATGTAATCACAGAGGCACATGGGAGCATATAGAGACACGTAGAGCATTCTGACTGCCTCATAATACAGAAACCTATCAATCATAGTTTGCGAGTGTTCGAATATAGCGTTCGCGAATAACTTGTCGTGTAGTATAGTATAAGCGTATAACATGGCGTAAGGTCGTCCACAATTTAGCGGTTTGTCAGCGGTCGTGTGGTATGTTGTGTGAGAAGCAAAAAGGCGTTAGATCGAAACCAGTAGTATCTCAAAATGCTAACAAATAAATATAAACCACATAAGTCACATAAAATCGACGAATCATCAGAGTCAGCAGTTGCGGGCTCAGAATCGAAACACATAAAATCGAGAAATAGATCGTCTGCGGCTATTAGACATTGACTAACCAAAGTGATTCGACTATTCTCAAGGACTTGTCGTACACTCTTCGTCCTTCAGGACTTGTGCTCTTGCCTCGATTCTTGGGCATTTGGCACGCATCCCGTTAGTCATATCGTGACTTCAGGTCGTTGGAGTCCGTCGAGACTTTGGTGAGAGCTTTGTAAAATGGGCGGAACAAGTCGTCAAGGTTAGGGTTTCACCACTATCTTAACAATTTTGTTCCTGTTTTTTTTTTATAAAATAGAGGAGATTATTCATCAAAATGTGGATTTCACTCTTGATTTGGCATAATTCTCCCCGTTTGTAAATAAAATGCGGGTTGATCAAGCAATTTTAGTCGAGAGTTTACGGTTTTCACACCTAATCTCGACTTAATCGCTCGTCTTTAATTGAAAATTCGAGTGCAGTGATAGTGTAGTATAGGCGAGAATAGCGAGAAATAAGCCCGTACATAATCCCTACTGGACATGTACGAGTCGGTCTGTTGGTTCCTAACTATAGACTAGGTTTCTAAGACTTTGACCCGGACTAGGTCGAGTCTTGCCTAATTCCCTATAGTTATGGCTCTGATACCAATCTGTCACACCCCAACCGATGGCGGAAACATCGGGGTATGGCACTGAGCGAAACAGATTGTCCAGAAGTTTCCATAACAATTATCATTACCAATCAATTTAAAGTAACATGTCCCATACCATGTCTCAAAAGGTAAACAAATTATTACAGACAAAATCTAGGCAAATAGTTCTATTCCGACAACTCAGATTTTCAAATAGAGCAATTGTTTATCTGCTTCTAGAGACCCTTGATTTAATTTGTACAGACAACTATTTGTTGGCCTCTAGAGCCTTATTCTAGCCTCGATTTCCTAGCAGATGTGCATCCTAAGCACCTGTCACATACATTAAAATAAAGTCAATACATAAAATGTAAAGGTGAGCATACAAGTTTGATAATAGCATATAGAGTTCGAATTCGTTTACGCATAACCAGCACGTACACATAGTGAAATGAGGCATGTTAGTTATCGACATAGATCCATCGATACCAATGACTGCGGGTTGACTGCCTGAGGCAGTTCGCAATACATGATTACCACCGTAATCCATGCAAGTAATTGTCCTTAACAACCCCTATGAACAGGTGCTGAGTCCAAACTATAGTACTATCGTTGCTAAGGCAGGTAGACAACATTCCATGTGTAAACATAACAAACAAGCATTCATAATCCATGTATAAATGCATTAACGGTTAGCGTTCAAATAGTATTGAGTAGTGTGTTTATTGTGATTTGAATATTTGTAACGTATGTAACACCCAAAAGTGCGTAAAGCAAAAAGGGATCGAGTATACTCACAGCGATTGATGGATTGAAGGGAGCGCTTAGAGAGTAAGGTTAGCCTGAATAGATTGATAGCATAACGATAAGTGACACGTAAAACGATGCAAGGTGTAGGTGGCTCAGACAGTAGTTCGGTCGGATGGGTAATCCGATCGGACAGTCCAATCGTACGGATGACAATCTGTTCGGATGGTCATCCGGTCGGACAGATTGTCCGGTTAGATGACTATTCGAGTGGATTGTTTCTTCCTTTGAGAAGAATGTGTTTGTGTATGATGGCTTATCCTTTGAAGTTTTCGTTGTAGCATTTTGAAAACATTGAAGTATCTCTACCTTTCAAGTCGATCGATCGGACGGTCAGTCGTGCAGATGACAATCCGCTCGGATGACTTATCCGGTCGCACGGTCGACTCGAGTGGCGAGGTTACTTAGTGAGAACAATCCACAGCAGGTGGTCACTCGATCGGACAGCAGTCCGGTCGGGTGGCATCCTTAGTACATTGAACATGTTGAAAATTGTTCGAGTGTTAAAGTCTAAGTATCTCATGATCCGAAGAGTAATCCGGTCGGATGGTAGTCCGATCGGATAGCAATTCGTTCAATACTCAAACTTAAGATAAAGTTGCTTAAGTGTGGGTCCCAAGGTGTAAGCCGTTCGGATGACCTAGTTGCTCGGATGGCTTATCCGTTCGGACAGTAGTTCGGTCGGATAGCACTCCGGGCTGGTCATTCCGTTCATCTTTCACTTGGCCGTTTTGATTGTTTGTTGCTTTTATCGAGACGTTTTGACAATGTGTTAACAAACATAACCCTATCTGGACCTAAGTGACCCGATCAAACAGGAATCACCCTAGTTCGACTGGTTAAGCGGTTCAGACGGTTGTTCTTGGTTAACCCGGAATCGGTGGCCTCGTGAGTAGAATCCGAATCTTGAGCTAGCACAACACCACGAATGAGTAGAAGACTAGAACAAGGTCTGATTCTATCGGTTTTGACTACATTGAGTGTAAAAGAGTTGAAAGAAAGTTAGAAACCATCTTTCAATCCCTTTTCACCATGAATGTGTTTAGATCTATGCCAGATCTTTGTGTATTTGTGTGGAAATCGACTAGATCTAAGTTGTTCTTGGTGGATTGAAGCCAAAACGTGAAGTTCTTCAAGAACACATGATGACTTCATCCTAGAACACCTCAAATCTAGGGATTTCACGGTTAAAAGTTAAGATTCAAAAGACAGAAAGTGTAGGAGTGTGTGTAGATCAAGAAAGTACAAGATTTAGGACGAGATCTTACCGGAATCGAGAGAAATCGAAGAAAAGGTGAGGAGAGCGTGCTGGTCGGACAGAGGGTTTCCAAATGTAGAAAGTTGAGAGTGACAAGGGTATTTATAGAGTTACCCAAAGAGGAAAGTGTGGGTCGCTCAGATGGCATCTCGCACGGATGGCAATCCGGTCGGATGTCATCTCGGTCGGATGGCCACCTGGCACCAGAACAAGTGACAGCCCGGTCGGATTGACAATCCGGCCGGATGGCACTTGGTTCGAGTGCGCGGCACGACGATTTTTGCTGCTTCGATTTCGATTGCGAGCGACGCGAATGCGATAGAGTTTCCTATTCAAATTACTTTTAATCCCAACTACTATATCAACATACAAGAATCCTTATTTCGTATTCGATTAGCGTTTGCGATTTGATTGTGATTGAGTTTCGATTGCGTTTCGATTGATTTCCACACATAACATAAATAAACATGCACAAGTAACACATAAGGCACACACACACGTATAACAGCAACCAAAATACGTAATTTGAGTTGCGAGTTCGATTGCGATTTGATGTCGATTTGTTTAGTATAGTTTGAGTATCATTTAGTTAACTTTATCGCATATTTTACTTCCTATAGTTCACAGTCGTAAGTCGATTGAATAGGGGTTAACATACGTCGATTATTGTAATTATTGACACTTACTCCACATAATACAACACATAAAAGAAATTTACTACAAGTCAAAGCGCGCGAAATCGGTCGTTGACTTTGACCTTGACTTTGACTCTCGAAAACACGGGGTGTTACATAATCACCCTAGGATAATTCTCGTAGCCAAATCTTTTGATGGACTTGGAGCATGGAAGCGTGTGATTATCATCACATTATCAACAAAGAACAAATTAGGGTTTATAGATGGAACCCTTTCCAGACCTGCAAATTCTTTTATTGTGTTGTGGCAACGATACAATGATATGGTCGTCTCCTAGATTCTCAAGAATCTATCAAGAGAAATCAGTGAAAGCGTTTTATACACTGAAACTGCACAAAGACTTTGGACCGAACTCAATGGTAGATACAGTTAAGCTAATGGCGCGAAACTGTATCACTTGTAGAAGAATTTGTCTCAAATCTCTCAAGGTATGAATGATATTGCTACTTATTTACTAAAATAAAGTCTAATTTGGATGAGTTAATTGCTTGGATATCACTTAATGTTCTTGAGGTGTATCTCATCGTCTTGCTAAACGAGAAGAAGATCAAAGATTAGTCAGCTTTGTTATGGGACTTAACCCTAGTCATGATAATGTGTGAGGAAGTATACTAATGATATAACCACTTTCGTTAATTAATAAAGCGTATGCATTTCTCATCCAATATGAGAAATAAAGGGAAATTCGTTCAAATAATTCATGTTGGCTCATGTGGATC